>JARHVA010006440.1:100000-220000 GCA_037957365.1 Torreya grandis | reverse complement strand
CTAAGTTTTTCACCATCTCCAAAAATAAAATGTTATTATTACTATCTCCATCAATCACAAAATTACAAACTTTACCTCTTATCTTTCACCTGCTCTTGAATAGGCTTCTCTTTTGGGATATATCTTTGACTTGATTTCTCTACTACAATATGATTCTTCTCATGAGTAAAGACTCATTTCTTCCTTTCCTTCTCTCCTCATTCTCTTGTTTTACTCTCTATTGTTACATACTATTACCAACTCAATGGACACTATGTTTCACTATGCCCTTCTCTATGGAAATGTCAACATTATCCCTTAAATATTTGTCTTGGTATGTATCTCATAGGACCTTCATTTATCCTCAATATAACATTTTTAAATGGTTTTATCTTACATGCATGGTGTTATCCCATGCCATCTTCCTAAATTATTGTTGTATGCTCTTGTGGTCTTTCTTGAACCACATCTCTATTCTCTCTCTCATTCATCCTTAGATGCAATGGTATTACTTTACCCTATTTCATATCATTTCCTTATCTCTCTATTTATGATATTTTATCTCTCTTTAATATCATCCTTAATAGACTCCATCTTCATGACTAATGGGGCATTAAGTTATGTTACTTGGTTCACCACATTCTTGACCAAATAATCTTCTATGTTAGCTCTATCCATAGAGAACTATCCTTGATTCCTTGTCTTGCACTTCACCTCAAAACACATAATTTCAATATATTACATAATCCACTAATAATATTTTCTTAGCTCTGATACCAAAATGATGTAGAGCATACACCAAGGTGTTACACTCTATACCTTATTTGTGATTTCACTTCTTTGACAATGATTCTTAGACTGTCTCTTCATGCAATGGTTTATAGTTTCATCTTTATTATTTTAATTTAAAATAATTTGATCTTTATTAAAAATAGGTTTCATTACCTTCACTTACATTTAATTAAATCTATATTAACTTCCAACTCTCAAGTCTTTAATTTACTCAACTCTACACACACTTATCATTAGCCCTTGTAGCCCTTTTATAGGCCTTAAAGCATGGTACAAAAAAATTACACTCAATTTTGAGTTTTCAAAGACAATTTATTTCTCTCCCTATCAAAATATACTTGTGTATGAATTTTTAAGACCTAACGCTTCTCTTAAGTGCTCTTTCTTACTATTAGGCCTTTTCAATTAGCCCTTTTTAGGCCTAATTCACCTTAGCTTCTAAAAACCATACATACCTAGTATGTACAAACCTAAAAATATTAAAATTCGTTAAATCATATCAATATTACTCATTCTACATATTTTTGTGTGTTTTTGATAATTAAAACATGAGATATTGTTCAAACCCTAGTTCAGGGTTTTCGATGTCTTTGTCTCAGCTGAGAGTAATAAAATTAATATTTCACCCTCTAAGTTAAGTGTAAAAGGATATTATGAGTTTAAAAATGTCTTTATAGACTTGGTTAAAGTCCTAAAGTCACTATATTCCCATTATCAATTCACTTCTAGGGTTTTCCAAGCCAACCTATAGTTGACTGTGTGAGAAGATGACATAACTATATGCCTATGTTCTTATACAATAAGTAGAATACAAAGTAATAAAGATAATTATTATAAATAAGAAACTAAAAAATATCTATAAACTTAAATTATTCTACCAAGGCTCTTTTAAATCAATGAAATGGTCATTCCTTGTATAAAATAACCTCATGGTTTGTGTACACAAAACATGGTTAAGGACATAAACACAAAGTTTCTCAACATTATCCTATATGACTCTTGGAACTTATTAGGATTGCTTATTGAAATTATTCCTCTAAAAAATAAAAATAATCTTCAATCACTCTTGTAAATACAAGTAAAAATTATATTACTTCATAACAATACATCACAGTCTTGCACATAAAGAACACCATCATAACAAGGGTCTGTTTATAGTTGTGTCTGAATACCGAATTATTTAAACACTATTCATTTCAAAATATTCTCTAAAATTACCTTATAAAATATTTCAATAACATTTTCAAACCATTTCCATTATCATTCTTATAACAATCAAGACAAAGATAGTCTAAAAACAAATAACTTACACATAAATAAGAGTCTATCTTTTTGACAACCTATAATAGAGTTTCTCTCTAATCTTTTTCTCTTCAAAGTTTATATGCACACCAACATACATTTATTTAAAATCACACTTTAAAACCAATATAATCTTATTATTTCATTAAATAATCACATACAGTTAGAAACAACACCAAATGACCATAAAATAGGGTCTGTACAAATTCTTCATGCAAAATAGAGGTTCAAGAACATCAAAACCTCCTTCTTACCAAAAAATTGACATTATATTAATTCCTCCATCTCAATTACAATAAATAATGATTAAAAATCAAAAGGTGATTATATTTTACCTCAAATGTAACTTCCTTAACTATTTCTTGGGCTTATTTCCTACGTAAAGATTTCTTGATACACAACATTATGTCTTGATTTTCAAAATATGACATATCCAAGACAATGACATTGGACTCTTGAACACTTTGTGAACCTATTACCATGATAAAACCACTTAGACTTATTAAACACATATTTCCACCTTTTCTAATGCATAAAATTTCTTTAAAGGCTTAATAAAATTCAAACCCTTGAAAGGAGATTTTGGCGGGAAATGTCCATATTCAAATTATATGCACTACATGACTATCTAAAGTCCACATATGGACCAATAATGACCTCTACCAATTTTTGGGTCCTCATGGGATACCCCTGCATCAATATTATTTTGTGATATGCACATCTTAGTTTTTGGTTTTCAATGGTTTTGTTATCATGACATGTTTTCGATGGTTTTCGATGGACTATCTAAATAGCTATGAGACAAATATTGGACTATCTAAAGACAAAATTGAAAAAAAAATTGGGTCCTCATGGGATTCCCCTACATCAAGATTATTTTGTGATATGCACATCTTTGTTTTAGGTTTTTGATGGTTTTGTTATCATGACATCTTGGATATATTACAGTGGTGTTTGAGCATGCTAGTTATACCTTGGCTTAGGGTTTTTCATAGGAATGAATTTTGTAATGTGATTTCATCAATATAGTAAAGGGTTCAAATGGTTTTTAGTATGCCATAAATATTTGTTTCAAAAATATTTCAATATATAAAGTTTTATTCGAACATGCAAATATGATAGTTCAGTGGTGGTTTTGTTTATATTTTGGTATTTCATAGTTATAGTTCATGAATGAAAGGGTTTGAAGGATAAATGGTTCATATTCATTTTGTGGAAAATAGTGTGTTTTAACTTTGTTAGAGATGTTTTGAAAAATATATTATGAATACATAGTTTTATGGTTTAGGTTTTCTATTGGCTGTTAAAAGTATAGTGTCATTTTTGAGACATATCAGTTTATATTTTGAGCTTTATTTCATTGATATTAGGGTTTGGTACAAAATAAGCTATGTATATTCGTGGAAATATTATATGGATAAGCTTGATGTATTTCTAGTCTACCATGAAGAAGTTGTTTGGAAATTTTACATATAAACATTTTGGGTATTTTTATTGAAGTTAGATTTGAAGATGTTGAAATGATATTTAGGTAGTGATAAGATAATTTTGGGATAATATATTTATGAGATATTATCAAGGTTTCATATTTGAATTTTCCTATGATAGTAAGATGTTGAAATTTTTATAAAGTCATAATATGTTGATTTTTAGTTTATAATTATGACTTGGAAATGATAATATATTTTCAAAGCTTACATTGGTGAAATATTTACTAGCATACATAACTTAGAACAATCTATGTAAAAAACACCACTAGATATCATTCTTGAGGTACTCACAATTCAATATGATATAGGTACCTCGAGAATGATATCTATCGATATATTTTACATAGATTTATCTAAGATATGTATGTTAGTTTAAAAATATATGAAGATTAAAAAGTATTTTATTTTAGTGGATTGGAACGCCAATGATACAAAGAAGTATAAATAATTTTTGAAATTAGGTTTTTAAACTTGATGAGGTAAATAAAAAATGCCTTTTGTATTGATGTTCTATGTTATCCTTGCACTTTATTTCTCTCACTTGTATTGTTGTTATTTGTTTTCCTTTGCACTTTATTTTCTTCGCTATCTGATTATTATTTTTTAATTTGTATTTATATGCTTTTTTATTTTTTAAACCATCATGTTGGTTGTCTTATTTATTTTTTATAATGTCAGCTTTACATTAATTAAATAATTATAGAATTAAATAAATAAATAAATTCTTTTATTTTAAAATAAATGAAATTATGATAATAATAATAAATATAAATTAAATAATTAAATTCTTTTTTTAAGAAAATAAAATTACCGTAATAACAAATATAAAATAAAGACAAATTCTTTTATTTTAAAGTAAATAAAATTATCATGATAATAAATATAATTCAACTATCATATATTCCACGCAGTAAATAAATATATATATATATATTTTTTTAATTTTAAAATAAATAAAATTACCACAATAGCAAATACAAAATAAATAAATAAAATAGTTTATTTTAAAGTAAATAAAATTTCTACAATAACAAATATAATTCACCTATCATATATTCCAGTATAGTAAATAAATAAATAAATATTTTTATTTGAAAGTAAATAAAATTATGACAATAACAAATATAATTCACCTATTAATTAATTGCCAACCCACTAACGCCATTACACCCTTTCACCCACCCTCAGATGCCACTGTAGGGAACACCTATCGGTGTAATGATGGTTTTAGATTCTTCATAGTATGAGAAAGCATGAAATTTATATGACATAAATAGGATTTTTAATCATTTTGATATTATATTCACACAGTGAAAATAGAATTCAAGAAAATATGATAGAATATTTTGAAAATAAAATTATGTGAATATAATTTTATTTTGGGTTTCAATTGGTATTTTGATGAAATCGGAATATAATGTTATGATAATAAGTTGACTTAGTTTAAATAATTAAATGTTAATTTCAAAAAATAGGTGGTTCAAAGATCATTTGCTGATAATAGAAATTTTATAAGTGATTGAGATTTTGATATTTTGAAATATAGTGGTTATATGGTTTCATATTTGATATATTCATGTTGATATTCAACCATATAATAATCAAATTTGAATATATTTCAAATTGTTTATAGGATGTCAGGCTGGGATCAACTTGGTTCAAGTAGAGATAATGATAGAATAGGTTAGGGAAGGAATCAAAATTCAAATGATGTGAATCAGGAAGCACCCAATAGACAATTTTCAAGAGGGGATTTTAGGGCTAGAAGGGGAGCAAGAATGTCAACCCATTTTGATGCCACCGACCTTAAATTTTAAAATATTTTGAACAATTTACCTTTTAATCCTATAAACCATAGAGGATTTCATGGCCATATATCTGGATCCAAGTATCATTCCCATAGAAGTTATTCTCATCACTTATAGAATAATTAAAACCAACTACCTATTTAGTCACCCAACCCAAAAATAGTTCATCATGTTAATGAACCACATCATGTTAATGAAACAACTCAATTAGACCATGAGATAGCCCATTCTAAGAAATCTGTCAATCTTACCTTGCCTTATTTTTATGATGAACCCACACTATCTCAAATAGATCTTATTTTAGGGTGAAAAAATTTAGGTTTATAAGAGCCATTTTTTGGGTGCAAAAATATAAGTTCAGAAAAACCACTTCATGTTATTCATCCAACCTCTTCCAAGAAGCATCTAATCAATGAGGATGAATCTAACACTCTGATAGAGATTAGATTTGTGAAATGGATTAATTTGGCAAGTGATTCAGAAACTAAGCTGGTCTAGTTTCCTACTATTGAAATAGAATATAATGAGTGTGTGAATGAGCAAGGAAAACTAGTAGTAAAGGTTTTATCTAATTTTGATGTTTTTTTGTTATTATAAACATGAATATTCATTTCAAGTTAAACTTTTAAGTTGGTAGAACTAAGTACTTATAAATTTTGATAGTTTGATGATCACATTTTGATACTTTAGTTATGATATTTTGAAGGTAAAACACACACACACACACACACACACACACCCATTAATCCCATAATGCATATAATCAAAAATTACTAAGGCATATATATATATATATATATATATATATATATATATATATATATATATATATATATATATATATATATATACCTTAGTAATTTTTAATTATATACATTATGGGATTAATATGGATAAGGAATCATTATACTTTGACTTATCTAATTATTTATTGGAGTATGTGTTTCTTATTATTATTAATTGACTTAAAGGTCCCCACCTATTTGGAAGTACCCAGTCTATATTCAAATTTTGATTCCTTAAGACTTTTTAAGTCTTAAATAACCTTAAGTAATAATTATCTATATTAATTGATTTATAAAAGTCAATTAGTTAAGTTAAGAAATAACTAACTAAAGGTTAGTTGTAACTTCTTTCAGCGATGTTTGAAAGTATAAAGGAGATCAATGATTCATTTGTTGAGGATTTTCAGCATAGGTATTGAATACTTATACATTGTAAACTCAATCATTTATCTCTCTCTTCTATGTAAATTCTTTGAGATAACATGACTTTTGCAAATAGATCAATGGTACTTTCTCTAACGATTGAGTATATTGCTTAGGAAATATAGGTATATCTAGTTTTATATTACCATTTATAATAGATTATCTAAATTTTGTCAAGTTTAACATCTTTTGATGATTGCTTCTTGTAGTCTTGTGTGTAGAATCCAAGTATTCAACTCGAATAATGATGAAAATTTCACTATTTATGAATTTCATTGATCTAATTGATTGTAAAAGTTATCTTTTTAAAATATTTTGTAAAGAAGATTTCGGTTTCTCAAATAAAATTGATCTATTTTTCTAAGATGACTTTCTTTATTGAGACTTATATGTTTTGTCTATATTGTACTTTATTTTGATTTTGACTTTTACTTAGTTTAATCTAATCTAATTTAATTTAATCTTTAATTGATCTAATTTCTTTCTATTTTATTTAGTTTTTAATTTAATTTACTTTTCTTTAATTTATATTTAGCTTACTATTTATTTATGTTTCTCTCTTAGATTAATTTTTCTTTTTTAGTATTTTAGAGTTAGACTTACTTAGATTTTAGAATAGTTAAGTTTGTTTGATTAATTTAGTTTATTAGACTTAGATTTTAGATCATTTATTTTGTTCTATTTTAGTTTAGATTTAATATTTTACTTTTTATTAATTAGTTTGTTATTTCTTTTAGTTGTTGGTTACTGTTTGTTTTATCTTGATTTGTTGAGTTCCTATTTGATGCTTGCTTTATGGAATATATTTACATTTTTTATTTATTTTTATTCTATATTACTTTGATGCTTTTTTTTTATTGTCTTTGTGTTATTCATAATATTATTATATTAAAAGCAAGATATTACATTGAAAATATATTATATTATTGAATCATATTTGTTTCCTTCAAGAGATTATCTTTTTCATAGGCCTTCTTTGTCAAATAAGATAAATTACACATTTATATTTTAACTAATTCATTATTTGATAAGTGTATTTCTAAAATTATAATGAAATACATTATACTCAATAACTTATTTGTTAGTTCTTAGAACATTTAAAAAACACCTCACATCTTAGGATCGTAATTGAACCTTTAAAACCTTACTATTATAATGGTATGATTATAACTTAACCTTCAGAATAGACAAAAGGGTTGATTAGTTAATGAAATAAATTTCACAATCAATAGTATCCACTATTAGAGGATTATAAGAGGAGGTCATTGAATATTTTCTAGAAGAGGTGTTAAGCACATGATATACTGAGAGTGGGGGTGAATCAGTATATCATATATATTTTAAATCTTTTTCTTAATAAAATTTATTTTCTTTAACCACTTAATCATAAATCGAAGATATGTAATAAAACTGAAGCAATAACATGCACCACACAAAAGAGAGAGAAAGACACCATATTTTTACATAGAAACTCAATGTGGAAAAAACCATGGAGAAAAATATTAAGTATATGAATGAGAACCAACTCAAATTACAAATTTTACAAGCACAAAATTGTAGGATCATAACCCTTTGATGAGCACCAACATAACAATGATTTGTGAGCACTAACTCACATGAGAACCAACCCCTTTTCTAAGCACCAACATAGTAATAATTTATGAGCACCAACCCATAAGAGAACCAACCCCTATTGTGTATAAAACACAACTATCTCACAATGTTTCTTTCTCAACAAATGATGGAATACTCCTTCATCTCTTATCTTTTCTCTTCTCTCCTTTACCTTTCTCATCTAGATAAAACAATTCACTTCAATTCTTCTTAAAAATGGCTACCCAAGCATCCTTTTATAACTTTACAAATGATATTTGGCATTCACCCTTTGGGACCCTTTAATCCTCGTGGAAAATGGCACCAAATTTGCATGACTCTTCAAATTATTCCTTATGAAAAGATGGTGACTCTTCATGGGAAAATACATCCTATCCCTCTTAAATATTTCTCCAGTGACTCTTAAAATTCTTCAAGGGGACCCTTCATGGGAAAATGAATCCTTTCCCTCTTTTGTCATTAGTGGTGAGTCTTTGACTTCATAATGGGCCCTCTTTTGTCTTTATGCAAGAAAGAATATATCCATTAATATATAAATAATATTAACACACTTTAGCCAATATATGAACATTAAAAACACCTTTAGACATTAAATGCTATGGGGCATTTGTCACCAATAATGTTAAACATTTGACATCAATGACAATATTTCCAATAAGAGTAACTTATATACCTTGTAGAAGATAATTTTAGCATATGAATACTAGTTTGCTACAGCCATGACTTTGTTTTGTATAGAAGAAGAGTAGTTAGATTCCTTACACAAAGTTACATTGCATTCTTCATTGTGTCAGATTTGGAAAGAATTTACCCTATACATTTTTAATTATTTAACTTATGAGGGTAGATATTCAATGTTGTATATAGTACACTTCAATCTCCTTAATCATCTCAATCATGGGATAAGGGTGAATGTGCCTACATTTTAGTTAAACATGATAATAAGGATGGCAAAGGAGTATCAAAAAGGGAAGTTAACATCTTTTTCCCTTCACTATCAAATTATAATGATTGTACATAGACATTTAATAGATTAAATACATATCCTAAATTAGTAAATTTTCTTGATAGTGCAATAATTACCAAAAGAAGAATAGTACAAAATAGTTGATGAACAAAGAATGGACATTGAAGAATAATATGAGGTTACAGAGGAAGAAGAAGAGAATTTGAGAAAAGAAATATAGAGAGACCTAAGCGAGGAATAAGGAGGAAGTTAATACTAATTCCTTCCTAAAATTATTAGGGCAGGTCCAAGAAGAGCATTGAAGACACCCCCTGTACATCCATATCTAGGAAGAAGTAAAATTTTCTAACTCCACTTACTGCTAGAAGACAATCACAAAGTATTAGGTGTAGAATAATAAGAAAAAACACTCTAATATCCCATGGTGTTATTCAAATATAAAATGGGAAATCATTTGAGAAAGAGAAGGATCTTAGTGTAGATGAAAGTTAGACTACCAATAGTTTTGATGAAGGAATCTCTGCTTTATCTAATTATAAGATTTCATCCTTTAAAGAGATGGAACATTGGATTAGTTAACATAATGTGGAAAGAGAAGAGGTAGTATTTAAGGAAAAATAAGATAATGTGGTGGATGAATAAGTGGTAATGGAATTAAAAAAAACCTTGGTCAACATAGGTAGGAATAAAATAAAAAATTGGTGGAGGACCTACAGGAAATTAAAACCCTTAGGGCACACATTGAGGATATTGACAAAAAAGGAGAACTACATATAGTAGGTAAGATTGCATATGTAGAGAGTGGACATTTCAAATCCATTTTAACTTAGAATTTAATAGAAATGTCTCTTAGGGGTATATAATGCATGGAAAAGACATTTTTAACAACTTCCATTCAAACTGAAGAGCTTAATCAGGATCATGTAAATTCAAACCTCATATTCCCTATTTAAGTTCCCTATGAAACCAACCAATTGATTTGTTGCATAAGGCATTCCAATATGGAATATTAATAACCATAAAAAAACATAAATTTAAATTTCCTATATAAGAAATCACTTTATTGATTACGTAGAACACTAAAATAGGGAAAGTCCATACCCCTAAACACAAATGAAATAACCTAATGTAAATTTTGGAGTCAATATGCCATATTTGAATGGATTGTGTAACCAATCACTTGATTCATTTCATGAGCACTCAAATATGGCATATCAATCCCCTTAAACAAAATTGTGACAACATACTATAAATCTAGACTTGATATGCCTTATTTAATTTCCCTATGCAACCATTGGGATCTAAAATAGGGTATATCAAGCCCCCTAAACACAAATTCAATAACCTAATGAAAATTTAGACTTGATATGACCTATTTGAGTGCCTCATGTAACCAATTACTTGATTAACTACACTAGTCACTCAAATAGAGTTTATCAAGCCCCCTAAACACAAATGTGACAAATTAATGTAAACTCAAACTAAATATGGAAGATTTGAATGACCCATTTAGAAAATTGTTTGATTATTTGCATGATGCATTGAAATAGGGCATATAAAGCCACTTAACCTAAAATTATAATACCTACTATAAATTTGGATATGATACATGGTTTATTTGAGTGTCTTGTGTTACCAATCATTTGGTTTGTTGTAAAAATAGCTTAAATAAGGTATATCATCACCCAAAACACAAAATTAATTTAACCTAATATAAATTTAGACTCATTATGCCCTATTTGATATCCTCATGATTCCAATCACTTGATTAGTTTCATGAAGAACTAAAATAGGTCATAGCAAGCCCCTTAAATACAAATTTGATATCTTAATGTAAATTCACACTTGATATTCCTTATTTGAGTTCACTATGTAACTAATCACTTAATTTATCACATGTGGCAACCAAATAGGGCATATGAAGACTGTTGAATATAAATACAACCACCTAATGTAGATTTGGTATTGATAGGTCCTATTTGAGTGTTTTGTGCAACAAATTGCTTTATTAGTTACATGGAAATACATATGGAGTCCCCTAAACACAAATGTAACAACCCAGTATAAATTTAGACTCAATAAAACTACTAATTCTACTATTGAGTGTGATATTAATGAGATATTGAATGTTTTAGATTGATATTCCTCATCAAATCACATATTATCCAAATATTTTTGTGTGCTATGATTCTAGGACATTCGTAATGATCTTTTGGATGTATGGGTCTACCTTAGGTTACTTCTAAGAATCACTCATTTTAATTTTTGCTATGGATTTCTTATATTTAGACTAAAATATGTCTGACTAATAATACTTACTTCTCTCATTGTGCTCACATGTTTACAAGCATAAAAAATAGATATGATATAATACTAATGATCCACACCACGAGGCTTGAGATAGTGTCTATAGGGGACAACCTTGCACATACAATTAATATTTAAGGTTATGAAGAGTTTGCATTATGTTATCTTGTTTATATTAAACCAACACAAACATAAGTAATAAAAAGACTAATATTTTCAAAAAATATAAATGTTATTCAATGGGAATGAATAAAGGATAAGTACAGAGAGTACACATATTACAACAAGGCTGGGAATGTGTATATTAATAATGAAGAGGGGAAATACTTCCTCTAATTTACCTAGACTAAAAGTGTGAATAAAATGCATATGAGAAAGGTTAGATACTCAAATCATGTTATCCATCACTGTGATATTTTATATCATTGAACTCAAATTGAATGCATATGTTACATATTTATGCACAAAATATAATAAGGTAATCACAATTATAAAAAGTTACAAAGAGAACATTTACAAGTCTTTTCATCATCTTATTATAAAATAGATGAGATTCTTCCAAGTATGTGGTAATTGAAATTTTCATTTATACGAATACTCTAATGTATTCCATAACATGTCATATAACTGAGAAGTGCCATCTAGAAATCAATGTGGATGCAGTGTGACAATAAGTGCTACATATGTGCATGAGATGTGGCATGCATTATACTAGCTATAAGAGGTTCTATATATAAGTGAAGTGTTGTTTAGTAATGCTGTAGTGCATAATATTTATTCTAGTGAAAGATGCTCGATATACAAGTGTCGTAAGACTTGTGTGTGTGTGTGTGTGTGTGTGTGTGTGTGTGTGTGTGTGTGTGTGTGTGTGTGTGTGTGTGTGTGTGTGTGTGTGTAAGAAATACAATGTAAAATACTCTAAACTAAGTTGTGTGTAGTCCTTGCAAATGTAAAAAAGGAAAATTATGCACAATTGCATATTTTTACATGAAGCACAAACATCAGCTTTAAAAAATATTCAATGTTTCATATAAATAATTCCTAATTTCACCCCTTAAGACACACAAATGTCATCTTCTAAAGACACTTTAATTACATGTCTTAAGTTAACCTAAAGTAACATACAAAGTCATCATAATGTCACTAGCTAAAGTCATGTGTTATAAAGACAACCAAATGTCACCCTTTAGAGATGCCTCCATCTTGAAACTTGAAATATTAATTAAAGGTTATATTTTTCTAGAAATAAATTCCAATGTAAATTTAATATGAGTTAAAGGTGACTTTAAATGGTCTAAATGTTCTAGTGTGTATGCAAAATCATGTGTCAAATCCTCTTAGCTCTTGTTATTTATATAAGATGTGAGGTTTGTAAAATTATTTTTAGGTACACATGGAACTCTTAAAAAATGTCATAAATCAATCTACAATGTCTTAAAACCTACAAAATGACCATTGGTTTACCCAAATAGATGTCAGATGCAAAAGTTACAACTAGAGAACGTTACATTCAATTATGAGATTATGAAAATGACTAAGTACTGACCATATTAGAGTTTCAAAAACTATCTTCCAAATGGTAACTCTTATTAGTTTGGAATTGATTTCATAAGACCTATAGTATCCCTAATTTCTTATATTTCATAAAATAAAATTAAATTAAAAGATTACATTTAATTTACATTATTATATACACAATCCAAAACAAAAGAAAAAAATGAATACTCTACAGTCCAATACAAAGAGTGTGCACCCTTGTTACTGTATAGGATGCACACCCATTATAATAAATAGGGTGCATGCCATTTATATAAGGTGTACACCCTTTATATAGTTGGCAAGGGTAGTGTAAATGGTGCAGTCCCTATGTAAAGGGTGTACACATTAATTATAAGACAAAACATTTATAAATTTAAGGCATTTTACCTATTTTTATTAAAGATCATGTGCTCTATGTAGTCTAAAGGGCACATGCTATTTGTATTGGATTACATAGCATTTGTTTAGTTTATTTTTGTTTTGTATTGGATTGTAGTGTAAATGGTGCAGTCCCTATGTAAAGGGTGTACACCTTATATAAATGGTGTGCAACCTATATATTATAGTGGGTGTGCACCCTATACAGTAATAAGGGTCCACACTCTTTGTATTGGACTGTACAGTATTAATTTTCTTATTTTTTTGGATTATATATAATAATGTAAGTTAAATGTAAGCTTATAGTTTAATTCTATTTTATGAAAAATAAGAAATTTATAGTGCCCGTAGTTGTCCAAAAATAAAAGTTTATGATTTTATTTCAAGATGTGACTATTGAAATCACAATGACTTAGAGGTGGGGGGTGAATTAGTCTTCAAAAAAAATTCAACTTTAATTTATCATTGATGAACTATCAAAGCAATACAATGAACTAGCAACACATCAAGAACCATAAGCATGAGACAAAAACATAACACATAGAACACTTGTTTGAGTGGGAAACAATACAAGAGAAGAAAACCCACTAATATCTAAAAATGGACTACAGTATTATAAAACAAAAATCAAATTTAATAAAACACCCACTTCACATGGAACACCAACCACAACTAGCTAAGCACCAACTTAGGTGGGCTTTAACAAGCACCAACTTGCAAAGAGTAACCAATCCCCTAAATCACATAGCACCAAATAATCTACTTGATTTTTTAATCACCTCCAAGACACCTTGTTTCTTAAATAACTAATGATGATCATCTCTTCAGCTCTTCACACTCTTAGCCCTCTCAAACTACCTTCTATGCTCCTTCACTCAACTAGGTCTCTTCAAGACAGAATAGGTCATTTGACCTTGATATTCATCTACAATACCCCTATTTGATAGTCATGATTGTTTCTATTTTCCATTATGATGGTATAAAATACCTCCTTTATCTCTTCAAAGTTCTATGGTTTCCACTTCAACTCACCCATGCTCTAACTACTCAATTAGGCCTATTAGGCCTTGTTCTTATAGTAGGCTCTTACTAATACACCTATTGATCATATATACACAATTGAAAACTTATATTTTAAATAAAATAGACCTTATAACATGCCAAAAAACATGAATCAAACATTAAAATAGGTCAGTCATAGCATATAGGACCAAAACACCTTTTAGGCCTTAAGGAGACCTAATTCAATTAGGCCTTCATTATCACACATTAACCTTAGATATTATTGAATAACTTTAAAAATTAATACATGATAGTAAAAATTAATATTACAATAAAATATACCATTTATAATATCATATAGGCACCATAACACTTTTTATCTCCAACCACCACTTGAAGCATGCCATTAGTATTGTTCACAATTAGGCCTATGCATACCCAAAAAGTCTATCTTGAACTACTAAAGATAAAACAATTTTTTTAAAGAAAACCATGTCAAAAAATTAATTATAAATAACTCTAGGTTATAAACATATGCTTTGGACTTCCACAACTCAGGGTAAAAGGACACAAACACTTCTCTGCAAAGACCCCACTCAGAACTGCCAACTAACCTCAAAACACAATCATGGAAACATGAACTTATGACCCATGAAGGAACACACTTAAGAAATTAAAATGTAATGAAAATTATTCTATAACATCATAATAACAATCTACAAAAAAATATCATAAGATATTTTGGTAATTGCTATTCTTGCAGACTAATTTCATAATCTTGTACTTCACTATCTCATCTGAACTAGGTAGGTCAACTTATGAGAAAAACTTTAATCATATCCACTAACCTCCAAAAATCCTATCCAATATTAAAATGTATTAAAATTATTTGAAAATGTATCCATTTTCTTGGATTCATACCTATTCCATCATAACACATCCCTAATCACCTTCTCACTTATGCCTAGGTTTTTCACTATTTGCATCATTAGCCCTGTTAGTGACTATTAAACTTAGATAACTAATTTAGCACACTTGAAGGATATAACCTACTTATAAAACACCATGGAAATCAAATACAAGTATCAATATTTGTCTTTCATCCATTTATAAAATTTGACTTGGTCAATTGTGATGCTACAACAAATTTATAAGAAATAAGGCCTTTCTTATAGGGTCCACCCACTCACCTAACAAATCAATCACATATAGAGATGATTGGTAGAGTTGAATATAAAATACAATCACTTAAATATCCATACTAATCTATTTTGATCACTTTAGAACAAGAATTTCACATTGGGTCATTGTTAGGGTTTTAGAGAGGGTTAACACTATTTTTGGAGTTAACGATTGTTCATAAAAGATTTCCCCTCATTTCCAAAATGAATTCCTAGAGATATTATGAACACCTAAAATTCCTTTTTGGGTTGAGAACCCTTTATTTTATGCACATGAGAGACCTCAAAACCACTTTTCATGTCTTATCTTTCAAATAATGATTTCAAACTTTGTGATCATGATTGAAAAAACATGTCATACCTATTAAAAAACTCATCTATCCATACTTTCCTTGGAAACAAAACCTCATACCCCATTTGTCCATACTCTCTCTCTCTCTCTCTCTCTCTCTCTCTCTCTCTCTCTCTCTCTCTCTCTCTCTCTCTCTCTCTCTCTCTCTCTCTCTCTCTCTATGTGTGTGTGTGTGTGTGTGTGTGTGTGTGTGTGTGTGTGTGTGCGTACGTGCTTGCTTAGACCTTGACCTACAAATCACGTTAGGGCTTGAAACTAACCTTCATGCCTCTTTCCATGTTATAACCACATAAATTTCATGCCGACATAACATATCACATTCTAAAACAATGTCAAACATCCTTCATATGCCTTGACAACAAATCATGATGCCTTATTAGGCCAAGCATAATCGAGAAGTGGTTTGGTTGCATACTAGGCCTATAGGTCCTACCCCTATACACTCATCTTGAGACTCGCATGAGTGATCAAATGCCTCATATACATGATACTCAAACAATATCATAACTCTAAATCATGCTATCAAAAAATAACATTCTTCAATGACACCATGATCAATTTTCTTAAGAACCTTTGACATCGATGACAAGATTAATGCTAGACTTCAACAATAGGAAAGATGCTCAAAAATATCCTGCTTTGTCATTGATGAAAAAAAATATTGTATATTGATCAGCCTTATCTCCCCATGCTAGTATTTATTCCCCTTTGACATAAATGACAAAGTGATGTTTTCAATTCCTTGTATCACACTTCTTACAACCAAAATACTCAACATAGAGAACTATGAGTTTATGAGACATAAAACAAACATGTTTCCCCTATCTCCATGCATATCTTATTGGAATAAATAACCTATTATTGGAGATAATGAGCATGGTACTTGGCTTCTTCAATTATTTATAGGGGAAGGAATTACAACCAATTCCTATCTTAGGTGTTCAAAAATTACCTTTGGAACTAGTTTGGTTAAGATGTATGTAATATGATCATGTGTAAAAACATATTCAAGTTTGACACTTTGTTCACTTATCTGCTATCTTAGAAAATGATACCTAATGGGAATGTGCTTGGTACTTGAGTGCATGATAGGGTTCTTTAAGATTATTATATCACTTTTATTGTCATAATATAGAGGGCTAGGACCATTATACTCCACCTTGTTGTCTTTTAAGGTCTATCTCATTCATAGGAATTTAGTGAAACATGAAGTTATTGAAATTTACTTAGCCTCATAATTTAATAGTGTTAATAATGGTTTCTTCTTTCTTATCCATGAAACTAGGAACTTACTTAGGAAGAAACATCCTCCACTAGTACTCTTCCTATCATCCATACTTCCTACCCAATCTACATCTATGTAGGCTATCACATTTAACTCCTTAATTCTTGGATACCATAATCCATACTCCATGGCCCCCTTTAGATACTTGAATATCCTTTTGAATGCTTGAAAATTATTCTCCTTTGGATCTAATTAAAACCTTCCCACATGACCTACTACTTTTATGATGTCAAGTCTAAATACAATGGTGTAAAACAAACTTCAAATCATTGACCTATATGACCTCTTATTAACCTTTGAAGACTCATATTCCTTGATCAACTTACACCCTGTGATCATGGGTGTACTCACTACCTTGCAATATTCCATATCAAACTTATTCAACATCTCTCTTATGTACTTGGCTTGTGAGATAAATATACCTTTTTTAGATTGAGTGATTTACAACTTAAGAAATAATGATAGTTCTCCTAGCATGGACATATCAAAATCTTTCTTCATCACCTCTAAAATGTCCTTAGTAATATTCTCATTATTTACACCAAATATTATGTCATCCACATATATAATCACTATCAACTGATGGTCATCTTCTATCTTAATGTATAGATTACAATCTACAACTCCTCTTTTTAATCCTTGATCTAACATATACCTGTCTAACCTAGCATACCAAGCTCTAGGAGCTTGCTTTAAACCATAGAGATATTTTTTCAATCTAAAAACATAGTCTTTATCATCTAATAGTGATAAATACTTAGGTTTCTCAATGTACACTTCCTCTTCCAAATTCCCATTTAAAAATATCAATTTGACATCCATATGGTATACTTTAAATCCTGTGAATCTTGCATATGTTAAAAATAATCTAATGGCCTCCAATATTGATACTAGTTTAAGGGTCTCCTTAAAGTCTACCCCTTAAAATTGTGCATATCCCTTGCATACCAATCTAAACTTATTCCTAATGACTTCTCCATATTCTTTTAACTTGTTTCTAATCACCCATTCTGTGCCAGTGACATTCTTATCTTTAGGCCTAGGAATAAGTTCCCAAGTCTCATTATTCTTTATTTGGTCTAACTCTTCATTAATTATACCTATCCAAAATTTGTCTTTGTTTGCTTCTATAGTACTCTTAGGTTCAATCTTGGATAATAGAGTAACATTATCTTGATTTAGATTACTTACTACTCTTTTTCTTGTTTTCTTACCTACATTCTTGTTGCCAATGATTTGAGATTCAAGGTGATCTCTTTGAATCTATATTGAGGGTCCTTTTGAGTCCTCTTTCTTTTCAACTTCTTCTTCCTCATCAACCTATATAGTCTCCTCTTTATTCTTGAAGTCCAGATTAACTAAAGTTTCCTTTTACTATGAGTGTGATTTTCTTGTCTCATCAATCTTCATATTGGTGCTTTCCATGATATTTTATAGTGTGTTGTTATAACATCTATAGGTTGAGCTCATTGATGAGTATCCTAAGAATATGCCTTCATTAGATCTAGAATCAAACTTTCTCAAGTCTTCATCATCTCTTTTGATGAGACATTTTCCCCCAAACACTCTAAAGTGTTCCACATTAACAGGTCTACCCTTCCATAGTTCATAAAGAGTCTTGTTTCCATTAGTCCCTATCTATCTTTTATTCAAAATGTAAATTCTAGTGCTTACTACCTCTCTCCAATATACATCAGATAGTATAGACTAATTTAGCATAGTTCTTGTTGGTTGAATATTTTGTCGATCAATGTACTGATAAACAAAATAGGTCTAATCAACCAAATTAGGAAGATTAGTCATCCAAATGTGTAGGTTTACCACATTAGAAGGGGACTTATCTCTCCTCTCATCAAGGGGAGGTTCCCTATAGATAGGCTATATATATATATATAGAAAATAATACTCAAGGGTAGGACAAACCATCCATCTCTCTTTCTTCAGAGATGATGTATGCGGATCAAAGGAGAAACTCAAGGAAAATGATAGAAATCACTTCTCTTCTTTCAAAAGTACTATTCAACATGCCACAAGAATACTCCAGGTAGTAACAACAAAATGTAGAAAAGGATGTAATAACCAACAAATCGAGATGTAGCACAAAGTCTCCACTTAAATTTCTCAAGAGTAAGATACGAAGGACAATGAGGACATAAAGTCATCCTAAAGTAATTTACACATAAATGAAAATAAAACGCACTAAAGGCAATTATGGGGGCACAAAATCTCTCCACACTTGATTCTTCAGGACACCTTATTGATTGATGTCACTAATTTTGCTTGTTGAATTAAAGGAACAGAAGATATATTGAAGAAAAAGACATAAGCGTAGTTTCCTCAACAACAAAGATATTACAGCACAAAGTTTGAAAAACCATTTGCTTTATTATTCCAATAACAAAATATGATAAACAAACTGAGCTCAAAGTCTCAGAAGTGCCTTTCAATTTGGGTAGAGTTTTGTTCTGATTGTCAAAAAGAGATCCATTTACAATAAAAGAGAGTCCCTTATATAGCCTCTTCAAGAAGGACTCGAGAACAGTAACACATCATGTTGCATTGGAATCTATTAAGAAGACAAGCTAAAACTTAGGGGCATTTTACCCATTTGATTCTATCAATGCAGGGAAACAAGTCACTCTTATTGAAAGTTTGCAACTTTCAATGTCCACCTGGCAATCTGATCTTACCTTCATCATTCCTCCTTTTATAGTTAATTAAATCAGGTCTTGGATTCAATTTGTTGCATTGTTCCTTCCTCACTTTCTACTGGTCTAAGCCTTGAAGTCTGTGAATGCATGCTAGTCTATAGGTTCAAAGGATCAACGGCTATTTTATGAGCTTTAAAATTGACATTCGTGCACCCGTCACTATGTTTTCAATGGCTAGTTTGTTGTGTTGAATTTGACATCTTCGGGCACGTCACCCCTTGGTCCTCTTTTGGATTTTTTGTTTGGCACTTTCCCAGATTAAACTTGCCTTTTTGGGCCTTAAGAAATGACCTATTTTGGGCTGAGAAGAGTTCCCCACAAGGTATATGTCCTTTGGGCAATCTTTGAATGGCCTTTGGGATTTTTGTTTTACATCTTCTCGAAGGGAAGGTGACCCTTCAGCTTCAAGGAAGTATCCTTCAAATTGGCAGTTGAGAGTCCCCCATAAGGGCACCTGCCCTTTGGGGTCTTTTGGTGGCCTTTTTCTTTAGAGTCTTCATGGGTTTTATTTGGGCTTTCTCCATGGATAAATTCCTGTAGACAAAAAGTCTAGGGATAGATTGCCGTGGACAAAAAGTTCACAAAAATTTCCTGCGGACAAAAAGTCCACAGAAATTTCTTTGTCTCTGTCAAATCCTTTAGGTTTTCCTACACCCGTAGCCAGTTCTTGAATTATTTCAAACTTTTTATTTGAAGGAATTACTTCGGACAAAAGTCCAAAAGAATTATGACTGTTTGCCTTAGTCAAAATTTTTGAAGAAATTTACCTTTGCAGCCTTCTTCAAAAATGACCCTTCTGAAGGGTGTTTTTGTCGACCAAGTGCCCTCTGTAAGGGCACTTGTCCTTCAGGAGGCCCTTTGAACTTTTGCATTTTGAATTGCTCCTTTGAACCAAGTTGTTGAACCGTTTGTTGAACCAAGTTGATGAACCATCTGTTGAATCATTTGATTGAACCGCTTGGTTAAACTGAATGTTCAACCACTTCGTTGAACCAAAATGGTTCAAGCCGATGAACCCTTTGTTTGAACCAACCATTGAACCACTTCATTGAACCACAAGATGTTGAACCTCTTCGTTGAACCAAGGTTTTGAACCAAAATGGTTCAAGTTGATGGTTCATTTGATTGAACTAAAGCGATGAACTAGTCGTTGAACCAAGTTTTGGTTCAACGGTTCAAACAAAGCCTTGAACCGACTGATGAACCAATTGAACCTTGAACTCATTGAACCTTTGAACTAGAGTGGTTCAAAATTTCAACAATTCAAGCCTCTTTTGCTTGAATGCTTGCCGATGAAGATTTTTTATTGAACCAAGGCATTGAACAAATCTTGAAAATGACCCAAGTGTTTAGAAACCGATTCTTTTGGTTGAACCCGCCTATAGAAACTGTGTAGCCCATTGAACTTGTAGAAATGAACTTGCCTACAAAGTCTTTAGAAATCAAGTCTATAGAAATCAACCTGTAAAGCCCATTGAACTTGGCCTACAAAGTCCATAGATTTCTTCTTCCTGCTAAGTTCATAGATTTTCTCTTCCTATAGAGTCCGTAGATTCAATCCTGTAAAGTCTGTAGATTTAAGCTTGTAGAGTTCGTAGATTTCTAAAAATCTTGAAAAATGAGGAATTTGAATGCCCAAGACAAATTTTGAAAAAGGAAGAGATAATTTTGGTCTGTAAGACCAAAATAGTTCAAATGTTGTCCCAAAAATGAGTGATATTTTTGGGGGACAACAACTGGCTCCAGTTGGGGAACTTATGTCAATTCCAAAAAGAATTGAAAGGAGTAGAATCCACAATCTCTAGTGTCTTCATGTGTACCATTGGGTTATGGAGTCATGCTACCCAAAAATGAAAGGCATCAAAAATGGAAACAAATAAAACAAAATAGAATTGAAAACTATACAAATATATATATATATATATATATATATATATATATATATATATATATATATGTACAGATGGAATGATCTGATACTTCAAAAATTGATGTATTTTAGATACTGCTTCTTGGGAGATAGTGAAAATAGTGCTTTATCCTGGTAAACCAGTAGGAAAACATTTTTCCCCCAGAAATGGTAATGGGCGAATGGAGCTCTCTACCAGGAAATGAATTTTCTACATTTTCCTCTTGGTCTTTTCTTCTTCTTGCTCCAAGGTATGACATGGTCTTCAAACTAAAAACCATAACTCTTTGCTCTCTCTACAAAGGAATCCTTTGTCTAATTTTGATTTGCAACAACATGGTCCATTATTGTAATTGATTGCTCTTTTGATTTAGTCCAGCATATGATTGGATTGTCCACATCAAACTCCTAACAAACTATCAACTTAGCATATCCTTTGATGTGAAGGAGTTTGATTTCTTCATCTTGAACACTCTTCAATCCGAGCAACATAGATTCACATCTAGCTGTGTTGTTGGTGTTGTTGAGTTGCAAATGGCATGAAGGAAGAATATTTCCTTGAGGAGATATCAACATAGTCCCAACTTCATCATTGGTGGAAGAATTGATGTTATCATCAGAAGTTGATCTCCTATCAGATTTCTCTTCATTAGAGATGGAAGATCCTTCCTTGTTTATACTATAGCCTACCAATTCTCCTAAAGTCTTGTTTGGATCAATTTCTAGATTGTCAGCTACAGGACTTTCATCTATAGAAACATGAACATCCTCTATGGTAAAGAAATAATTACCCTTACCTGAAGACTCAAATAGAGTTTGTGCTGCAAGGGCTAATGTTTGGATGACCACGTATTTCTCCTCCTTTTTAGGGAGCAATCTCTTCATCATGCCTTGGACAGGGATCCTTACTTCAGATAGGTCCATGCTTAGTTCTCCTCCCACATCCTTGTAGAAATTTCATCTAAGTAAAATGCCATAGGATGCTGGGACATTAGCCACCAAGACAGTCATCCTGATTCTCTTGTCTGGAAAGGCTGCCAATGCAAATTGGGCACCTCTGATTTGCCTCAATAGTGGTACTTGCTTGTTCTCCATGGAGAAACATCTTTCAAAGGTTTTGGTCAGTGTGAGACCAAGAGACTCAACTAATTTAGCTGACATAACATTATCAGATGCACCTGAGTCTATAATATAGTTACTCAACTTGTGGCCATTAATTAACAGGGAAACATAGAAAGGTTCTATTTTTTTGGGAGCAGTTGGAGGAGTAATGACCAGATTATTTGGAATAGGCATGTTCTTTGGAGAATTAGGAATTACCTTATTAGCTTTTTGTCTTGTAGAGACGGTTTGGTTTTTGAAATATTGGACCAGCTTATTCAATTGATTAGGATTGGACTGCAAATATTCAAACTCAGACATTTGTATTTTTGTCTTTTTGACATGATCGATTATGTCAAATGGATAAATTGAGCTAGGTACAGAGAAAGGTACTTCAAATTTTTGAGTTTTAGGATGGATGGGAGGTGGGCTGGTTTGCAAATTTGAAATATAAGGGGAAGAAAAAATTGATATATTTGCCTTTTGGGTGATTACCGGATCCTTTGATTGAAAAGGTAGAGTAGTTCCATGCTTAGCAATCATGACTGTTGGCTACGGTGTCTCTTCTATCTTCTCTTTATCAGCCTGCTAGACTGATTGGTTTTTGGACCTGGGAAATACTGTGTAAGATCCATCAAAAGCTTCTCTTTTATTTTTGAGTTCATCCTGGTAGTTCAGGAAACCAATATGGGAGTCACCAGCTGATTCTTCTTGATTATCTTCAAAGAGATCAACATCATTTTCTTGATTCAATTTAGGTTAGAAAGAGAATTCTGATTTTGCTTCAAGATATCCCATTACTGAATTGGTTGGAGGAGCTTCCAAGGCAAGTTTCCCTTATGGGGGAGGAAGGTGATTATGTTGCCCTTGATTCTTGGTAGCATTGCCATGATATGAATGATTTGGGAATGTCCTTCTATATGAAGGAGTAGAAGACATTCCTTGAGCCATTTGCTTTTTGAGAGCAAGAAACTCATTTGCCAATTTTTGCACCATTAGATCTGTGGTGCTTGTAGATGCATATTCAGAAGATGATGAAGCTCTATTTATATTTAGATCTCTTCTTATCTTTCCTGCTAAGATGAGATCATCTTCTACTTTAATGGTCAAAAGTTGGGCTGCAATAAGATCTATTTGACCAGCACGTCTCAAGAGAAAATTGACTTCAGGTAACTCAGAATTAATGAAAAAGCATTTGAGATTCTCAGCTATAGGTTGAGCAATTACAAGGATTCTGTTTCTCAATTTGTCAAATTTGGCTATGAAGTCTCTCATAGGTTCATGAGGCTCTTTCTTCGTCTGTGTAAGTTGAGCTAGAAGTGTATGTGCATCTTCTGCAAGTTTGAATCTGGCTTCAAATTTAGCTTTGAGAGTATTCCAATCAGTCATTAATCGAGCCTGTAGATGATAAAACTAATCTGCAACAACACCTTGTAATGTTTCTACAAATAACCTGACTACTACATCTTTAAATTCTACTCTGATTACTCCACAAGCTATGTTAAAAGCTACAATGTGCTCATCAAGATGAACTTTCCCATCACCATAGAATTTGGAGAAGTTCTTCCTTGAACTACATGGAAGCTCATGTAGAGGTGGAGTAAGATTGAGAGGACCAAAAGCTTTACCCCAGGGGCCTTGAACTTCCATTGTAAGATTTTGAAAAGGAGGGATAAAAAATCTCAAAGGGGTAATTATAGGCAAAGCTTTATCAATAGTAGAAGTAGATACTTCATCTGGCAATGGAGATTTGACTTTAGTAGGAGGAAAACTCTTGGTTTGTTGGAGATGAGATGGTGAAGGAAACAGATCAAAATCACTTTGTTGTACCAACTTGAATACAAGGTCAATGATACCTTTAGCCCTTTGGCTTCATGTATAACTTGAATTTGCTAGATTGTAAAACAAAAATGGAAAAGAATTTACCTTGCTTCAGTTAAAGCTTGAGGCTTTAAATTATGCATTCTTTCCTGATTAATGTGGAGGTGAATGGATAGATTATAAATGGATAATGGATTTTATATCCCCAGCAGAGTTGCCAAAAACTATTGGTTGAATATTTTGTCGATTAGCATACTGATAAACAAAATAGGTCTGATCAGCCAAAGTAGGAAGATTAGTCATCCAAATGTGTAGGTTTACCACATCAGAAGGGGATTTATCTCTCCTCTCACCAAGGGGAGGTTCCCTATAGATAGGCTATACATACATACATACATACATATATATACATACACACACACACACACACACACACACACACACACATATATATATATATATATATATATACATACATATATATATACATATATACATATATATATATATATATATACATATATATATATATATATATATAAACAAAAAATAATACTCAAGGGTAGGACAAACCATCCATCTCTCTTTCTTCAGAGATGATGTATGCAGATCAAAGGAGAAACTCAAGGGAAATGACATAAAACACTCCTCTTCTTTTAGAATTACTATTCATCAAGCCACAAGAATACTCTAGTTAGTAACAGCAAAATGTAGCAAAGGATGTAATAACCAGCAAATTGAGATGCAGCACAAAGTCTCCACCAAAGTCTCCACCTACATTTCTCAAGAGTAAGATATGAAGGATAATGAGGGCACAAAGTCATCCCAAAGTCTTTTACATAGAAATGAAAAAAAAACACACTAAAGGCAATTATGGGGGCACAAAGTCTCTCCACACTTGACTCTTTAGTCACCTTCTTGACTGTGGTCACTAATTTTGCTTGTTAAATTAAAGGAACAGAAGATATATTGAAGAAAAAGACATAAGAATAGTTTCCTCAACAACAAAGATATTATAGCACAAAGTCTGAAAAACCATTTGTTTTCTTATTCCAATAACAAAATATGATAAACAAACTGAGCTCAAAGTATTAGAAGTGCCTTTCAATTTGGTCAGAGTTTTGTTCTGATTGTCAAAAAAAGATCCATTTACAATAAAAGAGAGTCCCTTATATAGCTTCTTCAAGAAGAACTCAAGAATAGTAACACATCATGTTGCATTGGAATCTATTAAGAAGATAGGCTGGAACTTAGGGGCATTTTACCCATTTGATTCTATCAATGCAAGGAAACAAATCATGCTTATTGAAAGTTTGCAACTTTCAATGTCCACCTGGCGATTTGACCTTACCTTCATCTTTCCTCCTTTTTTGGTTAATTGAATTGGGTCCTAGATTTAATTTGTTATTCTATTCCTTCCTCTCTTTCTACTGGTCTCAGCCTTGAAGTCTGTGAATGCATTTTGGTCTATAGGTTCAAAGGATCAACAGCTATTTTATGAGCTTTAAAATTGATGTTCATGCGCCCGTCACTATGTTTTTAATGGCTAGTTCACTGTGTTGAATTTGATGTCTTCAAGAACGTCACCCCTTGGTCCTCTTTTGGCTTTTCTATTTGGTGCTTTCCCAGATTGAATTTGCCTTTTTGAGCCTTAAGAAATGACCTATTTTGGGTTGAGAAGAGTTCCTCACAAGGTATATGTCCTTTGGGCGGTCTTTGAATGGCCTTTGGGATTTTAGTTTTACATCTTCCCAAAGGGAAGGTGACCCTTCGACTTCAGGAAAGTATCCTTCAAATTGGCAGCTAAGAGTCCCCCGTAAGGGCACCTACCCTTTGGGGTCCTTCGATGGCCTTTTTCTTTAGAGTCTTCGTGGGCTTTCTTCGGGCTCTCTCAGCAGAAAAATTCCCGTGGACAAAAAATTTGTAGAAATTTCCCACAGAAAAAAAGTTCATAGAAATTTATTTGTCTCTAGCAAATCCTTCAGGTTTTCTTACACCTGTGGCTAGTTCTTGAATTCTTTTAGACTTTTTGTCTGAAGGAATTCCTTCAGACAAAAGTGCAAAAGAATTATGACTATTTGCCTTTGTCAAAATTTCTGAAGAAATTTACCTTTGCGGCCTTCTTCAAAAATGACCCTTTCAAAGGGTGTTTTTGTCGACCAAGTGCCCTCCACAAGGGCACTTGTCCTTTGGGAGGTCCTTTGAACTTTTGCATTTTGAACTGCTCCTTTAAACCAAGTTGTTGAACCAAGGTGATGAACCATCTGTTGAATCGTTTGATTGAACCAATTGGCTAAACTGAACGTTGAACAACTTGGTTGAACCAAAATGGTTCAAGCCAATCAACCCTTTGTTTGAACCAACCATTGAACCACTTCATTAAACCACAAGACATTGAACCTCTTCATTGAACCAAGGCTTTGAACCAAAATGGTTCAATTCGATGGTTCATTTGATTGAACTGAAGTGATGAACTAACCGTTGAACCAAGTTTTGGTTCAATGGTTCAAACAAAGCCTTGAACTGACTGATGAACCAAAGGATGAACCAATTAAACCTTGAACTTGTTGAACCTTTGAACCAAAGTGGTTCAATGGTTCAATGGTTCAAGCCTCTTTTGCTTGAATGCTTGTTGATGAAGATTTTTGATTGAACCAAGGCACTGAACAAATATGGAAAACAACCCAAGTGTTTAGAAACTGATTCTTTTGGTTGAACCCACCTACAAAAACTATGAATCCCATTGAACTTGTAGAAATGAACCCTCTTGCAGAGTTTATAGAATCAAGTTTGTAGAAATCAACCTGTAAAGCCCATTGAACTTGGCCTGCAAAGTCTATAGATTTCTTCTTCCTGTTGAATTTGTAGATTCTCTTCCTATAGAGTTCATATATTCAAGCCTGTAGAGTCCATAGATTTAAGCATGTAGAGTTTGTAGATTTTTGAAAAGCTTGAAAAATGAGAAATTTGAATGCCCATGATAAATTTTGAAAAAGGAAGAGACAATTTTGGTCTGTAGGACCAAAATAGTTCAAATGTTGTTCCAAAAATGAGTGATATTTTTGGGGGACAATAGTTCTGGCCATCTCTTTAACTGTCTTATTCATCCTTTCCACTACCCCATTCTATTGAGGTGTCCTAGTGTAGTCATATAAAATGCTAAAATTGGTAACTTGAGTGTGGATAATGACACTTACTCCATATATCCCTCTAGCATGCCCTCATGACCCTTCTAAGCACCTTTTCACTGATTTTAAGTCACTCCTAGACTTTCAAAACCTCATTCTAGCTTAGCCAAGACCCATTTCTGTTAATTATTCCATCCCCTAGGTCTTGAGCCTATAGGACAAGAGTGTTATGGGTAGACTATGGTGCTAGACCCTAGGGTGTCCCATTTCTAGCACTCTTGTGTAATCATATTTCGAGCCAAGATGATCATTTTTCCTCGATTCCCCATCTTTATTATGTCAGCCTAGCATAATTACATTTAACCCATGACCAATAGATCTCTATAAAAAATCATTCAAAGTTCATTTAGAAGGGTTGGAAAATATTATAAGAATAAACAAGAATATAATAAAGACTACTCAAGTACATTTCCCTATTCTCTACATATAACCATCCAATACCATTTTCCAGCTCATTCAAATTCTTACACTAGTCCCTAGTCACCTCAAGCACATCTAGTTTAGCATTTTTTCATCTTTATATACATAATTGCACAAATAAAATCAAGTGGGAGAACTACATATGGCTTGATCCCTCTTTGGAGTATTGGTGTGTGGGCAATATGCCCACACAAGAGGTGTGGATACACATTCAGTGAATCTTACACACACAAACCACCCTTTCTTTCTCAAAGTTTGCCAAGCATAATAGAGTCTAGGGTTTGAAGATAAAATCAGCTCTATAAAGAATTCCATAGACATCTATCATTCAAAATTACATAGGTAGGGTCACATAGAGACAATGGACAAAACCCATAAATATTAGACCTCCTAGACAATAACGATAGAGGTGGACTATAACACCAGACCCCAAGGTGTTCTTTTTTTAGTCCTCCTATCTGTTCATGAAATGAAAACCAAATATTGGTTCTCAATAATGTCCCAGTTTTACACAGTGAATTCTAGACCATGTCTCAATCATCTCAATATTTTTCTAGCTAAGTCTTATTTTCTCTCTCTATTACTATTTTTGGAAAGATTTCAATTGCAATTAAAATATAAAAATTAGTAGTTCAATTTTCCTAATTTATTTATTGATTTTCCCTTACTCTAGACCCTTTATTATTTATGAATATGACTCCAATATTATTAAAATAATAAAAATATTTTGGTTAGCCTGACTTACTTCGTTTGTGTATAAAACTCCTAGAAACCCTAGGGTAAATATCCTACTGATTTTTCTTATTAGTTTCTAATTTTTTACCTAAATATTTAAATCATTAAATTGAAGTAAATTTTAAAATTTTATAGTAATTTTTTTTAAAAAATCTTTCAAACCCTAGTTGTATATACTAGGTCCCAATATTTTTCCCATTTTTCTCTATATTTATCTAATTTTTTATATGCATAATTGAATTAAAAATTGGCATTAAATTTTGAAAATTTTTAGTAAATTTTTAAAAATGTTCTCATTCAAACCCTAGTTGCATGTACTAACTCATATTTACCTCTTGAGGTATCACCTTACATGTTTGCAAGTTTTGTATCCTTTTTAAACATTTCCCACTTTCCTATTTTTAGGAATTTACATTTCCTATACTCAATAATTTCCTTCTATATCACCTTACATATTTCAAAAAATTTAATCAAATTTTAATTTGTTTTCCTACTTTAACAATCACCCAATATACTAGTTTTGATGAAATTGATAAAAGGTAACTTCAAGAACTCTTAACTAAACACCC
Organism: Torreya grandis; assembly: GCA_037957365.1. Classification (NCBI taxonomy): domain Eukaryota; kingdom Viridiplantae; phylum Streptophyta; class Pinopsida; order Cupressales; family Taxaceae; genus Torreya; species Torreya grandis. Next base: position 190,342 of record JARHVA010006440.1, on the reverse strand, counting down.
TGACATGCAAGATGATGTGGTTAAAATACTAAAAAAAATAGCAATAAGACGTAAACAATGTATAGTCTTCTTAAACCATAGAGAAACCAGTTGTACATGATATTATGAGGGCAACTATGTCTCAACAACCACCTATAGTATCCCAACCTTCCTATGAGGCACCTCTAGTATTGGCTAGTAAACCTTTGTCTCCTGATGTGGTATCACTTGAGTAAGAGATAAAATCTCTTCAATCTAAGGTGCTACATCTTGATCAAGGTGCTTTTAGACCTACAAAGGCCTTGGATTCTTTTGATCTACTTTATACACCATTGGCACATCATATTTATTTTACACCCTTGCCACCAGGTTTTATTCAATCCAAACTCACTTTATATGATGGAAGGGTGATCCAGAGACACACTTGAGATATTTTCATGTAGCATGCTTTGACTATGTACCAAATTACTAGATACTAACCAAGATATTTCCATGGAGTCTAAAGTATTATGCTTTAGAATGGTTCTATAGTCTACCAAATTAGTCAATCAACATAGTCAATCCTTTAGTTGACATGTTCCTATCTCACGTCAACATTAAAATTAGTGATAAGGTTTCCTATGCCCATGTGGCAAAACAAAAAACAAGGTCAAATGAGCATCTCGCAGATTATGTTCTTCATTATAAGACTATCTTGGCTAAGATGACTAGCCCCATAGTAGATCAAGAGGTACAAGATCTCTTCAAATAGAGTCTTTTTTTAGCTTTTATAATAACCATCCCTATTTTTATAATGAAATAAACTTGTGAACTAATATGTCATATCAATTAAATTGCTTAATGAGCAACATGGAATGTTGTCAAACAATTGAAAAACATACAACTATACATGCAAAACTTGAAACTCCTTATTTGTTGTTAAACACTAATTTGTAATATAAATGTGCACATACAATTGCCTTATGGGCTGCGACAAATATTCAAATTTGTATTCAAAAATTACAATGCTTAGATATGAAAATTTGATAGAAGAAACCTAGAAATTAGTGTTGTAGTGATCCATAGATGAAATGGTAGCCTTCCAAACCTCTAATCAACAAGAATAAACAAGTAAACTTGATGCAAACACTATTCACACACTATATTAGTAATATTCATGACACTGTAGTAATTTTACTATTCATGTGTTACTGTAGCCAAATCACTATTCAAGTGCACTGTAGCAAAAACACTATTCATGTACATTGTAGCAAAAAAACTATTCACAGCTCTTGTAGCAAATCATTATTCTGCCCTTCTTTGTTGTAAATCCAATAAGCCCAATGTGTTTCCTGAATGAAAACACCATCAATCCTCCTAACTATGTCTTTCAACAGTGAAGAGAATGCTAGAAAAGAGGATTTCGTCCTCCAAGCTCAAAAATTAGATTTCCAAGAAATCCAATAGCATAACATTAATCTCATCCAAACTCCCTAAATGGATATCTTCTATTTCTTTTATAGAGTTCTCACAAGAGTCCATTCCTTCATTTTTTCAATGTGGGATAAAACATGACTCCCTTTATGCAACTTATGTATCCGATGTATTATAAAATCAAGGGGATTCTTTTATTTAAATAATTCCCACAAACTATAGAATATGCATTAATAAAGTTAAATATTTTAATTTAACTTTATAAAATAAATTCATTAATTCCCAATAAATCATATCAATGATAAATAAATATTCTTTTCAATTTTAAATAATTACCATTGACATGTCACTGCCCCCAGATGTCCAGCCATGTCCATTCATGACTTACTATAATAGTAAGTATGCCCAAAATTACCTCAAAACCCCTCAAAAAGATATACAATTAAAACTGTCTAGGCCAAATGGCCTCTAAGTCCCTTTAATGTCCTGGTTAGCCTATGGGACCATAGGGAAATAGGCTAATGACAACATCATGCTATGAATGTTAGAAAGGGGAAATTATAGTTTGCCCTTCCCAAAATTGCTTGTCCTCAAGCAATTTCAACTATAAATGTTGTAATATCTACTCATTTTCCCAAGTAGCATCCTCCATTGGTAGGTTCCTCCACTTGACTAGGTACTCCTTGATGACTCTCCTCCTGAGTGTTTACTCCCTAGTATCAATGATGGCTTCAGGAATAAATATCAACTTACCATCTTCATCTATAGGGGAAAATCTATAGATGGAACAAAACTATGACCAAACACTTTATTAAGCCTAGAGACATGGAACACATTATGCGCCCTGCTATTTGCTGGTAACTCCAATTCATATGTCACCTCACCAATGCGGCGAGCAACTCTGAATGGCCCATAAAATATTGGTTTCAACTTCTCTGCTCCACTCTTCTAAAGTGTCGACTGCCTATAGGGTTGAAGTCTCAATTATACCATATCCCCAACCTCAAAACTGCATTCCACCCTGTGTTGGTCAGCGTATAATTTCTACTAATTATGAGCTTATTAAATATTCTCCTTAAGTGATCAAAAAATATCTTGTCTGTCTTGTAACTAATTCCATGCACTTGGTACCTTGCTATCTCCAAAAATAAGATCTATGAAGTGAGGAGATTCATACCCATATAATTCCATGAATGGAGACATCATGATCATCATGTGATAGGTAGTATTATAACAATACTCACCTAAATAAATCCATCTGATCCAAGCCTTCTACTACCCTAATACATAGTTTTGCAAATAACCCTCAACTCACTTATTAACAATCTCTGTCTACCTATCTGTTTATGGGTGATAGCTAGTGCTAGGAGTGAGCTCAGTGCCACTCAATCTGAAAATTTCTTGCCAAAATAAGCTCAAAAACTTACTATCCCTATCACTGACTATGTTACTAGGCATCCCATGAAGCCTAAACACCTCCCAAAAAAACAAGTTTGCCACCTATGTTGCTATGCTGGTAGATGTAATAGCAAATAAATGAGCATATTTAGTTAACCTATCCACCACCACATAAATACAATCTTGACCCTGCACCTTGGGTAGGCTTGTGATAAAATCCATCAAAATGCTTTCCCATTTCCTATTAAGAATGGGTAAAGGCTATATTAATCTAGATGGAGGATTATGCTAATCTTTGTTCTACTAGAAAACTTGACATTCTCTAACGTATTTTTGCACATCATCCTTGAGTCCTCTCTAAGTAAACCTCTCACAAATCTGTTGGTATGTTTTGAACAACCCAAGGTGTCTAGCCATAGGTACATCGTGGAATGTCCTTAAGATAGTACCTTTGATGTGTGAAGAAGGTACCAAATAAATCCTATCCTTGTATAGGATAAGGTCATTAACCACCACATATATATCATCCTATAGATATCCCTCTATCAAATTAAATGCCCACTGATCTTTAGCATATTCAACTATTATTTTCTCCTTCCAGTTTGCTGAAATCTCAACCAGGGAACATACATGTGGTCTCCTAGAAAGTACATTGACCACTACATTCTTCTCCCCTTTGACATACTCAATGTCAAAATGATATGCATGTAGTTTGGTGATCCACTTCTACTGCCTATCATTAAGATTTGTCTAGCTCATGAAATATTTTATACTATTATGATCTATTTTAATCATAAATTTACCTCCAACTAGATAAGACCTAAATTTGGCCAATGCATGCATTATGGCCAACATTTCCTGATCATATGTAGAGTATCTTTTCTCCACTCCCTTTAGCTTCCTGATCTCAAATGTAATAGGATGTCTTTCCTAAATTAATACTGCACCCACCCCATCTCCAAATGCATCACACTAAAGCTCAAATGGTTTGGAAAAGTATAGAGGTGCTAATATCAGATAAGATGTCATCAACTATTTGAAGTGATCGAAGCACTTTTGAGCTACTTCTATCTATATAAAGGCTCCCTTCCTGGTCAAATCCATAAGTGGAGCTGCTATCTATGGGAACCCCTTCATAAACCTCCTATAGAAACCACATAGGTCCAATAACCCCTTGAGTTGGGTAAGATTAGTACAAGTAGGCCACTCAACTATAGCTCTATTTTTTGGGGGGTTCACCCTTAATCCATCCACACTAATGATGTGCCCAAGGTACAATAATTTTGTCATGTTGAAATCACATTTAGATTCTTTGGCATAAAGGGACTCATTCTCAAGTATACTCAATACCTCCTCTAAGTGTTACAAGTGCTCCTCCCATGCCCTACTATATATCAGGATATCATCAAAAAATATAAGCACAAATTTCCTTAATTAACTCCTAAAAACCTAGTTCATACAACTCTGAAAGTAGCTGGAGCATTGGTTAACCTGAATGGCATAACCAAAAACTCAAAGTGGCCATAATTGCACCTGAAGGCTATCTTCTCTACATCGTCTGCTCTCATTCTAATCTGAGAGTACCCAGAGCAAAGGTGTATATTTGAGAAGCAACATGCACCATGTAACTCATCTATTAACTCATCTATTCTCAGAATGGGGTACCTATTCTTGATTGTCTTTTTGTTGAGAGCCCTATAATCTATGCACATACACATTGTCTCATATTTTTTCTTTACTAGGACCACTGTTGACGCAAATGGAATTTTGCTAGGCATAATGTGTCCCATCTCCAACAACTCCTTTATTGCCTTCTTGATCTCATCCTTATGCACCTTAGGATGATGATAGGGGGTGGTAATAATAGGCTCACCCCCTCCTCCAGTTCAATCACATGCTCTATTCCTCTCTTTGGTGGAACACTTGGTGGAATGCTTCCAAACACCTTTGTATGTTTGGATATGACCTCATGAATGTCTAGATGGTACTCCTTAACCTATTGATCTATAACTATAGGCATGATCATACATTCTACTACCCACTCTATCTAGTCATGTCTAAATAAACCTTCCATCCTCTTAAGTGAGACTACTCTAAGTCCCCCATTTGATAACCCTCTGAGAACTACTTTCTGACTCTAGTGCTCAAATATCATTTCTAATTTCTCCAAATTGAAGGTAAACTCCACTAGATATCTCATCCATGTCATGCCTAGGATGACATCATAATCTCCATTTTCAACAACATAGAAGTTACCTACCATGTCATAGTCTCTAATCCACATATGGAGATCAGGAATCATCTGAGTAATAAGAAGCTTGTATCCACTAGCTACCATCACTTTGAATCCCTCATGTTCCTTAGTCTAAAGTCCTCACTTCTTCACAAAGCTTGTATCAATGAAATTATCGGTGGCTCCTGTGTCTATCAATAAAACACCTCATTGCCCCTGAGTCACACCTCTTACCTTGAAGGTTATTGATGGTTCAGTGCTGTTAAGTTGGGAAATGGTCTTATCTTCTCTAACCTCCTCTACCATAGTCTCTTCTTCATCACTACTTTCTGAATCTAACTATTGCTCTGACTCTTCCAAAGCTGATTCTTCAGTAGAAAAATACTCTAACTACTTTGCCTTCACCTTAACCATACACTTATGCGAAGGGTCCCATGGCTCTCTACAATGAAAACAAAGTTTTTTCCTTCTGAGCTCATTCAATTGATCACTGTCAAGTCTCCTTGAATCTACTCATGGTGGATGTGATTCATTTTGTCTCTTATCCTTTTCTTTTTTTTGTGGGAAACTCTTAGACTGAAATTGGCTTTTTGAACTAGAGGCCTTTATGTCCCTAGCCTTCTTAATAGCCTCTTGTAGTGTAGGTGGGTTGAGGGCCTTAATCCACCCTCTCAATGGATCAGCCAATCCATCTATGAAAATCACCATAAGTCTCCTCAGTGACATATCTATGACTAATTCTGAAAGTCTCTAGAACTCAGAGATATAGTTCTCCAATGGTCCCCATTGTTTCAACTATGCCAACTCCTTAAAATGTAGTTCTGGATCCTTCTTATCAAACCTCTCTATCAATAATTCTATAAACTCAACATAAGAAGTGATTTGGTCATTTCCCATAGTCACCATGCCATGGTGCCACCATTTACGTGCAACTCAATCAAGGTCTATAGTGGCATATTTAATGGCTTCTTCTTCGAGCATAGGATTAAGTTGAAGATAGGTATCCACCTTTTGCACCCAGGTTCATGTTGTAGTCTTCCTAAAAGCATCAAAATAAGGTAGAGACAATTTACCTACTTTCTTCTGTAACTCAAAGTTTTGGTTCCTATCTCCTGCATGAGGCATGTGTCTCATCCTTACATCAATATAGTCTCATAAAGATATAGCTACCTAAAATTTAGGTCTTCCACTCTCCCAATCTCTTCTAAACTGATCCTATAAATCTATGATCTGAGGTTCATTGGTAAGTTGTGCCAGTGCCCTAGGTGGGAAGGTAGGTAAAAGTGGTCTAGAGCTCACCTTTCTAGTGGGTTGAGCTACATGGCCAAAGTTTTTTCCTACATTTCCCCCTCCCTTACCTCCATTTCCATTTTGTCCACCATTATTACCTTCATTAGTTCCACCATTTTGTCCATTATTAACTCCATTTTAATTAATGCCATCATTATTTCCACCTCCTAAGTTGTTCATGTCAATACCCAATTAGGGTGCTATCATCTATGTCAATAGGTCCAATCATTGATTCTGTTGTTGTGCTCTTTGCTCTACTAACTATTGTCCCTGAACTAGTGCATCTAATACCTATAGAAATCTCTCCTCACCTGGGTCTCTTCTCTCACCCATATTGTCAATGTTTTATTCTCTTATAGTTTTATGTTATTCTAGAACCCCTTGTTCCTCTGGACCTGTATTTATTACTACTCTATTCCTTCTTGTGTTGTAATGGTGAGTGAAAGGTTGCTAATCAAAACTAGACATGTCACTATTTTTACATTCTTTAACCCTTTAGGATGGCATGATTTTCTCCTTTGATACCACTAAAATAACCACCCCTATTTTTCCAATGAAAGAAACTTGTGAACTACTATGTCATATCAATTAAATTACTTAATGATCAACATGGCATTTTTTCAAACACTTGACAAACATACAACTATGCATGCAAAACCTAAAACTCCTTATTTGTTGTTAAACACTAATTTGCAATATAAATATGCACATATAATTGCCTTATGCGCTGTGACACATATTCAAATTTGTATTCAAAATTACAATGCTTATATATGAAAATTTGATAGAATAAACTTAGAAATTACTATTGTAGTGATCCATAGATGAAATGGCAGCCTTCCAGATCTCTAATCAACAAGAATAAACAAGTAAAATTGATTCAAACACTATTCATGCACTATAGCAACATGATTCATGACACTGTAGCAATTTTACTATTCATGGGTTATTGAAGCAAAATCACTATTCATGTGCACTGTAGCAAAATCACTATTCACATACACTATAGAAAAAACACTATTCATGTGCACTGTAGCAAAAACACTATTCATGGCTCCTATAACAAATCATTATTCTACCCTTCTTTATTGTAAATCCAATAAGCTCAATGTGTTTTTTGAATGAAAACACATCAATCCTCCTGACTGTGTCTTTCAATAGCGAAGAGAATGCTAGCAAAGAGGGATTTCATCCTCCAAGCTTGAAAATTAGATTTCTAAGAAATCCAACAGCGTAACATTAATCTCATCCAAAATCCCTATATGGAAGTTCTTCTATTTGTTTTATAGAGTTCTCACAAGAGTCCATTCCTTCATTTTGTCAATGTGGGATAAAACATAACTCCCTTTATGCAACTTATGTATCTAATGTATTATAAAATAAATGGGGATTCTTTTATTTAAAAAATTCCCACAAACTATAAAATAAGCATTAATAAAGTTAAATATTTAAATTTAACTTTATAAAATAACTTCACTAATGCCTAATAAATCATATCAATGATAAATAAATCTTCCTGTCAATTTTAAACAATTACCATCGACATGTCACTACCCCTAGAGTCCAACCATGTCCATTCATGACTTCTTATAATTATTAAGTATGCCCAAAACTACCTCAAAACCACTCAAAAAGATATGCAACTGAAATTGTCTAAGCCAAATGGCCTCTAAGTCCCTTTAATGTCCTGGTTAGCCTATGGGACCATAGTGAAATAGGCTAATGACAACATCATGCTATGAATATTAGAAAGGGGACATTAAATTTTTACATGAATCAATCATGTTCAAAAGATTCTCTTCCTTCACTAAGTTGTGTCATACATTAAAATAAAGGGAAGTCAAACTCATTTCAATGGAAAAACTCAAATACACAAGTATATCAAAAACAACAAACAAGAGTAACAACAAAGTCCCATAAAAAGTCAAGGTCAATGATAACAAAGGCCAAAATCAACCAATAATTAATGCAACATTAGAGTCCCCTTATCGAGTGGTTTTATCATCACCTCCTTGACAAACTTTCTCTAATCTACAATATCTCTAACTAGAGTTTTAAAACATTTATTAGAATGTAATATCATATCTCTCCTTCCTATTTAGGAAGTTGATCCAACAAAGCCTCTTCCATGGGGATATGATTAGAATGCATTTTGTGACTTTCATAGGGCACCAGGGCACACAAAAAATATATGCATAAATTTAAAGTACAAGATATAAGATTATGGCAATGTTATCGACCTTGGTACTTCAATTGAGCCCAATTCAATAAAGTAAACACAAGATAAGGTTCTCAAAATTTTCTCAAATATTTTTCCATATATCTCCAAATAGGAAATGAGGGATACATTAGGTGTTCACCATACATATCATGCACATCTTCCACTAGCTACATACAAGGCACCTTCAGTTGAGACACATCCTTTGAGTAATATGACTGGTGTGTATAATTCTAGAATTCTAGCTAGACCTTCAATCTCCTTTTTAGATTAGGAGATAGTAGAGGATGATTCATATTATCTTGCACTCTTTATCAAACCTTACATTCATATTCATAGTGTTCTCATGGACAATGGATCTAGTGTGAACATGTGCACTATGACATTATTGCAACATTTGGGATATTTAGAGTATGATATCACGTCGATAGACATAGTTATCAGTAGATTTAGTGGGCACATATAGAGTTCATTGGGTGAGATTATACTAACTTTATAGGCTGGTCCAACACATGTGGCCACACCATTCAATATTGTTCCTAGTGTAGGAGTTTTTGATATGCTACTCGATCGACCATAGATTCAACAACTCAAAATAGTACCTTCTATAGTTCACATATGCATGAAATTCATTCATCTTAATCAGATTTTTACAATTGGTGGAGTTCCATATGAGTAACCACTCCCCACTTCATAGCCATTTACTATGTTACAGTCACTAGTTTCAGTTTTGACACCAATTTTAGTTTTGTCACTAGCTCTAGTTTCTCCACTAGTTTCAATTCTTCCTCTAGTATAGATTTAGACATAGTTGAGGCCTTCATCATTAGTACTAAGAGTTTATACATTTACATAGAGGATTATTTTAGATTAACCATAACTCTAGAATTCTAGACACCTTCTAGCTATAGTGTTCACACCCAAGGCAATATCATTGAGATCTCATGTGTCTACACATAGAGAACATGGTTCAGAGAGCTTATCCTACTACTAGATGGGTCCCTAAGATCCCTTTAGTTACATCCACTTCTCAGAGTTATCAGGGGACTACACAAATGGTTTCTAATTTAGATATTTTAGAGAATTTATAACATATACAACTTTCAAAGCCATAATCTCAACATTTCCATTGTGCTTCACAATCATGCACAATTCCTCTCCTTGATATAGGACACAATGATAGGGAATTTATCATGAGAGACATTGGTTGGTATCATCTCTTCTCAGTTATCTTGTACATAGTATTTTTTTAATTGCTTATACATAGGTTCAAATATGTCAAAATACAAAAATAATACAAAATTTCAAAACACAAAAATAGTCAAATATTCCAAAAACCCAAAAACATTCAAATATATCAAAAATACCAAAAACATTTTGATTGTATCTATTATCCATGCTTTACATTTATACTACCATGTTAGACTTACATTTTCTATTCTATGATATTGTTTGTCAATTTATCTACATTACCATGCTTCACTTGATCTTTTTTTGAGTATGTGCAGTAATATATAAATACTTATTTACTTGACTCTACCAATAGAGGGGGCATCCTACATTTACATTCAAAACACACACACACACACACACACACACACACACACACACACACACACACACACACACACACACACACACACACACACACACACACACACACACACACACACACACACACACACACACACACACACACACACACACTAGGGGCATGTTCTACATGACTACACCATCCAAGTTATGCCATTCCTACACTACACACTCTAGTTATCATGATGACGTACATTATTTAATAGATTACATAGATTACTCTATCGACACTCATTAGTATATAGCACTTGTGTATTTCTTAATATATACCTAGTCTTATACTACATGTCTTTCATACTTTCACTTCTTTCTTTGATTAATTATATGTGATTTCTATATTTTACATGCTTTTTTTTCTTATTTAGCATAGATTTGTATGATTGCATTTTCCTAGTTCCTATTACTTCCATGCTTGTGTGTGCTTTAGGACATTTTCCAATGTCCTTTGCTTGCACTCTTCTATGTGACTGTGGCTTTCATGCCAACCATGCTTGTTTCCAATTGTATGTGTATTTGGAATTTAAACATGCCTTGTATACTTGTTTTCTAGTTTGAGTGATATGTACCCATGTCCTTTGTTTGCTTGGCCCCTTGGCCACTCCTGTATGCTTCTTGCTTCTTTCCTTATGTGTTTATTTGCTTCTCAATATTTATAATTCCATGATCCATATCATTCTTTTTCTTGATTTTTTAGATGCCATGATGGACATCATGCTTCATTGCTCCTTGAAAACTAACAACTAATAACTAACACTTATATTTCTAGTTTACTACATTGCACATGCTATTACATTTTTATATCTAACTAGGCATACCCATGTTGATTTAACAATATCCATTTCAAATTCTAATATATCTTAAGATATCTTGTCAATTATTATTACTACATCATGTCTTTCATAGCATAACACACTTATAGGTATTTTTATTTTGAGAGAAGTCATTGTATGTTATTCATTTCTACCCTCAAAAGAGAGGGAAATAAATAAGGGTTTTGTCATAGATATCATAGCTCCTACTGATCAAAAAATTAGTTTTAGAACACTTAGAATATCAAATAGACTTCAAATGAGGCAAAATAAATCAGGTAGATAATGATATTTGTAGAATAATCTGTAGAATTTGCACAACACAACAATGTCAGACATGGACTATAGCACTAGACACCAAGGTATCCTATTTCCATTGCTCCTATCCAAACAATAAAAAACCTAGGTTTTCTAGAAATAGGGAAAAAAGTGAGCTCAACTTTAGTTTTGTCAGATCGAGATCAGTCCAGACTCAACATTTTTAGTACAATTTCTCTCAAATAATTTAGATATAGGGGGCATCATGCATGACATGATGGATATCAATTCTAGTTTTAGATTGGATAGTTGATATAACTTCCAAGTCAGAATCCATGTTTCATTCACTAGTGATTAGGGTCAATGTGTATGGCACATTGGTCTTCTTTTCTTTGTAAGTTCAGCATATTACCTAGGTATTCCTAGCAATTACATGCTTTAATCCATCTACATGTGGTTGGCATCATTTTTATGTGCCTTCCACTCAAGCTTATTGCCCAATTTTAGAGTGGATTTCATACAAGCCTAATCTCCTCCTTTTAGATTGGCCAACATTGGCCTAGTTTTTAGCATACATACTCAACTATCCATGCCACATTGTTAGATTACAAATCACTCATGGGATTTAGGAGCCATCTCATATGACATATATTCATACCAATACCAATTCATAAATTCACTTCATAGGGAAATGATGGAGCCAAAGGACTAGATAGCTTTTGTATTCTTCATCCACCTACTTAGAGGGATTCGACACAACATCCAAACATTGATTAGCACATGTATGATCACCAAGCTTCACTTAGTTAGAAATGATGGATCCAAAGGGTTAGGCTTTGTATTTTGAGCCACTTTTGAGGAATTGAGCACTCAACTCTGTTCATGATTTTCCTTTTGGTATAACACATACCCATTATATCCAACACATCTAACATCACTTAACATCACAATAGGTTTTGTATTAGTTTACATACCTGGTAAACTGTATTGTTCTTTTCTCTTCCTCTCTCTCTTACTCAACTTTGTACATTCATATTTTAGATATAGCATATCTAGTAAGAACTGATCTACTCTTTTCTTTTCTCTTGTAGATTTACACTTCATATCGTGCTCTTTCTATACACACCCAACATCATATAGCTTCATGGACTTCATCCTTACAGGTAAGTTCAGGTACGCTTTCTAATTTCCTTTATCCTGGTATTTCACTTTGTTGCATCATTAGAATAAAGGGGGGGAGGCAAATTTAGTCATATAAAATGAAAAAAATGGTAACTTGAGTGTGGATAATGACACCTAGCCATAGGTCCTTCTATCATGCCCTCATGATCCTTTTAAGCACCTTTTCACTGATTTTGACTCACCCATAGAATTCTATAACCTCATTCCAGCTTAGCTAGGACCCAATTTATAGCTCATTCAAATCCTTACACCAGTCCCTACTCACCTTAAACACATCTAATTTAGAATTTTTACATCTTCATATACACAATTTCATAAAGCACATCAAGTGGGAGAACTACATATGGCTTGATCCCTCTTCAGAGTATTTGTATGTAGGTAACATGACCACACAAGGGGTGTGGATACACATTCAATGAATCTTACACACACTAAACCCCCTTCTTTCTCAAATTTTGCCAATTATAATGGAGTCTAGGGTTTTAAGATAAAATCAGATCTACAAGGAGTTATGTAGACATCCAACATTCAAAATTTCATAGGTAGGGTCACATAGAGACAACGAACAAAATCCAAAAAGTTCAGACCTCTTAGACAACAACAACAAAGGTGGACTATAGCACCAGACCCTAGGGTGCCCTATTTTTGATGCTTCTATTTATTCATGAAATGAAGGCTAGATCCTAGTTCTTGACACTGTCCCAATCCTGCATAGTGAATTCTAAACCCTGTCTCAGTTTTCCTAATATTTTTTTAGCCAAGTCTTATTTTCTCTCTCTTTATTACTATTTTTGGAAAGTTTTAAATTGTAATTAAACTATACAAATCAATAGTTCAATTTCACTAATTTATTTACTAATTTTCCTTTACTTTAGATCCTTTATTATTTAAGAAAAAGACTCCAATATTACTAAAAATAATAAAAACACCTAGCTACTAAGAATTGTCTTATTATTTCATGAATCTCAAAGTCATCAAACTCAATGGACCAAAACTATCCTCCTCTATTAGATCTTATGCACTTGATCTTCCCATTTTCAACAAGAGCCTTGATTGCCTTGAACTTGTTAAGACCTTCTAATTTTTATTTCAAGAATGCAACCCAAGTCATTCTTGTGTAATCAAATATGAGTAATATAAAGTATCTATCTCGTCGAATGATTTGAATTTTTGTAGGCCCATAGAGATTAGTGTGTATTAACTCCAAGGGTCTTGTAGTAGAGTACTCCTTGGACTTGAACCTTCTTCTAGTTTTCTTACCATGTTGACATGCCTTAAAAAGTATATTTGTAGGTTTAGTGATCTTAGGCATGTTCTTCATAGACTTCTTAGTGCTAATATTGACTAAATTGTCAAAGTTTAGGTGACTTAACCTTCTATTCCATAGCCAAATTTCATCTATCTTTATCATGAAACATCTCTCCTTCTTGATCTCATTCAAGACATATAGATTGTTCTCAATCCTCTTAGCATTTAAAATTAGCCTTCTTGATTTGGAACTCCTTATCTCACACCCTCTATTATGAAAGGTTAGTGTGTGTCATTGATTACACATCTGACTTATAATAAGTAAGTTATGTTTCAAACTTTCCACATACAACACATTTTATGTCTTGGTCTTGCAATTATCCAAGCTCAAGAGACCCTTGCCAACTATATTGGTAGTTTTGTTGTCTCCAAATCTCACCGTTCCTACAACATTATTCTTCAATGAGTTTATTCCTTTTGTCATATGTCTTGAGAAACCACTATCTATATACCATTTCATTCCTTCATCTATAATGTGAAAGGTAGTTTGAGATAGCATATAATCCTCTTTGGTCTTTTTTTACTCCTTAGAAAATATTCCATCTTGACTCTTGAGCTCAATATGATATGTCTTAACTTACTGTGGCTTCCATACCAATGTTTAATCCTTTTCAATAATTATAGGAGATTCATATGTCTTGTTGAATCTTGAGGGACTTCTAACACTATTATATTAGAATATTGCAATGTATCATATATTGTGATAGATGTAGCAAACAACATTTCTATACTTACCTCTTGATTGATTACTCATTTTCCCATGGTCCCATGATGACTTGTCATTTATTACATTGGGATTCTTGATTGGTCTTTTCATGTTGGTAATCTTGAATTATTATAACTTCTCATTCTCTCTCTCAAACTTTCTCATTTTGTCTATGAGTTACTCATGTTGAACCTTCAAAGAATCTAACTCTATATTCAACTAATCATACTTAACTTCCTTTGACTTAAACCTTATGTTGACACCTTCTAATTGACTAGTAAGATCATTGATAGTATTCTTTTGATGATTCAAATCATCAAGGGATCTTATGATCTTAGCTTCAAGGTCTACTTCAACTTCTCTTTCTTCACTATCATAGTAGACTTCCTCATCATACATGTTATCTTCTTCTTGTTAATCACAAGACATCTTGTGATTCTCACGATCACCTTCAAGATGTTAGACTTATCTTCAAAGGACCAGGATATGATATCAACTATTGGAAGCATAATAACTAAGATGTGGGGTGAACCAGTATTTAAAACTTTTTAAACTTTACTTTATCATTCATGAACTATCAAATCAATATAATGAAGTAGCAACACATCAAAAACTACAAGAATGAGACAAAATCATAACATATAAAACACTTGTTTGAGTGGGAAACCATCAAAGGGAAGAAAAAACACTAATATATACAAATGGAAAATATTCCTATAAAACAATTATTAAATTTAGTGAAGCACGCACTTTACATGGAGCACCAACCCCAACTTGTTAATCACCAACTCAGTTAGGATTTGGAAATCACTAAAATTTAAGGAGGCATTGACCCCTTAGATGAATCAACACCAAATAAACTACCTAATTTATTTGATAAACTTAAATACACCTTTTTTCTCAACCTAATGATGATGATGATATCATCATATCTTCACACTCTTATCCCTCTCAAACTTCCTTCTAGGCTCCTTTGCTCAGCTAGGTCTCTTCAAGATAGATTAGGTCATTTGACCTTGATATTCATCTATAGTACTCTTTTTATATCTTAATGACTTTTTATATTAACCCTTTTTATTGTATATAATATCTCCTTTACCTCTTTAAAGTGATATGGTTTTTGCTTAAACTCATTCATACTCTAACTAGTCAATTAGGCATATTAGGCCTTGTTCTTATACTAGACTCTTGCTCATACACCTCTTGGTCAGACATAAACACTTGAACAATTATATTTTAAATATAATATACGTTATAACATGCCAAAAAAATGAATTAAACATTACAATAGGTCTGTCATATCATATAGGACCAAAACACTTTTTAGGCCTTAGGGAGACATAATTCAATTAGGCCTTCATTAGCACACGTTGCCCTTAGATATTCTTGGAGTAATTTAAAAATTAATAAATGAGAGGTAAAATTAAAATTCCACTCAAATATACCCCTTATAAGATCATAGAGGCTCCATAACACTTTCTATCTCCACCCACCACTTGAAGCATGCCATTAGTATTATTCACAATTAGGCCTATGATACCCATAAAGTCTATCTTAAACTACTAAAGATAAAACACAATTTTACTATAAAACCATATTAAAAAATCACATATAAATAATATAGTTGACCATGGGTTCATAACCCTATGTTTTAGAATTCACAACTTAGGGCAAAAGGACTCAAACGCTTATCTAAAAAGAGCCCACTTAGAATTGCCAACTATCCTCAAAACATAATCATGGAAACATGAAATTATGACACATAAAATAACACACTTAAGGAATTCCAATGAATTCTAATGATTTTATAACATCATAAAAACAACTTCCAAACAAATTTCATAAGATATTTTGGAAATAATTGGTCTTGTAGACTAATCTCATAATCTTGTACCTCACTATCTCATTTGAACTAGGTAGATCAACTTATGAGAAACATTTTAATCATATCCACTAACATAAAAAAAAACTATCCAAAATTAACATGTCTTATAATTATTTAAAAATTTCTCCATGCACTTGGATTCATCCTTATTCCATAATAACACATCCCTAATCACCTTCTCACTTTTGCCTAGGTTTCTTATTGTTTGCATCATTAGACATGTTAGTGATTGGTCAACTTCAATGACTATTTTAGCACACCTGAGGGATATAAAATACTTAGAAACAACCATGGACATCAAATACAAGTATCAATATTTTTTATCCATCCATTTAACAACTTTGACTTGGTCAACTCTGACTGCTACAATAAATTTTTGAGAAATAAGGCCTTTCCTATAAGGTCCACTCACTCACCTAACAAATAAATCACACCTAGATGTGAATAGGAGATTTAAATATAACTTAAATCACTTAAATATCCATACCAATACATTTTGATCACTTTAGAATAATATATTTCACATCAAGTCATTATTAGGGTTTTAGAGAGGGTTAACATTATTTTTGGTGTTAATGATTGTTCATAAAAGATTGCCACTCATTTAAAAAACTAATGATTATAGATCTTAGGTAGGACCCTTACCCATTTCTCCTTAATATCTTAGGTTCCCACGGAGAGGTTACATGTGTCAATGAACACTTGAAAGTCCTTCTCGAGGTTGAGAACCCTTCATTCTATGCACACAAGAGACCTCAAAACCACTTTTCATGCCTTATATTGTAAATCATGACATACTTTTTTTTATCATGCTTGAAACAACATGCCATACCTCTAAAAAAACTCATCTATCCATACTTTCCTTGGAAACAAAACCACATACCCCATTTGGCCATACTCTCTCTCCTTGCTTGTTTAGACCTTGACTTGCAAATCAAGTTAAGCCTTGAAATTTACCTTCATTTATCTTTCCATGTTCTCACCACCTCACTTAAATTCTTAAAAAACATATAACATGCTAAAAAAATGTCAAACATCCTTCATATGCCTTGACAATAGATCACGATGCCTCATTAGGTCAAGCAGGGCTTAGATGTGGTCTAGTTGCATACTAGGTATATAGGTCCTACCCCTATAGGATCATCTTGAGACTCACATGAGTGTTCCAATGCCTCATATACATGCTCCTCAAACAATGCCATACCTCTCAATTGTGCTATCAAATAAGAACATTCTTTAATGACCTCATGAACACATTCATTTCTTAAGAACCTTTGACATCAATGACAACATTAATGCCAAACTTCAACAATAGGAACAATGATCAATAATGATATATATGAAAATAGTCAAAATACATGACCAAAAGCTCATAAGACAAATTATTATAAAGAAAAAGATGTTGGAAATTACACTAGTAATAAGAGACAATGACTGTAGAAATAACCATACAAGTATTTATTATGCACTATGACCCTAATAATAAATTTAGATTGTGAAAGGTAGCACAAAAATGTTGAAAAATCCAAATTAGATTTAATTAATAATAAGGTATGTAATCCTCAAGTTCTTATGTATTGGTCAAAATTACTATAAAAAACTTTAATTTTGCTTATTAAATAAGATAATAAAAATTGCTTTCTTTCTAATAAAAATATATAATTATTAAATTCTTAAATCTAATATAAATTATAAAATTAATTTTATACTAAAATAAATAGGGGTATTATGTACCAAGCCCCTGCCGGTTGAGGATAGAATTAAATTTGTTACAAGTTTGAATCATTAGATGAAATATTGTTGGAGTAAAAGAATACTTAATTTTTTAGATAGTTGTGCTTATTTTTTGTATTATTTTTTTTCTATTTCTCACCAAAATGAAAATTAAGTATCATGATCATATTGATGACATTAATAAATTTATTTTGAAACTCATAACAAATTTAGTAAATTAATCACAAATTGTTATTTGTTTAAAGGCCAAGATTGTAGGTAAAATCATATGCAAAATCATTTGAAAGAGAAATTGTATTTTGATGCTTATTATACAATATTATCTAAGTATTCATAAAATGTGTTGATGGGATAATATGATTCATAAATCAAAGCAACATGAAATTATCAAAATAAAATAAAATAAACATAGGGTGAAGGTTTGGAGGTGTAGGAAATTATGATGAAATTTTTTTAATGATAGAAAAAACTAGGGTGCTCAATGATTAGATATTGGAATTTCAAATATTTGTAATGGTAAAATAAAATTAAGTGCTTAATTTGAAATAAAATAGGTACTTTTATTGATTACTTTATGGATTGGCCACAATTTGAATCTACGAACTATATTCAGTCAATACCCATTTCCAATAGAAATTTTAGATTATGTCAAGCATGGATTGGAATTTTGAAACACCTCTTTCAAGAAATAATAATGTTAAAGTTCTCCAAATCACTAACATTTTATCTAAGAGCATGTGAAAAAAATTGGATTGAATATGATTTAAACTCACTTTGCTTGTCCATTTCACAATGAATCTTTCAAACACTCTAGAAATGTGGGCAAAAAATTACAATGAATATAAATCCAAGAAAATGAAACTCTTACATTTTTTTCTAGATGGTTATTAATAAATTTGGATGTATTCTCAAAAAATAGATGGGACAGAGTACTTCCAACTAGTTATGGATTTATTATTGCTCTAACTAGTTGAAGATCAACTTAGACAAGTAGTAGCTAGTAGTGGAATCTATTCACTCTTAGCGGGGTTTTATTTTTTATTTGCTATTACTAGTATTTTTAATTTTAGTTCATTCTCTTTGTTTTCTTTTTTTAAATTATTATGTTGCTTAGTTATTCATGGAATGGCTTATGCTAAGAGGGGCATAAAGTCAAGCAACCTAAATGTGCACATGGATTTTTTTTACAATAGTTGAATGATTTTTTCACACAAATAAAAAAATATGCACCACAATAAATGTTTTTACATCGAAATAAAAAGAAAACATATTAAAACCTTAACCACTAAATAAGACTACTGATAGTAAACTCAAATCAAATATATCAATCTCATTGTTAATCGAGTGTTTATTTTATTTTCATTATATTATTATTTCAGGAGGAACAAGATCATAGATCAAGATTGTATGGGACATTATGTGCTAAGTATGTCTAGGTGGACATCATACTCTTTTTTCAACATGAAGGGAATGATTTCTTGAGGAAGCATTGGCTGCCAATACAAATAAGAATTATTTATCTCATCATCATTTTAGAATCTATTTAAGTAATTTGTATTTTCTTAAAAAATATAAAGTACATATAATGGAAACCTTTGAAATATCATCCACATGATCCTACAGAGTATAAGCCTATTGTCTCAATTCTAAATAATAAACTAGAATGTATATTATTTAAAAATTAATTCAAAGGTATAAGAAATAAAATGAATACAAAATTATAAATAGGACCGAGTACATTTTAATATTATATTGTATGCTTGTAGTTAAATAATTGAATATGATTAATAGTTATTCAAGTGGAATTTGACAAAAGGTTTTATATATAATAATTTGGTAAAACCTCTTACAATATATCTAGTCATTGGTCAAGTGATTAGTTTCAACTATAGAACAATTGTTACACACATATTCCAAAAGAAAATAAGCTAATTTCTCAACTTAAGGCACAAATTTATCAATAAAAATTTATAGCCATAATATATTTGGGATATTATATTTTTTATGCTACATTTTGTAAGAGTTCTTACATATGATAGCTAAGTTAAAATAAGGAGGAACCGTAATTATAAATTCCATGTGAATGCAAAATTAACTAACAATAAATAACTTAATAACAAAATAATTATAGCCAATGTGGTGGGGGTGAATTGGTGAGGTCACTTGAATGTATCCAAGTCCACCAAGGTTCAATTCTCATTAAGGCATGTGAGACTAGTTGTGGTCGTTAATGGTGGTATTTGTGTTCATTGAGTGTGTGGGTGGATCCGTGGTAGTTGTGGCATAATCAGAAATGTTAGACAATTTGAGTGGCTTGTTAATGGGATTTATGGTAGCATATCTTCTACTATAATTGAGTATGTGGGTCAATTTATGGTAGTTTTGGCATAATCATAAATGTTTTATAATTTGAGCGGTCAGATGATGTGAGTGGTCTATGGTTGGTGGGCTTGCATCCCATCTAGTGGTTAATCTAGTAGTTTCAAAAGGAAGTCTGATTCGATGGATGGAGTGGTTTGTGGGCTATAACATCCCATCAAAGTAATAATGTCATTAGGGATTTGGGCCCCCTAATTATGTCCCAGACTAGTTGAAGCTCCGATTTATAAAAAGCATAATAAGGGTAAGGGACCTATCAACCCTGTATCTATCTAAATAATAATAATAAAATAATTATAATATTATTATACTTTTTTTCCTATGACATACTTATATTTATATTAGACATTACTAAAAGTAAACCATTAGTTGATTTATACACATTACTTTTAGAACTCATAAAATTTATATGGCCTACCTAACATGTCTCTCTTTGATCATAATGACAACATTTTTCATAGATAAACTAAGTGTGACTTATAGATCAAAGTATTTTGTAAGATGTGATGCCATTTACAACCTTATAACCAATATACCTTAAACAATTCTCAAATTAAATTTTTGTTTAATGCAAAAGCTTTTAAATAAGTATAGAGCCATTACAAATATCATACCATTACAAATTAAAACTCAATGTTAGAAAATATTTTAATTAAGTAGAGTATTATTTTATTGACTCAATTAAGTGACATGAAATAAGAATAACAAATCTACAACTATCTTTGTTACCATACTACACTTTATAATCCCATGAATGAATAAAACATAGAGTGAGAATCCATCTGTCAAGGATTTAAAAATGATATACTATTTAAACTCAGCCATAATTATCACTTACAAATATATCTCAAACTCTTTTTCAACCTAGAGAACAAAACTAGTTTATCTACAGGTAGAAAATAATTTACCAAAAACTAACTATTACGTAATATATTAGAGGAATTCCTTTAAATAGGCTAACCAATAACATGAATTGACAAGAGTATTACTAGTCAAACCTCCCTATAGGAACTAAACACCATACCACTATTGTGATATACTCATAGAGTTTATTTTATCTTAATACTAGCAAACAATAAGGCACCATTTTTAGTTGATAAAATAAGTATGGAACACAAGGATCTAGAGATAATACACTTTGGTTTTTATGTATTTCCCCTATTTTTATGCAAAAAACCTAAGAGTGGTTCATTCAATACAAATATATAAGTTGAGCTAGAATTTAAAGTAAAAATGATACTAAATTGACTTCAAGCATAAATTATCTTTAGCAAGGAAGAAGAGATGCTTACCTTTTACAAGTTTTTATAGGCATCCACCAATGTCCAGAATTGAAAATTAATAAATCTACATCAAGCCACTCCAACTTAAGAGTGGAGTGAACTCTTTTAGGTACATTTTTAGGTGGACTGCCCTATTGTAAAATAAAAATGAGTAATAGTATGCAATAGTGAAGTTAAAATTACTAAACTAGACACCCAAAAAGGGAATACACTTTATCATCTTATTTCAATTTATTTCATACACCGATCACTTATCAGCTACACTTTCCATAAGAAGGTAGATAAGAGACTCCCATTGTGTTTTGGTCATGTAATCTCCAACAAAACACAACACATAAGCCTTGAAATATTTTTATAATATCAAATGACTTAAACCTACTACCACACCAAGTCTAGTCAAGATCACAAACATGACATTAGCTAAAACACTGCATCCAATAAAATTAAACAATGCATGAAAAGATGTAAAATTAAATAAGACAAAATAGGATAAACATATAAAAACTTTAAAAATAGAAAAGCAGAAGGTTCCAAATAGGGATAATGCTTTTTCCAAATTTGACACATACAAAGAAGTCAACCGCACACCCAAATATTTAGATATACCTTGGCATGTCACAACTCATAAGTTTCCATCTCCATTTCATGTAACCTTGATCTTGGTGGCCATTATTCTAACAAAAGAATCCATGTTCCATAAAAGGGCAAGCAAAAGTAGTGTACAAAGGGTAAGTCTTATCATAAACCCATTTTCCACTAAAAATGTCACAACTAGAATTTGAACTGTAGCCATTCATGACACTATTAATTGCAGTATTGAACTAACTAGAAGCAATAGGCTCTGTAGATAAATGTGGTAAAAAATAACCATGACTTGTAATGAAAGTAATAAAGATGAATTCATTATGTTACTTTGTCAAACAAGCTGGACATAAAACATAATTATGACGTCCCATTTTGGCTATAATATGGCTAATAGCCTTACTTAACTCCCAAAAAAAATTCTCCCATTCACGCTAATCATATGATCATAGGAGAAAGAAAGAGTATGATTGCACAAGTGCCATGGTAACCTTAGTAACAATAAATTTAAAATTATAAAAAAAATGGAATGGAGTGGAGAGTGCTCTGATACCTCACAATCTCACCCACTTCTTTAGTGGCATTTAAATAATGAAAAAGGAGTGAAGAGAGTCAACTATGGTGGTTGCTTCTCAGTAGTGATTTCAATGTACTAGTGCATATGATAGATAATAAATAATTTTTAACTACTACAACTAAAGGCCGACATAACCCTAAGGATGTTGCTAAATTGATTGCCAAAGTAGAAATCCATGCCCTTGCAGGGGAAAAAATTGTAATATAGAGGTCATGCCTGGTCGAATTATTAAAATGTAAGTGTTTTTTATAAATCTCAGAAAAGTATTATGAAAGTGTAATTATTAGGCTCACCCACCAATTTTATTCTTCCAACCATACAAATTCTTTAAGTAATTTGAAATATAATAAAAATAACATTTTAATTGCATTGACAGTTGACTAGCTGCCATGTAACTTTCATTTGGTGGAAATAGTGTGCTTATTAGTCTCGTCGACAACCATTAAAAGCCTCATTATTGATGTGTCCTTGCTCTACATTCATTGCAATTAATTTCATTTAATCTCATTGCCAATGACGCTGACAAATAGGTACTATTCATTACATTAGCAGTTTACCCTGTAATAACGTGTAAATTATCTCAGTGAATGAAAACAAAAATAAATATTTTTTTTCTTATTTTTTGTTAACAATTATGCAATTCAACTTTTGGAAAAGTATAATTTTTCTATGCATGAAAAATAATACATTCTGATTAAACCAACAGATAATATAATCAACAGTTTAAAAAAATTGCATATTTTAGTATACCTTTCAAAACTAATAAGAGAGTGAATCATGTAAAATAAGAAAAATATTTACACTTAAAAATGTGACATAAAAAATCTTTACAAACTTATTTAATTTTGTAGAAAACAATATATACAATATATTGTAATAGACTATTATTTATAAAAAGCCTTTACAATTTATCTTTATAAATACAACCAATCAAAAGTATATAACACAACGACCTATATCCTATATTAATAAATGCAATAATATGTAAGTGAGGCTAATCTCATTTATTATAAATGATATAAAAATAAGAATATAAAATTGAAATAAATCTATCATATGATTCTTTATTGCGGTACCCAAAAATTAATTGTGTTAAAATTAAAATTTAATTATACATCTTACTTTAAAGGTGACAAATGACCCAAATAATTAGTGTAGGGACCACTTTAGTCCCAAAGATGATGCAGAGAAGGAAACTTGTGGAAAATTTTAAATTATGTTCCAGCCTGGACCACCACAAAAAATAAACAATTAAGTCGAATGTGTGGTTATAAGGGAAGATAAGTAAGATTTTTATAAGCTATGGACCACCGTTCCCCTAATAGACAAATTCTGATAGCCTGCACGTTTGACTCACTGTATGGGTCTTTGCTTGTGGATAGTCATTTCAATAATTGAACAAATTTTTTAAATCTAATTCTTTTTTGGGGGTTGTAAATTGCCTGGAAAGAGCAGTGAAAATTTGTTGAAGGTTGGTTTAGGGGCAATTAAATTTTCAGTAAGAGAAATTAAAGCTAGGAAGTGCAAGCCGTAAAACTAGGCTGGCTTCAGCGATATCGTACAAGCCACTCTAGGGTTTATCGCGTTTTCGTGCACGCCTTCCACGAAATCCTGTCGTGATGCGTTATGCCTCGCCTTCCCCGCTGTTTCCCACTTCAACTTTCGCCACTCATCATTTCTACCCACTTGCATTCATCGTCTCACCATTAGCTTCTCTGCCCTTCCCCTCTGTGTATCTCTTCTTCATATTATTTTTCAGCTTTAGTCTTCGCCTTTTTCGAGCCCTCGATCTACCCAAAACCAAGCCCAATCCCATCAGTTTTCCTTTTATCTTCTGTGCTTACTGGCTGCGTATCTCTTTTAGATATTATTTTCCTTGTTTCTTTCAGTTTCTCTTCTACTCAATTAAATGGCAAAGGGGAAAGAAATTATTAAAGCTTTCGAGGAAATTGCACCTACATCTGAATCCGCATCATCTTCAGCACTAGCAAAGGAGGCTACGGGTAAAGAGAGTATAAAAGTTTTTGAGGAAATTGTATCTATATCTGAATCTGCATCATCTTCAGTACTAGCAAAGAAGGCTCCTTATGATGTATTCATAAACCTTTGTGGTGTTGACGTCAAACACACGTTAGCCTCCGCTATCTACGATGCCCTTCATCGCCTCGGACTTCGAGTTTTTCTGGATAAGGAAGAGCTTGAGCTGGGCGATTTCATACCAGATCAAATACAAGATGCCATGAGTACTTCTATTCTTTATATTGCCATCTTTTCCCCTAACTATGCCAAATCTCCGTGGTGTTTGGCCGAGCTCTCATTTATGGTGAAAACTGACAAGAAACTTATTCCTGTCTTCTATAATGTTGAGCCCAGTGTTCTTCGATAGGCAACTGGAATCTATGCTGATGCATTTGCCGAGTATAAAACCAAGGGCAGATACAGATCAGAAAAGCTTGAAGAATGGAAAAAGGCGCTCCACCACGTTTCATTACATCATGGCCACATTCTCCAGAATGAGTGAGTACCAAATTATGCGCTTTTACTGTATTCATTAGAATTATGTGTCCGATGAAATATCATTTGTTAAGTATTATTTTCCAATAAATTCTTAGTTAAAAAAATATTTAATATTTATTTGTGAATTTTTTATTTATAATTTATAATTTTATTTTTTACTATTAGTATTCCTTCATTATTATAGAACTAATCTTTTATAAGTCAATTTATATAAACCATGTTTATAAATAAATGGTTCTTTTGACCCACTTTTATGAGTAATAGTTTATATAAACCAATGTTTATAAGTGGTTTTTTTGGATTTCATTCCATCTCAATTAATTTGAAGGTTTTTTAATTATAATTTAATTAGTATTTAGATGTATGTTGCAATGATTTTTAAATATATTTAAATTAATTGTATTTTTTGAGAGTAAATAAAAATAAAAATTTAAATATAATTAAAAAAAAAATTAATTAATTAAGTAAGAACATTTCAAAGTAAAAGTTAGAAAAATTTTAATCTTAAACATAAAAACATCTTTAAATTAAAAATATATGTTCTTATTTATATTTATTTAATATAATATTAAATTTTATTGAGGCTATTTTCAAATTTACAATTAATTCACATATATAAAATATTCTTAAATTATCATCTATTTTATAATGAATTCAATAAAAACATAATATTTACAAACTTAAAAAGTTTAAATATATTTAAAATTTAAAATTTTCTAAATTCTTTTAACAAAATTTTGGATCATTTTAAAATTTGAATTAAAATAATAAATAGATTATAAAAAAATATATACATTAGTATCTTTGACCTAAGCCTCTAAAAGAGTTAAGAAACTTATAATAATGTTATTAAAAGTAACCACCATAAATGATAAGGTTGAAATGCAACTCAAGATTTATTGCCTCCAATATTTCATGATCCCTTATTTCTCTATTCTCATATTTAAGAATTGTTATATAAATATATTATATGCTTTATTTATAACAACTTTTATTATCATGTCATCTTACATTATATGGTGAAATGCAAGAGATTTATGTAGTGTTAAAATGTCATCCAAAAGTTTTATGCTTTCTCATGGTTCTCTTTGATATTAATAAAAATGTTTAATAATTTGTATTACGATTCATTTTATAATAGTTAATTTATTCTATTTTTTTGGAGTTTTATTAATTTATTTTATTTTAAAAATTTAAAATAGAGAATATTAATTTTATTTTTTTAAGGTTCAAATGTAATTTATTTAATAATTTATAATAAAATTTGATTATTTCTATTTTTATTGATTCATTTTATTCAATAACATTCTTAGTAGGGAAATTTATGTTTTATTACATAGTTTTATTTGATAATAATAGACTTTAAAATAAATTGTATTACATCCTTTTCTTTCAGGAGTTTATTCTCTCTCTTTTTTTCTATTTAATCCCTTCCATAATAAGGACTTCAATTAGAGAAATTCAAATTGTGCTTGCTTTTTTTTTTTAATTTTTTAGTTAGTAGATTATGATAAAATTAGACTACCTCTTTAGATATTTTTTATGGTTTTTTTTTTTTTTTTTTTTAAATTAATTATTTTTGATATATATATATATATATATATATATATATATATATATACTTAAAAAAAAAAGTATATGAAAATTTTTCCCATCATCATCATCATCATCATCATCATCATCATCATCATCATCATCATCATCATCACCACCATCACCATCACCATCACCATCACCATCACCATCACCATCACCATCACCATCACCATCACCATCACCATCATTTCTTACAATTTTTTTATTTTTTTCAACCCTTAAAAAATATATTACAATACTTTTACTCATATCATTCATTTTATTCAATACCATTCCTAAAGTAAAAGAAGGCAATTTATGTTATGTTATAGTTTTTTTTAACAAAAATAAACATTTAGGACTTCTATTTTTTCTTTCATATGAGTCTCTTCCATTCTTAAAGATTATGATTGAATTTCATCACAAGGCTTTTTAATTTTATTTCTTAATTAGTCTTTACTCTTACAAAATATTTTTGTACTAGATGCAAGCTCTCCACTCAAGACATTTCTAATTTTTTTAAATTATATTTACTTTTCTTCTTTGACATTCTTGAGTTACTTTGATAAGCATAAATATGTGAGTATTTTTACAAATAAATTTTAATATTTTTTAAGTTTTTTCTCAAATTTTAAGTTTAATATCCACAAATTTAAATTTTAAGGAAATGTATTGAGGCAGACCATTGTCCTCTGCCAAGAATTTAATTAGATGTTGATTAAATCATTTAAACGGAAGGATTTTATAGTGAAAATAAAAATCATTGTTATTTCATTTTAAATTGATGAATATATTTATTTTTAATATAAATTTGACTTTTCAGAAAAATATTGAACATAGAAAATATTTTGAAAAAGTTCAATAAAATTTAATATAGAATGGGTTGTGTGTACATAACCACCTTTCATTGTAGGAATTCAATGATTTCATTGAAATCCTTTCTTGATAACAATTTTTTTTTTTGTGACTCATAAATAATTTTAAGATTTCTTATATTAATTAAATTAATGAAAATACATATAAAATATGAATTTTTGACATAACAAAAACTAAAATTTATTTTTATTATATCATAATAACACAAGTAAAATTAAATATTGATTTAATTTAAAAACTCTTAAATTGGAAAAAAATTTACTAATCTACCTACTTATCCATCATTTACCATTGCAGGCCATTCTTCTTATCTAAATTTTATTTATATTATGATTTTTAAAAGTTCTTTGCTTATTTTAATTTATAGCCTATATATATTAAGATACTACTAATTAATTAATCAATTGATTAAGAAATATTTTTAAGATTAATTAAAACTTTCTAAAATTAAAAACTTTAAAACCTCTTTATCAATGTTCTCTCTCTTCCATAAAGATCATAATATTTATTAAATTATTTTTCATGCCCATTAATCAAATCTATTTATGTTTCGTAATTCTCTCATCCTTTGCTTTTTTTTTGCGGGGGTTAAATTTTATTAAGACAATAGATAGTTATTAAATATTGAGCACTAATAAGTTCCTTTGGAACATCTTGGAATTTAGATGATTAATTGTCATTAAAATTGAATTGGATATTCAATTATATATCTTAATCAAATTTATTATCAAATATATCATTATTATTTATATTATTTTTTATTTTTTAAAGAATATTTTAATTTTAAAAATATTGTTTCAAAATTTGTTATTTTTATACAAGTTTACTTTATATTTAATAAAAGGTTCTTGAACAATACAATTTAAAAAAAAAAAAAAGTTTAGTAATTATTTAAATAATTTTGATATCATAAATGAAATATGAACAAATATACATTGGAAAAAAAAGAAGTTAAAGAATTTTCAGAAATTGGAATAATTTAAGATTAAACCTCACTTATGAAAGATGCCTAATTCTAATATAAAATTAAATAATAAAATTATACTTAAAAAATATAATAAAAAGGAGATCTAACATATTATGAGACAAGAGTTAACCTTTAAAAATATAAGACGATACAATTTCATTTAAATCTAATGTTTTTATAAATTGTATATCTAAAATTGTACTACTATTTATTAAAAATTATATTATTGTATTAAATATAATAAAATATAAAATAATTACTTTTAATAAAATTAATATTTAATTAATTAAATAAATAGCTAAAATTATGAAATAATATATTAAATATAATTGTATAAAAGATATATCGTTTCAATATGAAAATGAAAACATATTATATATGTTAGAAACTTCACATAGATTTATATGAAATATAGATAGTGGTGGAACTGTCCTTGACTTTTTTTTGGAGGTGTTAGAGACTGCCATGACACTGTTGGTACATGGCTGATTTATTTTTATTATATAAATATTGATTTCTTTCCCTTTTTTTTTGAATATAAATTCATTTTATTCTTTTGAAGATGAATACAGTAATAAAATATAAAATATTTATTAAAAAAAAATAGATTAGAATTTAAAATAATTTTGTATTAATTATATGTTTTTATTAAGTTTTTAAAAGTAAATATATATATTAAGTTCTAAATATAAAATTATCTATATTTATGTGTTATTAATATATTTAGTGTAGAATTATTTGATATTTCTAAAATTAATAATAAATATAATTTGAATGTTATAGCTTTTCACATATTTATCTCCTCATCAATTAAAAAATGATTTATGAAAAAAAAGTCAAATATATATATATACATATATATATAGATCAACCATCATCTAGTAACATTAGATATTTTAGATCTTTTATATTTATTGAAATTATGAAAACATAATACAAATTTAATTAATATTTAATTTTTTTATGTTTTATTTTAATTAATTTTATTACAAATTAAATTATAATTATTAATTATTTTATTTTATTATAAATTGACTTTTTAAACTATTTTGGTTTTAAAATTGAATTGGTTTAAATTTCGCAAAACAAGTTTTGTTGAAAAATAATAAATGTACGAATCACGTTCAATAATATTAATCTGTAACATTTGTTTTCTTAAATATATAAATATTAAGAATTGCATGTTGTGATATGTAAGTGATGCTATATCTTTTAGATTATTGTTTTTTTAAAAGAGAATCTCGATCGCTATGAATTGTGAAAGTCTTGATTTTGAAAAAAAAAGTTTATTTATAACCTAAATAAATAATAAATGATCAATCATCGTGACTAAAGTTGCATATAAACAAATTTCTCCCTTTCCTATAAATTTAAAGTTGGATGCATCTCGAGGTTTTTTTAAAAGAGAATCTCGATCGCTATGAATTGTGAAAGTCTTGATTTTGAAAAAAAAAGTTTATTTATAACTTGAATAAATAATAAATGATCAATCATCGTGACCAAAGTTGCATATAAACAAATTTCTCCCTTTCCTATAAATTTAAGGTTGGATGCATCTCAAGGTTTTCCTTTTTAACATTTTTGAATCATTCCTTCAAGGCTTTTATTAAGGGTTTTGTTTTTTTTTTTTTTTTTTTTTTAAATATATATAATAAACTTCTTTTAGGTGGTTCCCTTCATATGGTATTTTTCTTACCAATGTCCATTAATTTAGGTTTTCGTTTTTAACGATCTTAAATCATTCTTCTTTTTATTGTTATTATTTTTTTAAAATTACTTAATAAATTTATCTTTTAGGCTGTTCTTTTCATATATTATTTTTGATACCAATCTCTATTAATTTATGTTATAGTATGTTAAATTTTTTTGGTTCATGATGTTTGTTTTATGATTTTCTACTGTTTAGTGATGAAGGGAGGCTATTGAAGAGTATTGTCAATTGTGTATCGAAGGATTTGAAAAAGGTGCTGCAATTAGAAGTAGTCAAACATCTTGTAGGTCTTGATGAAGTGGTAAAGGAATTTGAAAATAGTGCATTTGAATCTTCCCACAATGTTCAAATTGTAGGGATTGTCGGCATGGGTGGGTCTGGGAAAACGACACTGGCAAAAGAATTGTACAATCAAAAACTTTCATCTTTTGAAAAATGCAGTTTTCTTTTTGAAGTGCGAAATGCATCAGTTAAGAAAGATTTGCACAACAAGCAGAAAAAACTTCTTGAAGACCTTCATTTAACGGATTCTTCATTTGACAATGTAGAAGGAAAACGAATTCTAGCAAGTCGTTTAAAATCTATTCGCTTGTTTATCATTTTAGATGATGTGGATCATAAAGACCAACTAGATGCTCTGTTGCCGCAAAGAGACAAATTTGGATGGGGTAGTTTAATTCTGGTCACAAGTCGAGAATAGGGCATTCTTAAATCATGGGGCATCTCCTCCATTTACACAATGAAAGGGTTAAACCCTGGTCATGCTAGTCAACTTTTATGTTGGCACGCTTTCTTGCAACCATTCCCCAAAGAAGGATTTGAACATCTTGTTCAGAAGTTTGTTGATGTTTGTAATGGGTTGCCTTTGTCCCTTAATGTATTTGGAGGACAACTTTATGGAAATCCCAGAGATTATTGGGAGTCTCAGTTGAATAAGATCTCTAGATTATTGCCGAAGCACATTAAAGAGACATTAAAGGTAAGCTATGATGCACTAGACGAGGAAGAGCAGCAAATATTTCTAGATACAGCTTGTTTTTTCATCGGAGAAGAAAAAAGTTTGGCTGTTGCGGTGTGGGATGGATCTGGATGGAATGGTGTGCATAGTTGGGAAACGCTTTTAAATAAGTGTATGGTTGAACTCGATGATAAGAACAGAATAAGAATGCATGATCATCTGAGAGATTTGGGACAAGAAATTGCAACTACACACTCGCCACATCGTCTTTGGTTACCACAACAAATATCCGACGTTAACAGAGAGCCCAAGGTGAGCTTAATATTTTCATTTACTTGATGTCTTATATCTTAGTATGGAAGGATTGCTCGTTCGTCGGACTACAAGCTTAATTGTTTTATTTTGTTTTTTACTTTCAGAAAGAAGTCGTAATTCGGGGTATTAGAGCGGAAACCACCGAGTTTCATGAAGATTTCACAGTTCCTTGCTGGTTTATCCCTCCTGGCTGGTCCAATTGTCAGACTGCATTCGTCAGTTCTAAATTTAAGAGATTAGAACTCCTGGTTGTTAGAGAGTATTATTTTGCCGAGCGATTTGCAACACAAGCAAGAGGCCTGGCTTAGGTGGGTTGACTTTCAGCAGAGAACTCTTCCGTCGTGTCTTTCGTTGAAGAATGTACGAGTTTTAGAGCTTCATAATGCTGTGAATTTAAAAGAATTGTGGAGGGACAATGCTGATGTAAGTATCTTTCTTTACTAATGTTTCTATTATTGTTGGACTGATTTCGGTCTAATTGAATTGAAACATGGTTGCAGCCTGCTTTGGAGTTGAGAGAGCTGCTTATTACTGGTGGAATCTCTTTCCTCAGTTTTCCAAGGTCAATAGGATGTCTAAAGCATTTGAAAAAGATATCGTTGAGTGGATTAGGTGATGCTGTTCCCCTGGGCGGTCTGCCAGAAGAGTTTTGTCTTCTCCAATCCCTCGAGCACCTCCAGTTACACTGGTGTACACGAATAACATCGCTGCCAACCAGGTTCGGCGATTTGAAAAACATGAGACATCTTGATTTGTCCTTTTGCTCTGAGTTGAGGATGTTGCCACTTTCTTTTAAGAAGCTGATACAGCTCGAATGCATCAGATTACAAACTTGCGACAAGCTCACCTTCACCTTAGACATTCTCGAAAATATGACAAAACTGGAGATTTTGAATATTTCAGAATGTAGGGAATTACAAGAGTTTCCTCGTATTACGAATCAGGGTTCCCTCAGAGAGCTCATTATGGAGGGTATCGGGTTAAGGGAATTACCAAGTAACATTGGTCAACTGAGCAAACTGCTAAAGCTGAATATAGGGAGTAATTTGTTGAGAAGCTTACCTCTCGGTAATTTGTCTTCTTTGACTAGTCTTCGAATTTATCGGTGTAGAAAGTTGGAATCTTTACTCGAGTCTATTGGAGGCCTTCGTTTCTTGAAGCATCTGTATATGGAGAATACAGGAGTAAAGTTTTTACCAAAAGCACGTACACAACTCAGTAACCTCAGAAAATTGCATATTCAGAGTTGCCCGATCAAAGAATTGGCTTTAGGGTCGGGGTATTTTTCTTCTTCATTGTGCAACCTCAAACGTATACTTTTAATTAGTACTCATGTGTCGAGGATATCATTATCTCAGCAGTGTTGTCCCTGCCTGGAAACTCTATATGTTGACCGAAATGAGTACTTAATACAAATCGAAACCTTGCCAATATCAGTGAAGACAGTATATTTATTCGAATGTAAAATGCTGAAGAGCATAAGTGGCATTTGTGGTCTGCTAAACCTTCAGACACTGATCATTATGGGGTGTGAAATGTTAGATGAGCTTCCAAGTTTTGCAGAATTATTCTCACTCAAAGAATTTAAAATCTTTGATTATACGGAAAAGCATAAGAAAATAGAAGGCTTAGACCATTGCAGCTCTCTGGAGACGTTGACAGCGGTTACTAAGTGGAAGGTGGCAGGAGTACAGAGTTTGAAACATATGGAGAGATTGAGGACAACAGAGCAATCAGCATGTAACATATCAGCAATTGACCCTTGTCTTCATACTATAGAGGTATGAATAGTCTTTACATATACAATTTTTTATTTATTATTGATTATTGATAATT
This sequence comes from Torreya grandis, assembly GCA_037957365.1. Classification (NCBI taxonomy): domain Eukaryota; kingdom Viridiplantae; phylum Streptophyta; class Pinopsida; order Cupressales; family Taxaceae; genus Torreya; species Torreya grandis. Next base: position 156,760 of record JARHVA010006440.1, on the reverse strand, counting down.
GTAGTGTATACCTCTTGCAGAAATGGCCATCCCAAACTATAATATATGCAAGGACAGACAGTGATGTGGATTCAAATATGAAATTTTTTGCATTTCATAGTCTTAGTTTAGCTGAGTCATTCTTGGGGCGGAAGGCTGGGAATATGGTGAGGTTAAAATCTGGGCAGAGGCATTCTTCCAAGGCGGCAGCAATGGCGTGTTTCGTCATTAATTCATTTTGTGAAGCTATCAGTGTACATTTGGTGACAGAAAATGGTGACTCCCCAGTGACAGACATGGAAAAGGGGAAATGGGTATGGATAGGGGTTTTCACAGATGCTTCCTCGCTTCTGGCGGATGAATACAAACTTGAGATCAGTCCTAACGAAGCTGATGCAGAAGTGAGGGGAACGTTGGTGATGGGCGAGCAAGAGAAAGTCGTGGAGGGCTTTCACAAATTGTTGTTGCGTTTGGGAGAATGAATATTAATTAAATTTGTTTTAATTTAGGATAGGCTTGTTTATTGTATTGATTATTATCTGTAAAATTTTGTCTTTTTTAAATATTATATTAATATTTAACAAAGATTTTGTAGTGGTTAGTTTCTATTTTATTATTATAAATTGTTTATGGTTAATTTTATATTTAAATTTATAATGTCAGTTTATTGCATTAGTAAATTGTAAGTAGGGATTGTGTATATGATTAAATTTGTATGTAAATTTATAATGTAAATTTGTAAATAAATTTACAATGTAAGTTTATTGTAGCAGTGAATTTCTACGTAGGTAGGGATTAATATTTGACTTTTTCAAACACTGTATCAATATTTAACAAAGGTCGTGTAGTGATTAGTCCTTATCTCAATATTGTAAATTATTTATGGTTAACTTTGTATGTAAATTTTTATTGTAGCAGTGAATTGTAAGGATGGATTGTGTATAATGATTAAATATATGTGTAAATTTATAATGTCAATTTATTATAGCAGCCAAAAAGAAAATGAAAAAGATGATAGAAATAGGCATAGGAGTTCTATTGGTGACACAAAGGACAATGAACAATTATTCCTTGAAGTAGATGTAGGGGTTTAATTTTGAAGTTGCATTTGTTTCAAACGACTTAAAAGGATTGGCATATATATTTTTAATTTTCAATGTTCCTTTCACTTGCATGAATGCATTTGGTTTTCAAAAAAAAAAATTGATAAAAATTGAAGTTTGGAGGGTATTATAATGCAAATCAAAAATGATAATTGAGACCAAATGTTATTATATGTTCAAAGGATCAAGGACTAACTTCATGTGTGAGTTAAATATGACAATAAGAAATGCATAGATTATTAATTGGGGTGGGATACTATAAAAGGTCTAGATTACCAAAAAACCTAAGTGTACCACCATATAGAGTACATTCATCATTAAGTTATGTAAGAGGGCTTACATACCAAATGCTAATTTTGAAGATGGTTAAGAAAACACTACATAAATGGACTATGTTGTTTAAATGAATTTAATAAATGTTATAAAATAAAAAATCGTTTAGAATTATGTGTGGAAGTAATACATCTAATATAATAATGTTAGAGACTTGTTAAGAAAATTGTGTAATAAGATGATGAAAAGATAATTATGTTGATCTCATATATTTTTGAGACATTATTGATTTTCAATTATCATCAAAAACATATGCATCAACCAGTATAAAATATTAAGACATAAAAAATTATTAAGGAGGAATATGAATGAAGCTAAAAAGTATAATAAAAAGTTGTATAAGTAGAAACACAAAGCTTATATAATTTATGTTATTACATGTCATTATCCTATGTTCGATTATATGTTTGAGTTTACACATTTGTAGAATAAGTTACTTGTGTGTTAACGAGATATTATCCTTGTAATTTTACACATGCCCTTCTTATGTTTGAAGTTTTAGTTGTATTCTTAAATAGAGAGCACATTGATTGCTAACATAACATTTCATGTGTTCCTTGGTTTTGGCCACTTATTTGGTGACATTTGGGATAGTGAACAACCTTATGTATGTTGATCATTTCACGTTAATGATTGAGTGTTTTGTTTTTTAAACGAGAGGCATTGGGTTTATGCATGGGAGTCAAGTTTTCAACTGATCCACATATCAACTGTCACATATAGTCATTTTAAGTGGTTTCCAAATTGCAACCTACAATAACTATATGATATGAAAGGCACATGGTGACATAGAAGAATATCCCTAATATGATAAAAAATTATGTGTTAAGTGATACTAAGTAAAAATTAAAGGTGTCATTTTATAATCTTATCCTTTACATTGCAGGAAAACCAAGGGCCACATAATGGCTAGTCCCTACATTTGTAGTGAGAATTGTTTGTGTTTGAATTTTTAAGTAAATTTTCAATTAATTTTATTTGAATCATCAATATTCTTGTAAGACACATGGCTTTTTTGAACTAGTGTCATATACATTGAAATAAGATATGAAAGATAGTTTTGTTTTAAGTTTACTACTTGACTTTGTAAATCATTTAAAATCTTGTAAAAATATAGTGATACGGTAATGCTTATTTTTGACAACTATATTTTAATAAACATAACTAATAAATCAAAGTGAATTGAAGTTTATTTGAAGTTCATAAAAATCATCAACTTGTATTTAGGAAAGTATTTGAGGAATTAATTTACTATAAATTAAACATGAACATTCATTTTAAATGTTGAGTTATAGTCATTTGAAAGCAATCAACAATTTTGGTAATTGTAATAATTTCCATGCCACAAGAAACATATATATGAAGTTTTCATGTTTTAATGAACTAATCCTTCTAACCAATATGTAGGAAAGTATTCTTTAATGTAGATAAGAGGAATTTAGAATTGTGAAACAATTTAAACATATAATTAAAAATAAATTATTACATAAAATGTTTCCTATGATGTGGTAGTATGGCTAACACAACAATGGAATGGATGAGTATGATGATATGCATGTGAGAGACACATAATCAAACTAATCATCTTACATGGCATAAGAAGGTAAATTTGAAACATCAATGCATGAGTTAAGAATTAGTGAGGAAACATAAGTGTGAGAAAAGACATGAATGGTCAAGGATATTAAGGAACTAACAAATGTAATGCATCTAGATAAAAACAAGTGCATATTTTCAAGGGTAGATTTAGGTTGATAAGAATATCCTATTTAGGTAAAGGGATGTTCTAAAAAATATCTAAAGGAGGAAAAGTGGAAGTCTACTTGTCAAGAGTTGGAAAACAAGTCCATGTGGCATTGATTCAACAATAACTCAAAGATGCTAAGGATGTCTAAGATAGCTATCAATAGATCCTTCAGCTTCTCATTTGGGATGTTGGTTAATGTTAGATATTTTCACACGTGATTAGTTACATGTTTACAAATTTGGAATCAAAGCTCAAGGTTGAGTTTTAAACTAAGGTTTGAGGCATCCCAAAGAAATATTTAAAAAATAATGTTATGAATGAATATTGAACGTTAATAGTGATCTTTGTAACATTTAATATATATTTTATATTTTGATATAGATGTGTGCATATATGATTGTAAAATTTTAATGCCAATAAATTGAAATTATATTATAAGTAGAATATTAAAATTTTGACTATCATTTTTAATATTAATGTTATAGGTGGAATCCTAAAATTCATTACAAAATATTTAAATTATGGAAAGTTGTACTAGTTTGAACCAAATTATAGTATAATTGAGAATAGAACAACATTACAGAAGACATGCATGATTAATTTAAAATTTTAGGCCTTGTGTAGACATGTATTAATTTAAAGTGATTGTTCATATGTATACATATGTTAGACAAATGTATTTAATGATGGATAACATAATCATCAATGCAATTATGAAAATGACAAAATAATATAAATAAATAAATAAAAATATTATAAGATCACCTAAATAGTATATAATGTATTTATCCAATAGAATAACATCTTACCAAAGGTTATCTCAAAGAGATATGGAGCCTCTATGTCATTAGGAGTCATTTTATATCAGTTTCAAAGACATCAATTTTACCAACGTAAAATTATGATAGCACGTATCATTGATTATAACTTTTTGATGATAAATTTTATTCCATGAATGAATCAAACATTTTGCCTATCACAAAGTTTAAGATGGAATCATATTAGTCTAATAGTTAGTGTCTAAAAGGTCTCGTAGGATCTAAAAGATGTGCAAGTTTTTTTCAGTATTATTGTAAATAATATGTATGCTAAAGATCAAATAATACAACATTATAATTTCAGAAACCAAATATCTCTTTCAATCAAATGAAGGAACCATATCAAAATTATATAATATAACCTATTCGATAGAGAAAACCTATAAATTAGATATTCTCTTGAAGGAAAGATTTATGTTCCTTAAAATTTAATTATGTTCAATTCAAATTATCTATAATCTTTTGATATTTATGTTGTATTCAAAATAGATCAAAAGAAAATAAATAAAAAGAACTTAGAGACAAATAAAATAGTTGACAATGAAAACCAAATAAATAAATAGAAATAAAAACTAACATAATTAAACAAATAGCTTCCTTAATAAAAACAAGTATGCTAAAACAAAACAGTTAATCAAATAATAAAGAAGAAACAACTATTAAGCATAAATAAATAAACAAATGAAACAAATACTTAAAATAATTAAATACTAAACTAAAACAACATTTAAACTCTAAGAAAAGGGAATCACCTTTATACTTAATATTTAAATGAAATAACTAACTAAATTTATGAAATCTAATATGCAATTAAGGATTAAAGGAACACAAATAATCAATCCGCTAAGCATAGAAACCTAAATATTAACAAATAAAAATTAAATTTGAGTAAACTAAAACCTAACCAAATAAATAACAATAAATTAATTGAATAATCTAATCTACAATACAAACAAAAATAAAATCAATGCAAGTAAAACTAACCAAACAAAATTAAAGAAAATGTGAGTCTTAAAGAAGAGTCATCTTAGGAAAGGTAAATGATATTTTTATTGAGAAACAATATTCTAGTACAAAAATATTTGATATAAAAACTAATATGATCTGAATGGAATGTCGCACATAGTGAAGTATTCATCATTATTTGGTCTACGTAGTTTGGGTTTTGCTCATATGACTACAAATATAAAATCATCTTAGGAAAGGTAAATGATATTTTTATTGAGAAACAATATTCCTGTACAAAAGTATTTGATATAAAAACTAATATGATCTGAATGGAATGTTGCACACAATGAAGTATTCATCATTATTTGGTCTATGTAGTTTAGGTTTTGCTCATATAACTACAAATCTGAAATCATCATAATAAATTAAACCTAACAACTTTAAAATAATCAATTTATAAAATAAACAAAAAATCTGAATATACTTGTGCTAATTGTGTTACTCAACCATCACAAGATGTGTCATGGATATATCTGTAAGAGTTATACTATCTCATATATGTTTCACATAAAAAGTATGATGATGAACTTTAAAATGAATTAGAGTATTCAATAATACATGTATAATGCTATTCCTTTTGATATGTCACTTTGATATTCATTTATAATAATCTCCTCAAGAGATAGTTGAATAATAAGTTATAATCATCTTTAGTTAGTTATTAGTTAAGTCTAATTGACTTTTAAATAAATTCAATGAATTTATGTTATAACTTAACTTTATTTAATATTTGAATAAATATTAAAATATTCAAATAAAATAAAATAGACTGATTGAAAATAAAACTCTAAAAGGCTAGGGGCACTTAGACATTGCTACCATTTAAATAATCAAACTATGCTAAACATTCAATATGAGATAAATAATTTAGATAAAATGAAATACATCCAACACTAAATTCATATGCATCAATCCATTTAATTTTAGTAAGATATGCTTAAGAACAAAATATATCAAATGTTGTGAAAGTTTTAACCACTGTCAATTATTAAAAAAAAGTAAATATCACCAAGAACTATAGTAAACTAAGTATTTGAAAATCTTAAAATAGAAGAACTATAGTATATCTAGCCATCCACTCATCATTAGTGTCCAATAACATCACAATTAATGGATAAAATTTATCTATTTGATCTTATGTATAATTTATTGAAGTTGTTGTAAACTTAACCAACTTAGTACTACTTTCATTGTCTTCATCATCAACTTCTAATTTCACCTTCTTAACCATTATAGTAATTATAAGAAATGTCATAGGGATGAATTATATCTTATTACTTATTTAAAATCTTGGCCTCTCTTGATCAAGTATATGTGAAGGGATATTTGTAAGACTCAGCTTAGAACAACCTATGGGTACATTCACAAGTTCAGGAGATGAATTCTTAATATTGAATGGCACAAGGTTTCAATAATGCAATTTGGAAATTTGTTGTAAATCATCTCATCATTCATGGTGTGGCCCTTAATGATGTAGAGAATGATGAGGATTAAGATTAACATTAGATTTTAGATATATGTGCATATGTTGGGAAGAACTACTTAGAGTTCCTCATCTATGAGAACAAGTTATCCAAGATGGTCTTCTCCAACCTTGGTTACCATAGGTATTAGTAGGATTAAAAGGTAGGACATTTAAGGCATTAAAAAAGGATGGTTTAGATGCATCAAAATGGATGTACATATGAGTATCTCAATTATAGGGCATAGGAGCAGTCCTACTAGCTCTCCTACCTCTAAAATTTTGGTCTTTAGGAGAAAATCAAGGAGGAGGTGAATCTTCCCTATTCCAATTCTTATTATTCCCCTAGTTATTATCATGAGAATTATTGCAGAGAGGAGGAGTCAAGCCTGACATTTTAATGAAAAACAAATCCCTGATTATTATTTGCAGTAAAAGTATGATCTGATTCATGTCAAATCTCAATATATACGACATCTAATTCTGATAAACATTTATATAAAATTTAATAAAGAAATTAAAATTTGCATATACAACTTATAACAACATTCAAACTAATAAAATGCTAAAAATATGATTCTATCATACCATCTGAAAGGTTTGACTACATTCAAATACCGTTCAACCACATCATCATCAAAAAAAAATTATTATAATAAAAATATTATATTCTGTCTGATACCAAAAATATTGTGGCAATCACAAGAATATACCCATCCAACATACTTATTATTTTAGTCTATCTTATATCATGATTAATTAAAATTATTTCTCAATCATTTATTATAGGTAAAATATTTGAATCACATCTAAACAATATGTTAACTATAAACCTTATTACTTAATCAATTGAATTAAAGTGAAGCCAACAAAATATTTTTCCTTATATCAAAACAAATCAAATTTTCTCAATAAGCTTCAAATAATTGAAAATAAATACCTTTAAGTAATGAACTTATTAATTTATTTACCTTAGATAATTCTGAATAAACATCTCTTGTTACTGTATTTCATATAACATGTCCATTGATTGAGTTTCACCATAAAATTCAATAAAATAATTATCAAATTTTGAGCATGATATCCTTTTAATCTCTACAAACTGCACTTTCATAACCTCTAAATGTTCAAACTAAAATATGTTTCTGAAGTACAAAACATTATTTATCTTGAAGACCACAACACCATAACTAAGTTTGAACCTCAAACATTCTACCATTTACCAATCATCAAACATAAAGTGAGAAAACTGAAATTGATAAATTTTGTCAAACCCGAAACACATTCAATCTTAAGAACAAACACTATTCTTTCATTAAACATTACCATCACATAGTTTGATAAAAATATGTGGTAGAAGGTCAAGAAATAAATTGTGAAAAAATTCCATACTTGATTTTCAACCAGGATAAAACAATTATAAGACTATAAATACTTCAATAATCATGAGTAAAAATACCAATAATCATCTCAACCTTAACAAAATCCACTATAACCCAAAACTATCTAATTATTTTGACTAAACATGAGCTATTATGTATACCAAAATCTCTACAAAAATATCTATTATCAACTCAAAACTATTATTGAATATAGAATCGATACCCAAACTTAATAACAAAACCCTTGAAAATGTTTTCCAAAATCATAATCATCCTTCATACATTATAATTATGTCTAAAAAACTCATCATGTCGATCAATAAAATTATTTTTGGTTAGAGAGATAATTTTTAAACAAACTTAACAAAAACCAAAAATTCATCTTACCAAATACACCAAAATATCATGCATGTATAAATTGAATATCTTACATCAAGAAAAATAAGTACTGATTAATCCCAAAACTCATTCAAGAAACTATAGTATCAAGATGTGAAATTTTACCACTATCAACTGTATTCTTAACATGCAACTCGTACAACTCAAAAATTTAATATTATAGGTATATCAATAAACCTTAAACCCATTTATATTTCAAATAACATGGACTAAGACCTTACTTCATCTACAATTCTTGGTCTTCTCTAATATTTTCCATGTTCCTTACATTCACAACATGTGGCTTCTACCTAAAGCTTGTGAAGAATGACAAACTACCAAATGAATTTTACATTTATGTATTCATTCAAGTCTTAATAAATTAATATTCACCCTATTCAATCCTAATTGGTTTTAAAGCTTTTTGGTATTAGTTTGGTGGCTTAGACAACTCAAAAAACAAACTGCAAACATTATCTGCTACTAAAACTATCACCAAGTACCTTAATAGAATCCACCTATCGATGCATGTACATGATATTAAATAAAATTGAATCCAAATCATGTCAAATAAATCTACCAAAACCTTTTCCAAATCACTTAACCCACTATTCATTAAAGCTAACTACAATCTTCTAGCTTTATCACATGCTTTGAACCAAAGTTTTTTGACCAAGTTACAATTTAGGTTTTATAATCACTATATTCCTTCCACCTTTCACCTTATTGTTGATGTCAATAAGTTATTATTCCCACTTGATTGTTATACTTTTTAGACCTTTGACCTTATGTTTAGCTAATATTTAAGGTTTAAATATAAGTTAACCTAGATCAAAATACATATAACTATATTTTTTATTTAATTAAATAAAAATACCTTTGCCACCTTATAATTAAACCATGTGACTCTTTCAATCTAAATCATTCAATATGTAACCATTGAATCAGAAGCACCATTCATTAATAAATTATGAATCAAACATTAATGTCTTTGAAAATTTAAACTATTTCATAATATTCCCTATACCAACAAACTTATAATTGAAAACATCATAATCTTAGAATCTAATCAACTGTTCATAATAAATATATACTACATTTTATCATTACATTCACTTGTGCTTTCAAAACCACTTGATAATGCCAGAGTAAAAACTTTATTAAATGCAAAAATCATACTAATATTTTAAAAAAATGAACATTCAAATGAAGTAATAAAATTAGGCCCCCACTTGAATATTTTTAAAAAATATGATGTAAGTCATCGATATAGAATAATATCTTCACTCACTTGTCTTTCCAAAAAAGAGAAGTGGGTGCCAAAAATAGGTATAACGTTAGCAAACTTACTATCTAATCTTGGTAACAAGATAAGATAGCAACATAGATTGCCCATTTAAAAATTAATCCCCTGATAGTACAATCCAAGTTAAATTATTTTTCAAGAAGGTACACATGAACTCCTTTAATAATAAAAATTTAAGTGAATGAAGTGTTCGGTTAGCATGGCATGAAGAATAAGATTGATTTAGATAAGGAATTTTGGAATGAATGCACAATCAAATGCAAAAGTCTCAAACATATATTTTAAAAATTAGTAATGCTTTTAGACCAAAAATAGCCAGCTCAAGTTAATATATAAAGAAAAATTCTACATTATATCATGAAAAATATCTTACCATCATTGTATAATTACAATGATATGATAATATCTTTGTAATTTAACTTTAATATAATGTAATTTATCTATGTGACCAATATTGATCCATTCAACAACAAAAAAAAAAAAAAAAATCAAATAAAAAAAATAAAAAGAAAAAGAAAAAAAACCTATGGATAGAAAAAATTTAGATGATGTCTATTAACTAAATAATCTAGCCAATTTCCATCCATATCTTTCAAATTAAAATTATGTTTCTAATTACAACAACAATTTTATATGGTCCCAACCATAGAGAATCAAATTTATGGTTATTTCCTATATCTTAATGGGATTTATCCCAATAGAGGATGAGATCACATGCTTTGAAATTTTTATTAGATATCTTTTTGTCAAAAAATTCTATTAAATTTTTCCTTAGTTTTTTTATAATTTTTATAATGCAATTAATTTATTTTCATCCAAATCTAACAAGTCATTTAGTTTTTATTCAATTAGATTAATATCTTCTGATAAATATTTTAAAGTAGTTTGAGTAGATGAAATATGAAGCTCAATTGGTGACATAGCTTCAAAACCATAAACTAACATAAAATAATAATATTTTGTAGTTTCTTTAATGATAGTATGATCAACCCATAACAATTTAAAAACTTTGAGATGTCAATTTCTTTCATTTTTATAAACTATTTTCTTCTTTATAAAAATTAGATTTTTGTTTGTTGATTTAGCTTGACCGTTTCCTTGAGGGTAATAATTTGAAGAATGATTTGATATAATTGAACAACATCCTAATAATTTAAAATATTCATTAGAAATTAATTAGGCTCCATTATCTAAAATTATTTTATAAAGAACAACAAATCTAAAAAATATTGATTTTCAAAGAAATAAATGACATTGAAAGTAATAGAACATTTAAGAACATTTGATTCAAGACATTTCATAAAATAATATTTTACAATTAGAATGTATCAATGTCCAACAAAATAAGGAGGATTAATATCATTAATAAAGTCTATTCCCCCTTTGGTAAATGTCTTTTTAGAAATAACAGGATTCAAAGGCATTGATAGCAATCTATCTCTACCAATAAACACTTGACAAGGCATGAAAGAATGTATCATATTATAAGTGTTTTGAAATAATCTAGGCCAATAATAATCCACATGTAAAATCTTATAAGCTATATTTTTTTTGGTAAAATTACCAACATAACTTCCTTCATGACATCCTCTCAGAACCTTTCACATTTGATCATGAGTTAGACACATATATAATCTACCATGTCAATTTCTATAAAATAGTTATTTTTCCAAATAAAAAAAATTTAAAGCTTAAACTCTTAAAAACCTTCTTTTTTTTTTTTTTTCAATTATCAGGACAAGCCTACTTCTAAAAATAATACACTAAATCATGGTACCAATCATCTTCAACCAATAAACAATCTCAATCCTTCATTTCATGTCCAAACATAATTTTTTATAGAAAAATTAGCAATCTTCATAGACTAAAAGTGAGGTCTTACATTGAAGGAATCCTCAACAGACAATATCAAGACATTAGTGTTAGAGGAAACATTCTCAGCTAAATGCTTTGCTAAGTCATTTCCTTTAAAAGTCTAAAGGTTTAAAATATAAGGTCAAATTCTTGAATTCTTATAATCCACTATATTAATCTTTCCTAAATAGTGGGCTACTTTAAAAGATATGATAAGATGGGTACATTAGACCTTACTTTAATTTTTTTTCCTGTTAAAATATAATGGAATTTAATTAATGAGTAAACCAAATATAAAACAAATTTCTCAATAATGGGGTACCTTATTTTTATGTCCTTTAAAATCTAGCTCATATATTCAATAGTCTTTTCATCATTATTTTTGTCACCTTGTGTGATCACATTACTTATGGCTTTGTCTATTACATTTACGTCAAGAATGAAAAACTTAAACAAATTGATATTTACAAGTATATGTGCACTTGGAATGGAATTCTTAACCTTATAAAAATTATAATCATCTCCTACATCCTACACATATGATTGATTTTTATTTAACAAAATATGCAAAAGAGTTGATTTGTCAGCAAAATATGAAATGAATTTATACAAAAAAATTATTTTTTCAAAAAATAACTAAGACTAGACTAGTTCTTAAATAGTTGTAACTCCTTGATGGATTTAATATGTTTGGGGTCAATTTAAATACGTTCTTTAGAAATAAAATGTTTTTGTGTCTTGCCATCAGTAACACCAAAGATAAATTTCTTTGGGTTGAGGAAAATTCCATACTTTATAGATCTTTTGAATACTTCATGATGATGATCTAAATGTTTTTTATATTTTTATAATGGATTTTAATATCATATAAATAAACTTGAATGACAATACCAATTAAATTATCAAAAGCCACATGCACAACTCTTTCAAACGTTACACTTGTATTCATGAGAACAAAAGACATTCTATTAAAATAAAAAGTTTCCCTTCGAATTTTGAATGTTGTCTTATGTCTATCATCTAGATTGATAAATAATTGATTATAAATTAAAAAATCATCAAACAAAGATATCATTTCAGATCCTGTAACTTGTTATAAAATTTGATCAATACTTGGAAGGGAAAAATTGTCTTTTACACTATCCTTGTTTAGATCTCTAAAGTTTACACAAAGTCTAATACCACCATTAGTTTTATGTACAGGTACTAAATTAACTACCCATTACAGAAAAAATGACACTACCATGTAACATCTTATCAAGCTCTTTATTGATGGCGTCTTTAAACAAAGGGCTTATCCTTCTTATTATCTAACTCAGATTTAATACCTGATTTATTAGGAATATCATGTTTTATAATATTAATATCATAACCCTTTTTGTCGTTGTATAACCAAGCAAAAATATCAATAAATTCTTTAATTTTTTTTTTATAAATTTTATCTTTTCATTAGGTGTGCATTGTATTCCCAAATAAACAAACTCTAGATTTTTTTTCAATTCTAATATTTATTAGAATAGTCTCTCCAATAATCCTTCTATAATGCTTCATAGTTTGTGATATCTTAGGTTGATCATTTGGGATAAACATTGATTCCAAACTAACCAGACTAGTAAGCAACTTATTAGTGTTTAGTTGTAAGTAATCTCCACAATTAATTGCATAGTCATCATTATCAAAGTAATTATCTTTAATAAAATCATTTATATTCTCATCACAATTAAAAACATGTATTTTTACTTTAAATTGGGAATTTTAGGTCTAAACATTTTTGAAAATGAAAAATCTATAGCATGTTCTATTTCATTTAGGGTAGGATTAGAGGCAAAAACAACAAGCTTATCATCTTTAATATTATATTCCCTAAGTATGTAAGTGATATTGAAAGATTCAAAGTGTTTAATCAAGGATCAAACCTTTTGAATATATAGATGAAGGTGAGTTTGATTGGTTTTATAAGCCTTCCATGTCTAATAATTAATTCAGATTCATTGAAGACTTTTAATTATTTTACATTAAGTTCTATAGCCTTTTCTAAGGCTAAACATAAGGCTTATATTTATTTTATATTATTAGTGGTATGAAAGGACAATTTTTAAGGATAATGATAAAATTTTACGATAAGAAAAATGAGGCAATCTCCTACACCACTACCAAATTGTGAACAGACACCATCAAAGTATAAAAACCACAAACCATTCTTGAAAAAGATAGTTTACTAATGTTTTTGAGGCTCATCAAGAGTCAACAATTTATATGTACAAATTCCTATTTCTACATAGGAAACAGTAGGAGGTAAAAAATTAATAAGATTAGAAAACCAATCCTCTTTGTGAATAAAAGCAATTTCATTTCCTATTGAAACCCATGTTGCATTGTTTTTAATAAATGTGCTCATTGCTTTAAACCAATATCTACCTATAAAAATAACATAATCAATAGGAATATCTAAAATTTTAATGTTAGTCATACATCTAATCCTTTTATCTTGTACAATTTTGGTGATAAGATCTCAGAACTTACCATAAATTTTAATTTGACGCGAATCAAAACTAGTAAGTTTCTTATTATCTATTTCATAAGAGATGCCCAATTGACCAATGACAAATTTTGACATAATATTTTTTGATGCACCTATATCTAAAATGCAATTATGTGTGGTTTTATCTGCAATCTTAATAGATACATAAAATAGTGGAATTTAATCTATAGGATATCATATATTTAAGAAAAAATAATAGAATGAGATTGTTCAAGACATTTATCTTCTTCTTGAAATATTGAAACATCTTTAGAATTTATATTTTTAATAGATTAATTGATTTTATCAATCTATCCTAGCAAACCAACAACTTATAATAATAAAAATTCTGCTTTTATAGTGCCCAAATCATCAATAATGTTATAAGATTTTACATCCAGATGATAAATATATGTATAATTATTAGGTTTGTAATGAGGATACTAAGGATTATTAATTTTATCAAATAAATAATTATTTTGTGAGGAATTAATTGCTTCATGATCTGATGTAGCATTATTATGCATCTCTTTCCCTTTATCCTAATTTTTACAAGAAGATTGATTATCAATTGTACTAAAATAATATTTTTTCCTAGTGTTGACAACATAAGCATTTATAGATTTGATTTCATCTGAAGAAACATCAATCCCACATATTTATTTTATTATCAAGGTCAATAAAAATACTCTCTTTTCCTTGGATATATATTTTAAATTTTTGTACATCTATACATGTATCAGGATCATGATCTATCTCACAAATGTTTCAATAATATATATTTTTTTAAATTTTTATTTACATGAATAAGAGGGGTTATCATCCAACTACCTTTTAATACTGATCATCTCATTACTAAGACTATGAATGGCTTTTAATTTTTTTTGCATTGTTATAATTTAGACCTATAATTGATCTATTATTAAATCAGACATGTTCTAATTTATTTTCATACTCAAGGAAAAAAATTTATCTTTATCCTCTAAAATCATTTTATATTTTAAGGTTAAAACATTACAAAAATATAGTCTTAATAATTTAACCTATTTGAGAATATTTGTGTATTTTTCTTAATTTAGTTAAAAGGTTTGAGTAGTAAAATCAGTAAATAAATATGCAATAATTAAGATAATGATTTGTGTAAATTAGATTATAATTTTAACCTTTCTAAAAATAGTAATAAGAGGGAAAAGATAAGATTTAACTAGAAATTGACTGATATGGCTAAGACAAGGTTTGAGATTCACTGTGTAAGACTAGGACACTATTGCAAACCAGGATTTGACCTTCATTTTATGATTAGATAAGATCACTAAATGTAGATAGGAGTGTCACCATTGCTATATTTAACCTCTTCTACTATTGTCCTAAATATCTAAACTTTTTGGGTTTTATTCGCTAGGTCTATGTGACCTTGTCTATGAATTTTTGGAAATTAGAAGTCTATAGAGCTCTCTATAGATTATATTTTCTCTTAAAACCTTATAATTCATTGTGATTTGACTAATTTCAAGAAAGAGGGTGAGTTAGTGTGTGTAATATTCACTAAACATGTATCCATACCCATTGTGTGGGCATGCTACCTATATACCAATACTCTGAAAAGGGATCAAGCCATATGTAGTTCTCCCACTTGATGTACTTTGTGAAATAAAGTGTATGAATATGTAAAATGCTAAACTATATGTGTTTGAGGTGGCTAGGGATTGGTGTAAGGATTTGAATAAGGTTTTAAGTGTATTGGTTAGCTGTATATAGATAATATTACTTGAGAAGTCTTGCTTGTATTCTTACTTGCTTAGTGATAATTACCAACCCCATTTTCCAAATGATATTTGAATAGGCTTTTATAGGGATCTATTGGTAATGGGTTGAATATGCTTGCATTAGGATGATAAGTAGAAGGATGCAGAATCAGAATAAATTGATCATTGGGGCCAAAAATGCACTTGGATAGGATCATCAAAAGTGAATAAGAATGGCACTAGCTCTATAGTCCAAGTGTGGTGTTACTGTTTGAAGCTGATGGGACTTGGGGGATGGATTTACCATGGAAAGAGTAGTCTAGATGAGCTGGGATCAAGTCTAAAAGGCTAAAAATGATTAGGAATCAATGAAAATATGCTTATTAGGGTTATAAAATAAATTAAGAGGTATCTATGGGTTGGATGTCATAAGTGACACTTAAGTTACCAAATTTTACATTTTATATGACTACATTTCCCTCCCATTTATTATAGTGATAAAACAAAGTGAAATACTAGGATAAAATAAAAATAAAAAGCTTACCTAAACTTACCTGTAAGGGTGAAGCTCATGAAGCTATGTGATGGTGGGTGTGCATAGAGAGATCAAGATATGAAGTGTGAATCTACAAGAGAAAATAAAAAGTAGATCAATTCTTACTAGATACACTATATCTAAATAAGAATGTACAAAGCTAGGTAAGAGAGAGGAAGAGAAAAGAACTAATACACCTAAACAGGTATGCAAACCAATACAAAACCTATAGTGATTTTGATTATGCTAAAATATGTTGGATGATGCTGGATATGTGTTATACCAAGAGTAATATTATGAACAAATCTAAGTGTTCAATTCCCTGAGAGTGGCTCAAGAATGCAAAGGCTAACCCTTTAGCTCAATTTTTCCAACTAAGTGAATCTAATTGGTCATGCATGTGTTGATATATGTTTGAATTGTGTGTCCAATCCTTTTGAGTAGGTGGATCAAGAATACAAATGCTAGCTAGTCCTTTCGCTCCATTATTGCCCCATGAAGTGAAGCTATGAACTGATACTCGTATGAAATGTATGTTGTACGAGATAGATTGTAAAGATCATGAATGTTATATAATTTTAAAATATTAGCATGGATAGATGAATGTATATTGGAAACTATGCCTCTCTAAAAAATGGATATTTAGGCTTGTATGAAAGCCACTAAAAAATTGCGTATTAAGCTTGTATGAAAGCCACTAAAAAATTGGGTATTAGGCTTTTATGAAAGCCATTCTAAAATTTGGAGGTTAGACTTGTATGAAATCCACTTTTAAATGATGAAAACCACCTAAAGATAGAATAAGGCATGAAATTAATAATAATACTTGGGTAAATACTAAACTCAAAAAGGAAAAAAAAATGTGATGCACACATTGCCCCTAATCACTGGTGTCTGAAACATGGATTCTGATTTGGAAGTTATACCAACTACCATATCTAAGATTAGAAGTGAGAGCCATCATTTTGTACATGGTGCCCCCTATATCTAGATTTTTTGAGTAAAATTTTGGTAAAAACTATTGATTATGAATTGGTTTGACTATGTAAAATTATAGCTGAACCTACTTTTTTGCCTACTTCTAGAAAGTATGGTTTCTATAATATTTGGATATGAGCACCAAATATAGATAGTAGTGGCATCTGTAGTATAATAAAATCTCAATTTTTTTGCCTTGGATTAAATTTGATGACTATTCTAACATTTTTAGTATTTGCCTGGTTTGATGTCTTGTTATTGTTCTGGGTGTTCTAAAAGCTAAATTTATGACTATTAGGAGATCTAATCTCTGTGAAAAAACCCCTATTTTTTGTCCCCTCTTTTGAGGGTAGTAATGAAGACCCTGTAATGATTTTCCTTAGAAGGAAGAACCCTAGAAGTGTGTTATTCTACAAAGATACATGATATAACAATGATAATTAATAAGATATCTCAAGATATAACATAGTTTGTAATAAGAGATTTTTAGATCAACAGGGGTATGCCTATATATATATATATATATATATATATATATATATATAAAACAACGTAAAATTATGTGCAAATTACTAAACTAAAACTAAAAATCTGGTTAGTTGTTAGTTGTTAATTATTATGGAGGGATGGAGCATGATATCCATCATGGCATCCAAGAAAGCAAGATAATATATGATTGGAATCATGGCATTGCAAACAATTGATAATAAATCAATCAACAAGGATACAATTCAAGAAGTAAGAAACATATAAGAGTGGCCAAGGAGCCAAAAAAATAAGGGACATGGACACATGTCACTCAAACTAGAAGAAAATATGTAAGGAATGTTCAAATGCCACATACACATATAGTTAGAAACAAGAAAAGTTAGCATGAAAGCCACAATCACATAGAATAGTAGAGGCAAAGGACATTGGAAAATGTCCTAAGGCACACACATGAATAAAAGTAAAGGATATTGACAAATGTCCTAAGGCACATATAGAAGACAAACATGAACTAAAAAAATCAATTACATCTAGCTACACAAAGAAAGAAAAGAAAGCATGTGAATACTAGAAATACAATATATGGTAGGAAATACACAAATACCATATACTAGTGAGTGTCAATAGAGTTATCTAAATAATCTAGTGAATAATGTACGCCAAATGATAACTAGAGTGTGTGGTGTAATAATGACATAACTTGAATGGTATGGTCATGTATAAGATGCCCCCATGGGGAAGATATATCAATGTATGTCTCGAATGAAGAAGTAAAATTCCCCCTCAATGGGTAGAGTGAATTAACGAAGGAGATGGATGTTACTACACACACTCAAAGAAGATCAATTGAAGCATGGGAAAGTAGATAAATCAAAAGACAATAGCATATAATAGAGAATGTAAGTTTATCATAGTATTATAAATGTAAAACATGGATGTTGCATACAATCAATTTTTTTTTGGTGTTTTGACATTATTTGAATGTTTTTGGTGTTTTGAATATTCTATTGTTTTTGTATTTTGAGATATTATGAGCTATGTATAATAAATTTGAAAAGGAACTATGTAAAATCAAGCATGAACAGATTATGTATAGGTAAGGTTGAGAATAGATGATACTAACTAATGAGTTTCATGCGAGATTCATTATCATGATGTCATGTATCAAGGAGAAGAATCATGCATGATCATGAAGCACAACGGAAATACTGAGACTATGGCTCTAAAAGTTGTATATGCTGTAAATGCTTTGAAATATTTGAATTGAAAATTGATTGTAGGGTCCCCTTGTAACTCTAAAAAGTATATGAAACTTCAGGGATTTTAGGGACCCATCTATAAGTAGGAGAATCTATCTGAACATGTGCTCTATGTGTAGATGCATGAGATCTCAATGATACTGCCCTAGGTGTGAATAGTGTAACTAAAAACTATCTAGAATATTGAAGATATGGAGGTGTATGAGCTCTCTATGCTAGAGATGGATGCCTCAAATGTGTCTAAATAAGAAATGGAAGAACTGTAACTAGTGGCAAAACTAAAAATAGTGACTACAAAATAGTTTAAGGCTCTGATGTAGGGAGTAGTAACTGATATGAAACTCCACCAACTGTAACAACCTAATTAGCATGAATGAATTTTATGCATCTAAGAATTGTATAAGGTACTGATTGAAGTTTTTGAATCCATGGTTAACCAAGTAACATATCAAAAACTCCTACACTGGGAACAATAGTGAATGATGTGGCTATGTGTGTTGGACCAACCTATATAGAAAGTACAATCTCACCCAATTAATTATATATGTGCCCACTCAATCCATTGATAACTATGTCCATAAGGGTAATATCCTGATCTAAATATCCCAAATGATGTAATAATGTCATAGTGCACATGTTCACACTAGATCCATTATCTATGAGAACATTATGAATAGGATGATTATGAATGTAAGATCTGATAAAGAGTTCATGATAATCTAAATCATCCTTAACTATCTCTTGTTCTAAGAAGGAGATGGAAGGTCTAATTGGAACTCTATAATTATATACACCAATCATGTTTCTCAAAGGATGTGACTCAATTGAAGGTGCCTTGTATGTATCTGGAGGGGGGTGTGCATGATATGCATAGTGAATACCTAATGTATCCCCTGTCTCTTCTTTAGAATGCTATGAAAAAGGATCAGAGAAGATTTTCAAATATTTATCTTGTGGTTTCTTTGCTTGAGGAGGGTTAATTGAAGTGCCAAGATCAATATGATTACCATCTATCAAGTCCTATATCTTGTGTCTTAAATTGATGCATATATTTTTTATATGGCCTAGTGCCCTATGAAACTCAAAAAATGCATGTTCATCATATCCTCATAGAAGAGGATTTGTTGCATCAACTTCATGAAAAGGATGGAGAGATATGATGTTACATTTTAATAGTTGTAAAAATTTAGCTAGAAAAATTCGTAGATTGGTAAATCTACACTGATGAGGTGTTGATAAAACCATATGTTAAAGGGGCTCAGAAGCTATATTTACTATCAATTGATTTTGACTCTTGCTATCATTGACCTTGAATTTATATAGGACTTTGCTATTACTCTTGTTTGTTGTTTTTGAGATACTTGTGTACTTCAATTTACCCATTGAAATTAACTTGACTTCTCTTTCCTTTAGTGTGTGACACAATTCAATGAAGGAAGAGAATCTTTTGAACATAATTGATTCATGCAAAGTTGGTAAGAGATTCTATTTGAAGATATCTTTTAACTCTTGATCGGCCATGGGGCTCGTCATCTTAGCCAACATAGTTTTATATAGAAAAATATAATTTATGAGATGCTCATTTGATCTTTATTTCTATTGTGCAATTTGGGCATATTAAACCTTATCACCAATGTTAATGCTGAAATAAGATAGGAACATGTTGGATTAAGGATTGAATGCATTGAATAACTGATTTGGTAGACTATATAACCATTGTAAAGCATAATCCTTTTAACACTATGAAAATAACTTTGTTAGTATCCAATCATTTGGTATATAGTCCAAGCATGCTACAATAAAATATCTCAAATATGTCTTTAGATCACCTTTGCCATCATATAGAGTAAGCTAGGATTGAATAAAACCTTGTGGCAAGGGTGTCAATGCAATGTGACATGGTAATGGTATATGTAATAAAATAAAATAATCCAAAGCCTATGTAGGTCTAGATGCACCTTGCTCAAGATGTATTACATTGGATTAAAGAGATCTTATTTCTTACATAAGGGCTACCACATTAGGAGATAAAGATGTACTAGCTGTAAATGGTGGCATAGATAAATATTGAGATGCTATAGGGGTTTGTTGAGACATAGTTTCCCCAATACTGTCATTTGCAATTGGATTCTTTGAAGGAATGGAAGACTCACCTTGTTTAGCCTTTTTAATTTCCATGACAGATTGTAAGATAAGAGTATGATCTCAAGGTTGTTCCCTGAGTCTTTCTCTAAAAATTTGTAAGATCAAATCTTTATTGAGGATAACTTCATTATCAATAATAGGTGGAAGTGGATCAAGAGTCTGATGTGGTGGATCATGAACATCAGTGTTTGTATCATCATTGTTATTCTCATATTACTCATTATCAGAATTATCTTCATTGAAATTTGTGTAATATGGATGTGTAGAATCTATAAAAAGAGTCTAAACTAGTTTTTTTATCCATGGTATATGTTTGAGTTTAAGGAATTTGGGTGAATTCAAGAGGGTTGCCACTAATTCTTGCACTTCACCACAAAGGAAGAGATGCAAGGAGATTAGGTGGCATAAGAAAAACAACTTGGATAATGGTAGAGAAGATTAAATAAATATAATATAAACAATGAACTTGAATATGCATAAAAAATATGTGAAGCTCACACACATGTAAGGTGATACCTCAAGAAACAATGGGACCTAGTATATGTAACTAGAGTTTGAAAGATGATTATTTATAAAATTACTATGAAAATTTAAAATTGTAAGTGAATTTTTGAGTTAGTTGTGCAAGTAAAAAATAAAAAAATTATTGAAAAATTTATGATTTAGAGAGACCTAGTAGATTCAAATAGGGTTTTGAAAAAAAAATTTTTTTTTTGAAAATTAATACTGAATTATGAAATTTAAAGTGAATTTTTGAGCTAGATATGAGAGTAAAAATTTGTGATTTAGAGAGACCTAGTATATGCAACTAGGATTTTGAAAAATAAATATTTTGGAGAATTACTATTTCAGTTTGAAATTTGAAGTGAATTTTTTATTTTAATATGTTAGTAAAAATTTAAGAAATTATTGAAAAATTACTCGAAAAATACTGGGACCTAGTATGGATAACTAGGGTTTGAAAAAAATTATTTTAAAATTACTAAAGAATTTTAAATTTTAATTTTAATTTTTAATTTTATTATGCATGTAAAAAATAAAAAAAATATAAGAAAAAATCAGTAGGAATTTTACTCTAGGGTTTTAGGATTTTTTATTCATAATCAAAGTAAATCATGTTCACCAAATAATTTGACCTATTTGGGAATATTTGTGTATTATTCTTAATTTAGTTAAAGAGTCTGAGTATTAAAATAATTAAATAAATATGAAATAATTAAGATACTAATTTATGTAAATTAGATTACAATTTTAAATTTTCTAAAAATAGTAATATCAAGGAGAAAATAAGACTTAGCTAAAAACTGACTGATACAATTAAGACAAGTTCTAAGATTTATTGTATAGGACTGGGACACTATTGAAATCTAGGATCTAACCTTAATTTTATGATTATATAGGAGAAATGAAAGTGGATAGGAGTGGCACTAGTTTTATAGTCCACCTCTATTGCTTTTATTCTAAAGATCTAAGCTTTCTGGGTTATGTTTGCTAGGTATGTGTGACCATGTTTATGAAGCTTTGGTTTCTAGAAGTTTTTAGAGATCCTTGTAAATAAAATTTTCTTTTCAAACCCTATAATATATTATTCTTTGACCAATTTCAATAAAGAGGGGGATTAGTGTGTGTAATATTTACTAAACATATATTCACACCTCTTATGTGGCCATGTTACCTACATACCAATACTCCAAAGAGGGATCAAGCCATATGTAGTTCTCCCACTTGACATGCTTTGTGTAATAGAGTTTATGAATATGTAAAATGCTAAATTAGATATGCTTGAGGTGGCTAAGTAGTATTGTAAGGATTTGACTAAGCTTGTAAGTGTAATTGGTTGGTTGTATGCAAAGAATAGAGAAGATTGCTTGAGTAGTCTTACTTGTATTCTTGCTTGCTTGGTGATAACTGCCAACCCCTTTTCCAAATTATATTTGAATTTGATTTTATAGGGATTTATTGGTCATAGGTTAAATGTGATCACATTAATATGACAACGAGAAGGATGGATAACCAAAATAAATTAATCATTGTGGCCAAAAATGCACTTGGACATGAGCGCTAAAAGTGGATAAGAGTGGCACTGGCACTATAGTCAAAGTGTGGCATTGTTGTCCTAAGCTGATGAGACCTAGAGGGATGGATTTGTCTTAGAAAGAGTAGTCTGGATGAGCTAGGATCAAGTCTCGAAGGATATGGATGACTGAGAATCAGTGAAAATATGCCTATGAGGGTTATAAAATCAAGCAAGAGAGACATATGAGTTTGGTGTCACAAGCCACAATTAAATTTTTTTTCATTTATATGACCACATAACAATCTTTTAGTAATCCTAGTCTCACGAGGAATCTTTTGTCACAATATAGTAAATATACTAATGAAACTATAAATAGTTTCTCCTAAATCAATTGAAATATTAAATAAATAATTTAGTAAATCTAAATCTTATTTTCATTTTTCAAAAGAAAGTTATAACCATTGTTCACTATCATTCCAATAATTAGTAATAACAAAGGGAATACTAATAAAAGCTTGATATGTTTTTCCCTCTAATATTTGAGAAAAAACTCTAAGATAAACCTTTTCATTAATAATTTATAAAGTTGTGAAAACTAATTTGAATTCATCTAAATGATCTTCCCATGATTAACTAGGATTTATTGAGAATTTAGGAATATTAAGAACTTTAAATGGAGTTTACCTACATAGACACCAATATTAATAATATTTCTATGAATCTAAGTATTTGTTAAAGGTTGATCCATCTAATAACTAAAATCTAGCTCACTATGTGTAGATTCAGCTTGATCTTTATTAGCTTAAAGGTCTTGAATCAAGTCCTAATCCCTACATTATATTGGTTGAACTATTGGATTATCTTCTTCCATTAGAATAATTTATTGATTTCACTATTCTACTACACCTATTTTTAATTTTATATTGGTGTCAGTAGGATAAATATTATCTTTAGGATGAAAAGAATCAGAAAGAAAATAAAATCTAGGTTGAGGATTAACAAGAAACATATGTTCTCTTTTTTGCCTAATTTGTTCATTAAATTCTAGAATATAAGATTGTGTTTCATGTGAAATATTTACTATAACCTTGTTTATTTCTACTTCTTCATTTATAATTTCAACTATGTGATGTATATCATAAGGTCTATTATACCACGTGAATCGAGTTAAATTAAAAGACATGACAACTTGGTCTTCAAAAATGTCAATCAAAGGGTGAATTATTATAGGAGCTCCTCCAATGGTCATGGACAAAAATGAAAAAAATATAAGATTTATGCTAAATTTCCTAGTGGAGTCACCAAATTTATTGATGATAAATTTTGTTCAGTCAACGAATCAACCCTTTCACCTATCATGAAGGTTAAGATTGAATCATACCATTCTAATAGTTAGGATCTAAAAAGTCTCATAGGATCTAAAAGATGTGCAATATTTTTATTAATATCTAAGAAATAATAATTACATTAAAAATCAAACTATACTTCATTATAATTTTAGAAATCAAATATATCTTTGAATCAAATGAAAAAAAATAAATAAAAATTATATAATCTAACTTATCTAATAGAAAAAACTTATAAATTAAATAGTCTCTTGAAGGAGAGATTTATGTTCCTTAAAATATATTTCTGTTTGATTCAAAATGTCTATAATTTTTTGATATTTGTGTTGTATTCAAAATAGAATTAAAAAAAAGAAATAAAAAGATCCAAAAATTAAATAAAACATCTGATAATGAAAACCAAAAACATATATAGAAATGGCAACTAACATAATTAAACAAAAAACTACCTTAAGAAAAACAACTATGCTAAAACATAACATTTAATCAAATAAGAAATAAGAAACAACTATTAAGCATAAAAAAATTAAAAAAAATTAGACTACTACTTAAAATAATTAAAAACTAAACAAAAATAAAACTAAAACAACATTTAAAGTCTAAGAAAGGGAATCACCCCTATAATTCATCATTAAATGAAAAAATAAATTAAAGTTATGAAATCAAATATGCAACTAAGGATTAAAGAGACCACAAATAATCCTTCCATTAAGCATTAAACCTAAAGATTAAAAAATAAAAAATAAATATGAGTAAAATTAAAACCTAACTAAATAACTAATAATAAAAGAACTAAATAATCTAATCTAAAAGATAAATATAAATAAAACCAATGGAATTAAAACTAATAAAAAAATAAAAATAAAATATAAGTCTCAAGGAAGAGTCATTTTAGCAAAGGTAAATGATGTTTTTATTAAGAAACAATATTTTAGTACAAAAGTCTTTGATATGACAACTAATTTAATTTGAATGGATCAACAACATGTCACATGCAGTAAAGTATTTATTATTTGGGCTATGTTGTTTGGATTCTAATCATATGACTACAAATCTATAATCATCGTAAGTGTTAGGAATATAAAATACATACAAATATTAATGAATTAAATACATAATTAAATTGTAGAAAATACAACAAAATAGAGACAAATTTAACATGGTTCAACCAATATGGGCTACGTCTATATAGAAATAACATGTTCTTCTTATTATTCAGTCTAATAAATGAAGTGAAAAAACCTACAATACATCCACTATAGTATCCTCTTCACTCTTACTTCATATTATTCCTGATTACAATGTCCTCATATCAAAGGAAGGTTACATATTAGGAAAAATATGAACAAGCATAATCTCTACTACTATATCTATAACCTAATCATGAATGGTCTAGATTAACTATGAAATTAAAATATTTTACAATGTATTTTTCATAAAATTTTGCTTCAGGGACACTACCCCTGAACCCTTATCAGGTGGTCTCAAAAATAGGTCATTGGTCTCTTGGACCCCAATGGCGACCCTAGTGGAGGTCATTTCCTCTGCCTCCCCCCCGACACCCACTATCAAGAACCAGACATTAAAATAAGATTAGGCTCCAATATCCAAAAATAAGATATTAAACCTTATAGTTTTTAGATAATTGATTTATAATCTAAACAAGAAATATGCATATACCTATGTT
Organism: Torreya grandis; assembly: GCA_037957365.1. NCBI lineage: Eukaryota > Viridiplantae > Streptophyta > Pinopsida > Cupressales > Taxaceae > Torreya > Torreya grandis. The sequence continues at coordinate 130,668 of JARHVA010006440.1, read as the reverse complement.
GATTAAACATCTTACTCAATAGTCAAAGAATGTGGCATTGGTCTATCTGTAAGAGTTGTACTATCTCAAAGATGTTACATCGAAAGAGTATGATGATCAACTTTAAATCAAAATAGAGTTTTCAATAATATCTATGAAATGTTCCTCCCTTTGATATCTCACTTTGATATTCATTTATAATAATCTTCTCAGAAAACATTTGAATACTAATTTATACGTAACTTTAATTAGTTATTAGTTAAGTCTAATTGAGTTTTAAATAAAGTCAACTAAATTGTATTATAACTTTATTTAATATTTGAATAAATCTTAAAAGATGAAAATAAAATATAACGTATCGACTGAAAGCAAAAATATAAATTCTAAAGTAGTGTTTGAATCAAATTTTTAATCAATTACACAATAGGGGTGCCAATTTTAAAAAAGAAACATTATAAGTGTGTATAAGATATATATTAAATTACTGTATGCAAGTAAATACCTTTATCTTAATTATTATATTAATATCACTAATTTATCATATAACCATAATCCCATTCAATTAATTAAAGTCTTATTTCTTAGTAAATATTACTTACATCCTATAAACTTTTCTTGTTACATCTTGATTCTTTGCCAGACAAACTTGTTAGATTTTTCATGGATATCTATAGTCAATAAATTCAAATTTAATTATTTTAAATTAAATTGTGAGATATATGTTGTTATGGGGGAATAGGATATTTCTTAGGTTACATGTTTATATTGTTATGAGTTAGTTTTAGTGTATATACTTAAATTATGAACATGTTTATATTATGAATATGTTGATTTGTTATTTCAGTTATATTTTATGATGTAAATTTATCATTATTGTTATGGTCTAACTACCTACTTTATTATGAGGTCGATGTAGGAGAAATCATCTATCAAACTGTGACAAAGAGAGAGCATCATCAGATAGGGTGATGTAGATTAAGATATTGGAGGATGATAGAGAAACTGATCGATACCCTGTACACACCACTTTAGTTAGCAAATGGTAGAATGTATTAAAATTGGTTTGCACATGATGTGTTTATTTATACTTGCTTGGTAAATTGATTTCTATGGTTTTCAGTATTGGTTGAATAATGTACTAATTTTTTGTGTGTGTATATAGTATGGTTGTCATTAAAGCTAGTGGAAACCTTACTAACATGATTAAATTTAGAATTCATAATTATTAATTTTCATTAAAACTTGTGATAATAAGATATATGAATTAAATTATAGATTTTATATGTTTATTTTTAAAATAAATGAAAATTATAAATTGTCATTAAAAAAGGGAAAAATAAAAACACGATAATAATAAAAAATATATATATATTAGACTAAAATTAGAAAATAAAAAAGAATTATATATATATATATATATATATATATATATATATATATATATATATATATATATATATATATATATATAAACAAAGAAAAAAAATAAAAATTAAAGAAAAAGACTATGTCTATTCATATAAGGAAAAAACTAAGAAAGGAGGACAACATATAAGTGTTTTAGAAAATGTTGGAGAGTAAGAAAGCTTAACATAGCCAAGAGGAGGGAAAGGAGAAGCACAAAAGAATATGTTTTTTCTCTAATTGCCAGGTAGATAGAAAATTAAATTTCCGAATATTCTCCTATATATACATTTTTCCCCAACCTATGTCATAAAAGTTTTTGTGTGTATATTTTAGTCAATTACATGGATATTTAGTTGAATTGCTGGAAAATTGGATTAAGAAGTTTTAAATAAGGTGTCTAGTTTTATATGCTCAACTAGTTTTATATATGCTAGGAGTCATTGTACCCTTATTTGTTTCCATCATATATTATCATATTCAAATAACACAGTATATTTAATTATATACTATAGAATATATTTGATTATATAAATTGGCTATTATACTTTGAATATACTAAATATGATTTTGATATAGTCACTTACCTGATTTTGTCCCATTCTATTGATTCTAATATACCAAACACGATTCTACTAAAGTGACTTACATGTAATTCTAAATATAGCAATAGATATTTAGTAAAAGAAATGTTGTTTCTAGCCCTGTAATTAGATAGCAAGTCAATTAAAATTCCAAATTCTTTCGAGAGTTACTCCTTAAAAAAAACTCGATTATCTAGAAGCGTCACTTTAGTAAGCAAGTCGTTACAAGATAATAATAGCTTGAGCACTTTATATAATTAATTTATAGACTTTTATAAAGTGTCATTGATCTTGTTGTCAGTTGTATAAAGATAAATGTATCATTGAATTTTTTAATTTCAATATTGAATAATTATTTAATGGCATCGCTAGAAATTAAGATTGAATTTGTAAATTCCAAGATTGAATAGTTAATTAATGGCATCGCTAGAAATTAAAATTGAATTTGTAAATTCCAAGATTGAATTTGTGAATTTGTTAACTAAATTATTTAATGGCATCGCTATAAATTAATAGGAGGCTACTGATAGTATCATTATTCCATTTAATATGTTCATATCTAGCTATTATTATTAATAAGTAGTAGTATATAGATGAAAGAATGCTTGATTTGATCATATCAATGATTAAACAATGCTCTAATGATTTAGGTATTGTAGTCATAATAAATAAGATTGGGTACACCTAGAAATTGGATGTTGTATGTCCCTCTAATTCAAATCCAATGGTGCCATATGTCCTTATAGGTATAGAAATTGGAGGCCGTATGTCTCTATATGTATAGATATCAGAGGTTGTATTCTGTATATGTTCAAAAATCAAAATTAGTATTCATCAAGGTGGTTGGAGTATAAGTATGTTTTAATTATTCCTTGCCTTGAATAGGCTATACAATTCTTATCTTGAGTCTAAAAAATGAATTAAATAAACTACACTAACTTATTTAGTAAAGGGATTAACATCATCTAGTTTATGCCTTTTAAGTTCTTCCAATACATAGCTTAAATACATAAATTAAATGCATTAACGTTACATGTGGTCATATAGTAAAAAAATATTTTTTTAGAGAATATATTGCCCATATGTGAGGACTTTAAGAGCTAAAACTTTTGATGGGAATGTTTTAATGGGATAGTCATCTAGAAATAATACGTTTTATTGAAATTTTAATAATATACTCTGTAGATGTATGCCATTAAAATTTTTACATAATGGTCAAAATACATAGCATATGAATTTTAAACAAATTATACGTTATATGGACATCCCCATTATATATAAATATCTTTTATAAATGTTTTCATATAGCATGAAACAATATATAAATATCTCTATTTTGATACATTTTATCATGGAAATACATATCCCTATCTACTCATCTCTAAGAAATATGTATATAACTTAATACATAGGAACTTGTATGAAAGCCTAAAACTATCTAAACATGAATGTTAAACATCATCAACCTTTTCATTATTTTAAATGGTGGAATAATCTTATAAATTCTTATTTGAGAATATGTATAATCATAGGTGTTTTGTGAGGTTAGTAAATTGAGAACCTTTGAAAAGTTTAATAAGATGTGGGAGGGATAGAAAACCCAACAAAGTCTTCATTGTGATGGTTACGAGTAACTTATCATATATAAATTGTGAGTAAAAAACATGTGATGTAAAAGTAACATTAAAATAAATTATGGGTTACTGAATGCGAAAACATAAGTGTTAATATAACTAATAGCATATATATAAATATAGGGGTGTATTTTTATGGTTATAGTTCCATGGGTGGAGTATTTAATATATTAAAATAATTACATATGATTAAATTTATGAATTCATGTATTCAAACCCCTAAAATGTATAACAAATGCTAGTTTGGATTATCCTATGTTTCATGTGAGTTGAGTCTAGTTTTGCTATATCTACACATGGATTTAGGTAGGAAACATAAGTACATAATGGTAATGGATGTGTTTGGACATATGCCTAATCTTATAGCTACAAGTATGATATTATCTAGTCTTATAAGTGTCTGAGGGACTGAAACTATAACCATATTAAAACATTCTTCTAAAAAATGGAACGAGATGTTTAAATGAATGATATAACGAGTTTATGAGTTATTTATTTCTAAACAAATGATTGATTGACTATTAGTTATATGTTTATTCAATATTGAATACACATATAATACATATTATGAAAGTGTTAATATGTATAAATGTTTGGTTGTATTTATCATATAATGGTGCAAAGTAAGTGTAAAAAGTTCAGGGACAAAAAGGGCCTACTCGTGGACATGATTTTTTTGAAATTTCATAAATTTGAATTTTTATAGATCATTTAAGATGATTAAACTAAAAATATGAAGATGATATTAAAATATAAATTGTATAATTATGATTCTAGTTTTTAAAAAACTATTTTGTTTGAAAAATGGTTAAATATATGTAGGTCAAACATCTAAAATTTGAAGAGGACCTCTTATTTTTGTAAAAAAAACATAGTAGATAGATGGCCATATAGCCCACAATTATTTGAGGATTGTTAAATATTGTTTGAAACCCTTTGGTGAATATTTAGATAAGATATTCTAGTCTGTTATGATTTTTTTTCCAATGAATAGTTTTTTTTAATTAACTTTTCAATTAAGAAGATCTTGAAATCTAACAAAAAATGGATATTCGGTCATACAGCCCACCCTAACTACCTCAAAATAAAATGAAAATTGATTTTTTGTAATGTGTGTAGAATTAATAATATTTTGTTACCATATAATTTGTTTTTCGATTGGATCAATGAAAAAAAAATAGATAAACATTAATAGGCATGTATAGGTGTGACATGTAGTGGCCTAAAAAAGGTATAGTTAGAAATAAATATAGTTTGAACCCTTAAAATAGCCCAAAATTTATAAACATCATATATTTATAAATAGGATAGCTTGCTCATCATGACGGTAATAATTTTTTGAGTTTTGATGTAAAAATACATAGTGTATTTGATGATTGAATTTGAAATTTGTTAAGTTTTCTCAAAACCCTTGGTCTTACCTAGAGATCTATAGTCACACGCCTTTGGCTCAAAAACCTAATCCATTTTTGAGCCTAAAGACATGATTTTTAATTCAAATTCAAATAATGTGTACACGTTATATAACACATATGTGTTTCTTTGTTATAAGACAAAAATAATTTCCACAAACATGGGAGTTGCACATGAAGCCAAAGTTGTCCATAAGCTTATATTTATTACTCTAAATGCTAAGTATAAGTTTACATTTATATGATTACATTAAGACCAAAACCATCTCCATAAGCATGTGGGAGTTGCATGTGAAGCCAAAGTTATCCATAAGTTTATATTTACTACTCTAAATGTATTATATAGCATGTAAACATTATATAATGTGTATGTGTTACTTTTTTATAATACCAAAACCATCTCTATAAGCATGTGGGAGTTGTATGTGAAACCAACTTTGGCCATAAGCTTATAGTTACTATATTTATTTTCTTATACTTTAAATTTATTTTAATAAATATAAAAAATTAGGGCCACATAGCATCTGATAGGGTTGGTCTCATAGTTTCATGCCTTATGATGTAGAAAATAGTTTTTAAAAATCCAATCAGGTCAGTACTTAGGAATTTTCAAGGTCTACGTATTAAACTTAGGGACTTTAGAACATAAATTTTGTAATTGATATCCATTTTTTACAAAAATATGGTCATTTTTAAGGTTTGGTGATTTTTGAATTGATTTCTAACATTTTTAGGAGTCTTAAGTTTATCAAAATTGATGTTTTCAAACCACTCACTTTGAAATTGATGTAAAGTGGTGTTATTGGGGTACGATAGGTCACATGGCTGACCTACACACATCAAACAACCATTTTACATGTTAATTTCACTTGATCATCTTCCCTTCCTCTTTATTGATAACTTCTTACTCATCCTTCATTACCCATAATCACCCTCTCATCATTCCTCACTATCCCTAATCACTCCCTCATTGACCCTCACTATCCCTTGTCATCTCTAATCACTCCCTTATCATCCATAATCAATCCTCTATTGATCCTCATTATCCCTCATCATCCATAATCACTCCCTCCCCATCCTTCATCATCCCAAATCACTCTTTCCTAATCTCTCATCATACCTAATCTCTTCTTCATCCCTATTCACTCCCTCCTCATCCCTCCTCATCCCTAATCACTCCTTCATTGACCTTAATCTCATCATCTCTAATCGCTTAGTATTATCATCCCTCATTATCCCTAATCACTCACTTGTCATCCCTCATAATCCCTAATCAATCTTTCTTCATATCTCATAATCACTAATCACTCCGATGACCCTCACCATGCCTCACCATCCTTCATCACTACATCATTGACCTTCACTATCCCTTACCATCATTAATCACTCCCTCATCATCTAACATAAGTATATAATCTAAATATATCTTCAATTCCAATCATATGTTGTTTAATCCATTATAATAGAAATTAACTCTTTTATAGGACTTGTGTTGTCAATACCCATTTATAATAGTCAATTTTTTTTTACTGAATGAATTGGATGATCTTCTAAATTTATAGTCAAGTAGCATAAGTATTAACATAAAATAAAGTATAAATTTTACTTCATAGAATTATATTTATTTTGAAACTAACTAAATGAAACTTTATTCAATTCCACCTTTGGTTGTTTGGTTCAAAAGATAAAAATTAAACACAAATCTCCTATATATTTTTCTAATTATCAGAAGATTTAAATTAGATGCAAATTTATTTAGTGTTTCCCATTCATGTATGACTTGAATCTTGTTTAGGTTCACACATGAGCTCCTTCTGTGTGTAATGTGTCCCAAATATTTTATCTCTTGCATGAAAAATGAACATTTATTCATGTTATCACAAAAATATGTTTATGCAAAATGTGAAACACTAGTTCAACATGTTGTAGATGTTCATTCCATGTTTTTTAAAGATTAATATGTCGTCAAGGTAGATTAAAAAAATGACATAGGTAAAGGGCCTGAGGATGTCTTTCAACATCTTGAAATGAATGAATTCATTAAATTAGTTAACCTAAAATGCATAACCAACTAGTCAATCAATCCTTCCTTTGCTTTTAAGACTATATTCCAAATGTCTAGAGGTTTAACATGAATATGATGATGCCCAAAATTAAGATCAATTTTTAAAAATACTTCTACACTATAGATATGGCATAAAAATTCCTTAATATTTAAACAAGGATAATATTTATTCACTTTAATCTTGTTAATATTTTTTTAATTGACTCACAACTTTGGCACAAACACAATTGGGTTTTGGCAAGGCAATGATTTCAGCATGATGTTTCCATTATTCATGATTTTATGGATCTACCACTTAATCTATAAATTATATAGAAATGATATGTTGTATAAATATGTTTGAGGTAGAGGTAGTTAAAGGATCAAATAAATATTATTGTTTAGTGTATAGTATGCAATAACTTATTTAGGTGACTAAAAGATATCCTTGTATTCATCTTGTTTATGGTTCAACTATTTTGTCTTTGTTATTGTTGGATAAAACACACTATGATATGGTGACATAGAGATATCATTAAACATTTAATTATTACAATTAAGAGTATACTTCTTACTATAAATGACAATATTCTTGCACTTCCTGGCACTAATGACTGAAAGCTTATGAACTAGCTATGATATATGGTATTTCAAATCATGACAATCTATCACAGCATTTCAAGGATTTAATTCATAGACTACTATCAATGATAAATACATGGTTGACCACATGTAAAACATCACACACCTATAATGGTGAGATGTCACAAAGGATTTCATCTTTAAAATGTTTGATTTTGTACACCAAGTGACACTACTAGGTGATCCATTTCTCAAGGCCTACACTAGACCATATACTAGCGTATGGTTATGGATGATGTATAAATTTATATTTAAATTTTTTAAAATATGATTTAGGATAAATTAAATTATTATGACTTCTATTATAAATGATGAAGTGTATTATCTCACCATTAATCTACATTTATTAATGAAACAATATTTTTAACTAATATAATTTATTCTTGGGGGAAGTAGAAATATTTTTAGTACCAACCATATCATTGGGTTCATAATCTATTATCTACTTAAATTTTTATAGTGTTAGATAACTTGCACCCACTTATCGAGATGTGTAAGTAGACAGATCATAGTTTGACACTCTTCATTGGATTGAATATTGAAGCTATGAATTAAGAACTACTTTCTAATCTTGGACTACTTATTCTATTCATTTGTAAATTATTTTCCACTCTCTGGTATTATGACTCAATCAATATACATACAAATATAAGGCCTTAAATATGATTATTCATATCATAAAATGTCCTCATATGGAAAGAAATTGATTGGTTTTAGGAAATCACATATCTTGGTGATACTCATGTATTTACTACCCATTTTTGGTGATATGGTGGTTTTACTTGATTATCTTTTTCTAGCAGATTTTCAATTATGAATTACATCATTTCTTATAGGCCCATAGTTTTTCATAGGTGTTAAATATTTATGTTTCAAATTGACCTCCACATCATTTTTATCACTATGTCTTATATTTTATGCTAAAACTCAAGTCTCTACTTATAGATCCTAACATTTGTAAACCCCAAAAAAATACCACCATCAAGGTATTGGATGGAATGATTAAGGATGAGGAGGGATGAGGAAGAATCGAGTATAAATGATGACAGAGTCAATAGGGATGATGAGTGATCGTGAGGGTTATGAATGAATGATTAGGGAGGATGAGGGAGTGATTAGGGATGATGGGTGATGGTGAGGATTAATGGAGTGATTACATGAGATGAGTGATGAGGAATGAGTGATTAGAGATGATGAGGTATAATGAAGTAATGATTAGGGATGATGAGGTGATGCTAGAGCATCACTACCAAATATAAATAGTGATCTATTTTACATGTTTTGTGTCTTTATAAGGTGGTCAAGATCATACAAATTCTATAGGATTCTTTCTAATTTTCTAGTTTTGTGTCAATTTTGAATTAGAGTTGTATTGGACTTTCCTGCCAAATCTTTCATTCAAATTTTTGAACTTTAATAGAGACTTAAATCTTGTTTCAAAAAGTATAATGTCAATTTTTTTGTGATTATAATTTAGAGAGGATTTTATGATGTTACAACACATATAAATAAACTCATATTTGATAAATATGTTAGTAATTGAGTTAGTTGAGGACACTCTCAACATATAAAAGAAGTTAGAATTTAGTTGATGGTTATTTGTTAATAAGAGTCTTGTCCATGTCTTATTTTGTATTTAGATTCAGATTCAAGAAAGTCAGAGGGAGTAATATTAAAAAGGATGAATGTAAATAACATTAAAAAAAGTGAATAAAGTTATGTTTTGATTATTTATAGTCACGAAAGAAAACATACCCTGCATCTTCTTGAATATGTGCAAAGATAGTTGACAGTGTGCATGATTAGTAACAAGTTATTTGTGATATTTTTTTGAGTGGTAATTTGAAAATAAATTTTTTTATGGTGATTATATCATTTTTCATTTGAGTTTAAAATCTTTTGAATGCTCAAATTACAAACTGTATACCCTATGTTTTTACAAACTATGCCTTGAAATATGAGTGAAGGTTAGAGTATTGTGGAAGAGGAGACTATATTTGGTGGGATTTTGAAATTTATGAGTAATTAGTAACTTTAAATAACAATTACTTAATATTATTTAAACATTGTATGTTTTTATTATTCTAAGGACATTCTGTGTTGAACAACACAACCCTATCTTCTATGAGTAAAAGTTCTAGGTATACATCTATGTGAAAAGGTATATGGATGTATTGGAGTGAAAATTAAAATGTATATGTTGGTGATTTGATTCTCATATGATCAAGAAGTATTATATTCTTTCAATTAGATTTCATATATCTAGACGAGCAAAAAGAAAACTAACACATTCAAAGTGGTATCTCATGGAAATTGGAAAATTGAGTGTTATAAATAGAAGGAATTGATTTTTCTAAGTGTTTAAATTTTTTTAGAGGATTTATAACCTTCATGTTGATTTAGAACACTTTTTGGAATGAATTAGAATAAATAACCTCTTTTTAGATTACCATAAACCTATGACTGAGTACATAATCTACTCAAATTTAGTTAAGTCAATATACTATAGCTTAAAAATGAAAATATAACACTTGGAAAACATGAATAGGAAAATTAGACCTAATACAATAGTCAAAGTCATTGGAAATGCATTTGGAAGATTGAATTCTAATTTTGACCCTTCTCAGGTCTATAAAACTAGTCCAAACCATGTATTAGGGTTTTTAATTTCTAAATGAGTTTTTAGGAGTTGTAATCATTAATAATTCATGAAAATTAGTGAAAATTTTTATTTTAACATGAAAAAATATAATATAGTGTTTTTAAGTTATGTAAATATGGAAACTTACAGATGGGGGAGGATTGTGTGGTAGACATGGTGGAAGGAAACTTAAAGACCTAATTTGAGAATAGAAAGAGCTAAAAGGAGTTATCAAATAGTTAAAATAAATATGGGAAATTTGTAAAAATATGGGATATATTATATGGTATCCATAAATGAGTTCTATTTGATGATTTGAGTCTGTACAAGAAGAGTTTATGATAGAGTAAGAGGTAGTGTATGAAATGAGAAGTTAAGTAGGGTTGAGAAGAAGTTAGAGAGAACTCAAAGGAATAGTAGAAGTTTTTCAGAGACCTATTAAAGACTAAGGAACTAGAGACAATATTGATCTAAGTTGTTATAAATAATAAAGACTAGTAAGGGGGATCATCTCAAAGTAAGAGAGATTGAATGAATTGAGTAAGGAGAATAAAATGAGGAGTTTAGCGAGGCCATCTGAAGAATGATGGAGAATAAATGAAATGAATAAAATGTAGATGTTAATTTGAAATGTATGTAGGGTCCAAAGACAAATATCAATCAAGAAAAGACAAAGTGAAAGATAGGTGGATATTGGCAAAGAGCTTGAACAAGTAGAGTATGCAATAGGGCTCTATATTAGGAGGGATGGTGAGGAGAAATGAGGGATTGATTATAAATGATGATTAATGGTGAGGGTTAATAAGAGAGTGATTAAAGATGATGAGGGATGAATGAATGAATGAATGAACGAACGAACGAACGAACGAACGAATGAATGAATGAATGAATGAAGGATTTTAATAATGTCCACAAGACTACAACATTCTATGGGACCCATCAGTCAAGCAAATCCTCTTCAAAATGAGACCTCATCCACAAAATGTTCCCTAATTTGCCTGAAATTTCTTCTTGAGATCTTCCCTTCTGCAGTGAAGTTTGATCATGAGGTTCACCGTATTACCCAGCCTTGTTGCTTCAAACAGGGTTTCCAGGTTGGCAATTTTCAAAGTTTCACCATAACTGTATTGAATGTCTTTGTATGCCTCACACTCCAAGAGGAAGTGGCATTCCATCTCCACCATGCCTTTGTTGCAAAAGAGGCATATTCTCTCCTCCCAATCCTCTTTGGGAGTTAACCATCTACCCGTTTCACACCTAAGATGATGAGAGCTCATCCTAAGTTAGGCAATCAACATTTTCACTTTCCACTTAATGTCTACTCCTATATAGGGTTTTTCTTCAAAATCCCTATGTGGTTGAATTCTTTGAGGTAGTATTCCTTTTTACGGCCCATTTGTTTTGTCCACATGATGCCCTTGAATTTTATTCTCACATATTATTTTATTTCTTCATTAGTATTTTGGCACTCCTGCATGCTAATATCCCACCTATTTACCCATTTGTCATTTTGCTTCCTCCATGTGTTCTTTCTTCTAGTTAGCTCTTCCTCCATAATTAGTCTAGGCCACTTGTGCTTCTTCATTTTTTGAATCTTCTTGAGGTAGCTTAGTAACCATATCATCGCTGATGCCTCTAGGGGGAAGGACCCCATTTCAGGAAGTAAGATCTCATATGGCACCCAATTCTTGACTTTCAAATTTTTTATGATGAAGTGTTTTTGGATTCTCTCTATTTGTTTCCATTTTTGATCTGACATATTGCTGCCCCAAATTTCACACCCATAAAGAATCACCAGGATGACCAACAAACCGAAGAGTGTTCTCCTAGTCTTCCAATCCCATAACTATGTAGTCTTACACCTATTTTGAAGAGAGCACAATGCTTTCCATCCTCCTTGGATTCTTTGTGCTCTACACATTTCCCAGCTGAGCTTGTGATGAAAATCAAGCCTGGGGTACTTGTACTCTTCGACTATCTCTAACGAGCTACCTTCAAAGGTAAACGTATATTGTTTCTTTTTTCTTTTCAAAGAGAAGATCATTACTTTGGTCTTGCTTGTGTTCACCTACATTCCAACCTCTTGGTAAAAAGTTTTAAGTGCTATCAAATGTTTCCTCAAGCTGCTGGTTATTCTGGCAATTAAAATGAGGTCATCCACATAAAGAAGCAATTTTATAGCATCCTTAGCTAGTTGAATCCCTTCCCCACTATCCTTATTTAACCATTCTTCTAATTTATCAATGTATAGTCCAAATAAAGTTGGTGAAAGTGGGAAAACCTATTTGACCCCTATATTTCTGTCAAAACACTTTGACATTCCATCACTAGTTCTAATTTTAGCCTTTACTTGCTCATTTAATCTATGGACAACATCTCTGAGCTCATCTGGAACCCCTATCTCCTTCAGCCTATTCCAAAGTTTGTCATGAGGGATCGTGTTAAAGGATTTTTTGAAGTCGACAAAGTAGCAAAAGGCCTCGTCTCCCTGAGTGTTCCATATTTTTTCAATTAAGAACCTAAGTGTAGCTCCATGATCAATATTAGAGTGCTTTGATCTAAATCTACCTTGGCCCTTAGCTCTTTTTCCTTATTTTTTTGCCCACATGCTAATTTTTTGCTCTATCATGCTTCTAAAGAGTTTACCAAGGAGGGGATTAACCATGATATTATGATAATTTGACAGGTTATTGGTATCCCCACTTTTGAAGATAGGGATAACCACACTAGTCGTCCACTCTTTCGAGAAGCCCTCTTGGATGGCCCTATTGAAGATGTGTTTGATATGAGGTGTTAATACGTCAACACCCCACTTTAAGTAATTCACATGCAGCCCATCAATATCCTGAGCCTTCCCACTTGCTATTTGTTTTATGCCTTGAATGATGTCTTCAGTGTTGAAGAGTTTTGTATTTGCATAGATTATTAGGGGTCTAGATTTATCTTGGTCCCTCTCATATAGTAGCTTCACATACTCAAGCTATTGGTTTCGAGTGATATTGTTTTCTATTTGCTTCTTTTTTGACGTAGCTTTTTCCAAAATCTTTTAGGGCTATTTTTTCCAAGGGCAATCAAGTCTATTCTTCTACTATTTACATACTTCTCTTTCCTATTCTGTAGCATCTTTACATACTCCTTCTTATGCTCTTTGTTCATACCTCTCTTTCACATATTTATTTTTGTTATCTTACATTCCTCGTCAAACCATGGGTTTACTGGGAAAGTATTTCTTATTCCTCTCTTGGGTCTAGCTCTCTTATAACCATTTAAGGCCTTGTGTATTAGGGGAATCAGCATGTTCTCTCTGAGAGACTGGTTCTTTATGTTAGTTGTTTTTTCTTCATGATCTCTAAGCAATTATTTGATTGTGGATCTAAAGATTTCTTGATTCTCATGATTTAGAAGGATTTTACCTTAGGGAGTGTCCTTATTTTGGCCAAAGTGGGCTTGTTCTTCCTGTTGTTTCCTTATGAGAATGTGAACTTTAATATGAATTGGATTATGGTCTAATTTCAGATCCAATATATTATCCCCAATCATAACCTCCATCAATCTTGATGTGTAGCTCTACAAACAAATGACATAATCTACTACACTTTGGCCATTGTGTGTTTTTCATGTGATTTATCCTAATTCGGTCCATGCTCTCATACCATTGCAGATGACCATGTTGTAAGAACTACAAAGCCCTAAGAGTTTAGCCCTGAAGTGTGACACTACACTTTTGCTATCTTATGAGACCTTGTCCCAAAGTTGGTTGTTTTCTTCCTCTAACCATAGGGGTTATCTTTCTCTATGTTGTTTTTCAGATTGAGAGCTTGATTTTTTGCAGTTCTTGCATTAAAGTCTCCAATTATTACTATTTCTCCCATGTTACTAAAAATAAAAATGTCTATTTTTTAGAGCTGCAAATGGATCTTCATGATCTAGATTCCTTTTCTTATAAAATTTTGATCCCTTTGGAGCAAAGTAGCATGCATCCATCCTTGTTGTGACTTGGTTTTCTGTAATTTTAAGCCATATGAACTACTTGTTTGGATCTTCTTTCTCCATTTTTATGAAATTGTCCCATTCCTCTTTAATTAAGACTGCCACTCCACCATGTCCCTTACTACTATCGGTTCTTTCATTCCATACTGATGTCTTTTTATACCCTTCAAAATTTGGAATCCTACACCCATCATGTTCATGGTGATGACATCCTTTCCTTCTACTATGGGCCCCAATCCAAATCCTCTTCTCCATGGATATCCTCTGCAGTTCCAACTTACCACTGTTAGATACTCTTGGGGGGCCTAACTTCCTATTTCTTATGTGACATTTTGTCACCTATTTGAGATTTTCCATTTTGTATCCAAGCCCATCTTCCTGCATCCCTTGCCACCTTTACTTTCTTCCACTCTTTTCTCCTTTCTTCCTGTTGTATTATAGTGAGGTCCTCAACAATGTAAATTTGGGTGCCTTTAAGGAATCTTTTATTCTTTAGTACCCTATTTTTGTCATCTATGTTTTTGAAGGTGATTCTCACATGTCTATTTTTGCCTCCTATCCATCTTCCTATCCTATTTTCTTGTTGTATGACTCCTGTCCATTGAATTTGATCATTAAGAAAGTCTCTTGCCAACTCCTTCATGATTTCCTTCTCACCATAGTCTTTTAGTCCTTTTATAATGATATTGATAGTCCTGTCATTTCTATCTTTCTCTTCCTTTCTCTGGTTTCTGACCTATTTTTTATGATTTCTCTTTGTGTGTCTGAAGGTCCTTTCACCACTTGAGACTAGGATTTAGCCTCATCTATTTTTTCACTTAACTATTTTTCTCTTATCTCCATGCTAGCCATCATTGATTGGATCTCTTTTAAGTGGTAGTCCTTGCTTCCTTCCACCCCTTGTATCTTATCTTCCTCTTCTATTTTCCTTTGTTCTAGTAACTACCTTATTTCTCTCAGCTCTAGCTCACCTCTTGCCATGGAATGTTGAAGCTTATTTACTTGCTCTTTAAGCATCTCATTTTCCCTAATTAGTATCTTCTTAGCTTTTATTACTTCATTCCACTTGTTATCCTCAACTTGGCTTCTTTTCTTGAGGGACTGGAGTCTTTTTTTCAAGATCATTAGCTCACTGACATACAATTTTGATGACCACGTTAGTGGTGTTGTATTAGGACTATAAGTATCATTGTGATTATGACTACCTTTAGTTCTAACTTCAGATCCTGTTGGTTGATTTATGTCTACAGTTTTCTTGGTGTCTTCTTCTAATCAGGACACTGGGTTCCCCTTCCCTTTTCCTTTATCTTGTTTAGTTTGCTCTTCTCGTGTTTGTTGATTTCCTATTGTGTTTCCAAGGTCCTGATTGCACTTTTGGGATAGATGGTTGTGAAATTTCCCTTTCTTGCAAGTTTTTAGATTATATTTTTTCTACACCTTAATATATTGTTGTATTTCTTCACATTTACATAGATGCATTACTCACCTGTTCTTGAAGTGTTGGCGTGTGGGTGCCCTATCGCGTAAGCCCAAGCATTCCTAGGTGCCCCTATCTGAGCAAAAATGTTGGAATGTAAGAGGTTTCTAGAGGGGTCAGTGGGGAAGTGTGACGAGCGATTAAATGGTATAATACACCCCATTTCATTTAACTTCTCCATCATAGGCCTCTGGGTGTCTCTATTTCCCCATATCTATATTATTGTTTCCCCATTCCCTATGTTATCTCATAGTGAGGTTGGAATTTCTATCTGCACTGAGCTATTTAAAGTTTCGAGCCTCTCCCTAACTTTCACTAGGTTTATCGAGTCTATCGGGGCAATATTATACCCTATGATCTCTATCATATAGCCCCACCCCTGTTTTGAAGCTTAGCTTTCTTGAGAAGGGTCCCACCACAACTTGTGAATATTTCCCTTCATAGATTGATTGCAATTTTATTTGTTCAATATTTCGTTGCCATTTTCAACCCCTTTCTAAAAGTGGAGGGAGTGATTAGGGATGATGAATTGGTGATTAGGGATGGTAAAGGCCAATAAGGGAGTGATTAGGGATGATGAGGGATAGTGAGAACCAATGAAGAAGTGATTACATATGATGAGGGATGGTGAGGGTCAATGAGGGAGTGATAAAGGATGAGGAGGGATAAGGAGTGATTTATTAGGGATGATGAGGCATAATGAGGGTAAATGAGGGAGTAATTAGGGATTATGAGGGAGTGATTAGAGATGACTAGGGATAATGAAGTTCAATGAGGGAGTGATTATAGATAATGAATAATGATGAGAGAGTGATTTGGGGTGATGATTCATGAGTAATAAGTGATCAAAGATGAGGGAGGGGTGATGAATAAGTGAAATTAATACAGAGTGGTTGTTTGATGTGTGCAGGTCATCAATGTGACCTATGCTACCCCAATCACACCACTTTGTATCAATTTCAAAGTGAGTGGTTTGAAAAATTCAATTTTGACAAAATTAAGACTCTTAAAAATGTTAGGAATCAATTTCGAAGACACAAAAACCTAAAAATGACTATATGTATCCCAAAAATAGATATCAATTGCAAAAACTATGTCCTAAAATCCCTAGGTTTAATACTTAGACCCTGAAAATGCCTAAGTATTAACCTGATTAGATTTTGAAAAACTATTTTCCACACTATAAGGCATGCAAATATGAGACCAAATTTATAAATGTTGAGTGACCCTAATTTTATATATTTACTAAAATAAATTTAAAGTATAAGAAAATAAATGTAGTAACTATAAAATTATGCCAAATTTGGCTTCACATGCAACTCCCACATGCTTGTGGAGATGGTTTTGGTTTTATAAGAAAACAACACATATGCATTATATAATGCATACATGTTATATAATACATTATATAATGCATATGGATTATATAATGTGTACATGTTATTTTATTTTACACTAACACATACACATTATTATTTTCTCAATAACATGATCATGTATGCCTCAATAATTATTGAGACATAATTTAAATAACATTATTACTTTAATTAAATAACACAATCACATTATTTAATAACATGATTGTATAACCTAAATGTCCATAGAATTGTCCCTTAACTCCATGTACATACCCTGCATCATTATGCATGCTTATAAGTTATGTTTCTTTAAATGCTGGTATGTAATTTAACTTAGGGTATACCCAAGTGGTATAATCCAATACTTGATTTTTATTATGTATGTGGGTTGTTTGATTCATGAAATCATAAGTTTGGTTATGTGTTTTTATGTAGTTTTGAACTGTGATAGTATGGAATATCATATTATACTACAGTATAATGTATGTTGCACCTAGTTGGTACATACTATAATTCCTATATTTGACTAACCAATTGTATGTGTGTTGGTTAATATTATGAATAGTATGTTTTGTGATAGTTAGTAGGACTATGTGTATACATTTATACAACCTTGAGAGTTTAATGAATGTTATGTTAGTATATTATTGTGTTCTTTGAGAACTGTGACTTGCTTCCTTATACATAGTTACTTTAATAAAATCTAATGTTTCCATGTATTTAAGACTATTGTATATGATTGATTGGGGAAAACTAGTAGATATGTCTTAGAATATTATACTATGGTAATATGGGTTATCATTAGGTGTTGTATGTTTTGAAACTAATTGAGGTAGTGAAAATCTATATCTAAATATGTATTTAACTAGTGGTATAAACTATAATCATTATTTATAGTATGGGATAGAAATTAATGTAAGATTCATTCATATGTTTGATGAAATAAATGTATGTTTGAGTTACTCCTATGTTTTTCATGTTATATGATGTGTTTACTAGTAGGATTTAAATTAAATGAATCTTGTGGTTGAATTGTATTTGACCAATTTACATTTTTGATATAGAGTAAGGAGTGAGATGAACTTCATTGTCTTACTAGTATCAATATGGCAGATGAAGGCAATTTGATCAAGTGGTGTATATGAATATGATTGATCTATAGATCATTATTATTTATTATTAAAAAAAAATTAGGCTAAAGTATGTTTACTGAGATAATATAATTTCATTAGTATGATTTACATGTTTTTGTAATAGCTTGCAATAAAATGGTTTTCTATGATACACTACATGTCTAGTTTTAAAAATCATATAGCACACGAGTACTTGTTTGTCTCTCTGGATTCCCATGACATCACTATCTACTCATCAATGAAGGGAGAGACATTTAATTATGGTATTAGTATATGGGATATTTGGTCTATGGTTTGTGTGTATAAGTGCTCAAACGATTCTCTCCCTCCCCATAATAGTACTACATATTGAAATGACAGTCGAAATTGCCACAAATACTTGAGTTTGAGAACTATGGTTTGGAGAAGCCATGTATCTTATGAGTACATTGTATTCTATTGTACTTATTATTGAATATTGTCATGAGAGTTATAATTACTTGATATTGTATATTGATAGCGGTGGATATAGACTTGTATTAGCTATGGTTGAGTTAATATGGTTAGTTTATATATTTGCTTTATGATGCACTCTCATGATATTAGAGATCAATGATATGTGATGTGTTATGATTTTTTGATATTATCATGATTTGAGTGTTTCATATGGTCTCTATAAATTCTCATGGTGTAATCTATTTTTGGTATATGTTAGGTGACCCCTTATCCAATGGAAGCACAATTGATTACTTTCTTATAAGCAATTAAACACGGAATTATACCAGAATAATAAAGTAACTAGAAACTTGAGACAGCAAAGAATTTGAGAGACAATACACACTCTTGTATTAGATATTACTAGAATAAAATACAATAAGGAAGATGCCACTTCTTCCTCCACCTCAAAGGCTTGCCACACCTCAATACCTTCTTCCCTCTCTCTCTTGCTCAACACAACAACTCTATACCCTGAGTTATTATCCCTCCTTGAATGCTTCAGCTGATCTCCTTGACCTTACACCTGTAGATCTCCTTGACCTTGCTTGCTTCAATGCTTTTACTTGCCCTCTTGGTAATTACAATACATGCCTCATGGGTCTTTAAATAGAATCCCATGGTTACAAAAATAGAAATCTAACTACAATAATTAGACACACAGCTCGTGACTATAATTAGTCCTTTAACATGCAAACACTCGCTTCACTTAACTAACTATTCGTCAACAGCAGTTTTGGAACTCACAGGCGATCGATGCCGGTCCCTACTTGCCTGGTGCTGCCGATGTCAGCCGACTACCTGCCGTCGCCAGTTTCCTTCTGCACTGCATTTGGCTGACGTCGGTCATGCTACCGACACTGGTTCTTCTAGTTCTTTAGTATCCTCTTCTTTTGTCTGCAAATAGTTGAAGCTTTTAGCTCCACACCCTAACAATCTCCCACTTGGAGATAAATAGCTGCTACTGTACCTGTACTTGTACACCATCTATTTTGTTCCCTTGGCTCTGTATCCCTCTTCAAAGTCACTCTTGAAGACCAACCACTACGCAAACCTGTGATTCTATACCTGTCACTTATGCCAAAAGAATTTTACTGCTCCCAAATTCTTCATGACATACTTCTGCACCAACTCTACCCTTAGCTTAGAAAACTCCCTGTATATGAAACCCTACAACAAGTAACACAATACAGTAACAGGATAATGTAGCTAATATTATCCAACCTGGTAAAGATAAAATACAATGGTCAAACCTCCATTGTTCTACAGCCTAATCAAGACCATATACCATAGCCTTTTGTCTCACGTGTCCATCCACTCTCTTCTCTAGTATGGGAATCCATCCCTCTATCCAATGCTTTCTTCTAGCTGATAACTCTACCAATGAATACCTATTTGGTTCTTCTCCAAGGACTCACACTCCTCATCCATGTCAAGCTCCCACTATTTATGGATTCTACCTGCATTGCTTCTTCCATCTTCCTAGTTCTTGACTATCAGTAAGCAATATAAGGAAGGTGAACAATGAATATGAGGTTCACTTACCATTTCTGACCTCCATATGGGTGTTTGAGACTCCTTACACCCAACATCCATTCTAGTGACTGATCTCGGCCATCTCCCAGTCTGCTCTTGACTGATGTCAGTTCCCTACACTGACCCTGACTGTCGATGTTATTTCCCTAGCTGACGCTGGTGTCCATCCTATCGACGTTGATCCTAATGACCGATGTCAGACTTCTCCTGCCTGACGTACTGACCCTGCTAGTCTGCACATGACCGATGCCAGTATCTGACTGATCGACGTCGGTCCCAAGTGACCGACATCGGTGTTTGTGTGTTCCTATAAGTGATGAAATCTTCATTCGCGAGCTCATCTTGGATCAAACCTCTATCCACACTACCCTGCTCATAATTATTCAGCCCCTGTGACTGATCTCTATCCTTTATCTCCTCCATAAACACCAAGGCTTCTTTGTTCCTATCAAAAGCATCAAATTTCCTTTTCTTGCAATGAACTCTATCTATGCTTTCTGAATCTAAACACATACCTTTCGAATCAAGAATGTCCATTCCCGTCTTATTCATTTGACCAAGCCTATTAAGCCACATCTTCGAATCTACAGCTAAAGTAGATAAACCAGAAGTAGAATCAGCAATACAAGTAGACAGATAAAGAGTATCTACTTTCTTACCTCTTGCTAGAACAAGTGCGCCCTTGGTAACCTTCCAAGAATCCGTTGTGAGGGTTATTGTGCATCCCTCATCACCCAACCTTCTTACAAAAATTAAACTCTGCTTCAAAATTGGGACATGCATGACCTCCTTCAACACCCATGTGTTGTCAATCTGCAATCTCAGCTGCACTTTCCCTTTGCCAACTATTTGACAAGGCGTACCATTGCCTAAATAAAGCACTCTAAAGTCTCCCTATTCATACTCATGGAACAAATCTTTGTTTGGGGATGCATTAAAAGATGAACTAGAATCTAAAATCCATGATCCTACCTGACTATCCAAAGAAAGTATGAGAGCATCTTGTACCATAATATTTGCATCCTTTGCTTCTTCAATACCTGCATGTTGATTCTCTTTATCTCTCAACCAACACTCCTTTGTATCTCCTTTCTTTCCACAAAACCAGAAGGTAATACCTTTGGATTCAGATCTCCTTCCCGACCTTGATTTCCCTTGCTCAATCTTCTCCCTTTACCTTCCCCTGCTTTTTGCACTTAGAGCATTCCCTGATGATTCACCTGTGCTTCTCCTACGTATTTCCTCATTCAAGATCACACTCACAACATCATCAACTTTTAAGATTTTAGAAGCAGATGCAGAATTACTTACTACCATAACCAAACTATCCCAACTTTTAGGCAAAGAACATAAAATCAAGAGAGCCTTTACCTCATCATCAAAAACAATATTGACTAAAGATAATTGGTTTACCAAACCATGGAAATCACTGAGATGAGTATGTACTGATCCACCTTCCTGCATTTGCAAAGTAAATAGCTGCTTCATAAGATATACCTTATTAGAAGCCGAGGGCTTTTCATATAAATTCACCAAGGATTTTATCAACTCTTCCATTGTCTTACACTGTGATAAGCTGGAAATCACAGACGATGCAAGGCTCAACCTTATGGAACCGAGAGACTTCCGATCAAGAACACTCCATTCTTCATCCTTCATATCTGTGGGCTTGCATGCAACCCCACCCAATGGTAAGTACAGATCCTTTTGATACAGATAATCCTCAATCTGCATCCTCTAGTGTTGATAATTCTTGCTGTTAAACTTCTCCATTCTTAGCTTACTTTATTCTACCATTTTTGAACTCCCACTCAATCAAAAAACCCTGTGAATGCCCTATAATCAAAAAACAATAACCTGCTCCCTACAAACCGTAGCTCTGATACCAACTGTTAGGTGACCCCTTATCCAACGGAAGCACAATTGATTACTTTCTTATAAGCAATTAAACATGGAATTATACCAGAATGATAAAGTAACTAGAAACTTGAGACAACAAAGAATTTGAGAGACAATACACACTCTTGTATTAGATATTACTAGAAGAAAATACAATAAGGAAGATGCCACTTCTTCCTCCACCTCAAAGGCTTGCCACACCTCAAGACCTTCTTCCCTCTTTCTCTTGCTCAACACAACAACTCTATATCCTGAGTTATTATCCCTCCTTGAATGCTTCAGCTGATCTCCTTGACCTTGCTTGCTTCAATTCTTTTACTTGCCCTCTTGGTAATTATAATACATGCCTCATGGGTCTTTAAATAGAATCCCATGGTTACAAAAATAGAAATCTAACTACAATAATTAGACATGTAGCTCGTGACTATAATTATTCCTTTAACATGCAAACACTCGCTTCACTTAACTAACTGTTCATCAACAGCAGTTATGGAACTCACAGGCGACCCACGCCGGTCCCTACTTGCCTAGTGCTGCTGATGTCGGCCGACTAGTTGCCGTCGCTGGTTTCCTTCTGCACTACATCTGGCCGATGTCGGTCATGCTGCCGATGCTGGTTCTTCTAGTTCTTCAGCATCCTCTTCTTCGTGTCTGCAAACAGTTGAAGCTTTTAGCTCCACACCCTAACAATATATGTGTTTAATTAAAAAAAATCATGTATTTCTAGTTGACCCTTGTAGGGTTGTTACATTTCTATACCCCTATGACCAATTAATTACCCCATTATCCTACTAACAAGCTTAATTAACTACTAATCCTATTGAATTAACTAATAATTAGTGCACTTGTAAATAATTTTTTATTTATTTATTCAACTAGCCCTAGCCATAATCTTAGTCAATTAATTAAAATACTATAACAATATGGCTCAAGATAATGTCTAATGTTAAATTACCTAAATAATGAGAATACAAGTGATGAAAAAGAACAAAATACAGAAAATGTTATTATAGAGGATGCATTATATCATGAAAATGATGACAGGAACAATGAGCATGAATATGTATATGATGACCAAGTAAAGGAAATTATTATGTTTTGAGAGTGTATTCATCAAAATAATAAAAATATTTATTAAATATTTGGTACTATTTTAGAAACTTAAAAAACTAAAGGTACTAATGAATTTTCTATCACATTGATCATGATATTGAAGCATTCATCTAGTTGAGGTACATATTATGTTTTCAAACCCTTTTCCTCTTAAGATCACACTCTTACTACTCCACCTCCTATGGGTCTAATGAATGTTTCAAATAAAATACCAATTTCAATGCATACATCTAATCAAACAATGTTTTCACACCCTTTGGTGAACTCTAAAGCAACTAATATTAATCCCAATGATTCTAGTGTAAAATACCTTCTCCAAGTCATCAAATATTTGAAAGACAAATATTCCAACATTGATAAAAATCACATAATTATCCTCATGCTATCGACTCCAAAGATGTGTTATATTATTCGCTTGCACCTAAAATTTATTTTCACCCTTTTTAATCTACTTTTTTTTATACTCAAGTTCTCTTTTTATAATGGAAAGGTTGATCCTAAACAACATCTTCAATCCTTATTTGCACCATCCCTCGATTTTTATTTGAATGATAAAATTTCGACCAAACTATTTCAAAGAAGCCTTAAGAACTATGCGTTGTAATGTTTCTATAACTTACCTATAAAATTAGTGAAAGCATTCAAACCCATTATAGACTAATGTTTATCACATTCCTCTATTATCATTTAAAAGGTTTCATATGCTCAAATTTCTAAGATAAAACAAGGAACCAATCAATGAGTATGCCTTTAGTTATAAGACAATGTTAGATAAAATAATAAATCAAATGGTTGATAAATAAATCCAAGATATATTTATGAAAATAATGCTTCAACCTGTTCATGAGTCAATTATTTTTGAAAAAAAAAATTAATGACTTATGCCATGATATTCATGATCATGATTGATTTTATCAAGTTTATGTATCTATCAAATACACTGTCTATATCCAATACCAAGTTTCATATCAAACCAATTTATAAGGTCAAACCAAACAAGCCTAAAACTATTAATTTAGTAACACAATAACCCAATACATCTATCTTATCCAATTCACAAAGGAGACAATTTACATGCTTACTAGAATCTCCTACTTACTATTTAAGAAGCTTGTATAATGCCATATTATATCTTTCCCTACCATATAGGTTGATATGAGTGGAAATTTATCTAGATGATATGATGTAAATAATTATTATGATAGCCACCAAGGTCTCAAACATTCCATGAACTAATATTATACATTGAAACATAGTATATAAGACCTCATCACTACCCAATTTTTTTTTTTATGAACCTCTAAAGGATTCATTGTCACAATCTAGTGACCACCATAACCAAAAGATATTCAACGACTCATTACAATAACATTATAAGAAAACTTTGAAAGTAAAAATGGAATATCATGCACATCCTCCTCCACCACATTATGGGCACCAATTATATGGGATTATTTTTAATCTTTTATGACATACATAACTTCTTGTTCAAATCCCATCTTTTCTATTTTATGATACTGAACTTGTGAATGATGACTCAGATATTCATTACTTATTTTTTACAGCAAGCATCAAACATCAAATTATTTATAATGTCATGATTAATAGTGGTTCTAGTGAGAATGTATGCACCATGACCTTACTCATTCACTTGGGATATACACACAATGATTTATAACATTCAACCAAAACTATTAGATCATTTAATTGGACATCCAAACATGTTATTGGTGAGATAGATTTACCTTTACATATTAGTCCATTATATGTGGTCACTCCATTCTAATTTATACCTCACATGAGAGTCTAATATGTTGTTAGGATACCTTTGGATACATAATCCCCATGTTTTACCTTTTAAAGTATATTGAGTGTATAAAATACAATAATAACAATGAGGTAATCTATTTTTTAATACCATAAAAATATATATTAGAAAAGGAGAAGTATTGTTATCATCTAACTTTGTACCCTTGATGATTATGTTCAATCCTCCTCACTTAAGTGATAACATGGGAACAATACTAGGTTGTGGGTGACCTGAATAATGAATTGAACCTTTAAATTAGGGATAGATACCTCGATTCATCACTTAAGAACTATCACTAAACCTACTAGATTGCAAGGGAAAAGGGAGATAGAACTAAAATCAAATTAAACCAGGGAGGTTATGAACCAAATTTATCTCCTAGACACCTACCTATCATGCACTAAGAACATGAACTATGATTGAATCTGATTGTACAACTCAAATGGAGTCTCCAAATATGATTGTTTCACATAGAGGATATAAAATGATGCATATACTATGGGGTTGATCAAGAGGTCTAAAAGACACTAATGAATGCTTTCAATTTGAATCAATAGAAGGCTATTGGAATCATTCTACGTAGCCTAAAAATATGACTAATACCTATAAATAGGGAAGAGATAGGATAAATGAGAGGAGGTTATATAAAACATCATTGAAATTCATACACTAACATGAAACATATACTAGTCACAAGCATAAGATAAGGATATAACTCAGTTTTATTCATATCAAAGGCAAAGTACAAGTGTTCATTTAGATATGACTACACTATATCTAGAAAAAGGATTATTATCAAAGCCAGAATCAAAAATACATATTAGAGGAGGAATAATACAAATAGATAAAATAGGTGTCAACATATAATGATGGATATGAATCAATCATAGAAAAAGTTACAATAAATAATCAATTACTTAAGGACATTTATTAAGTCTATGTTCAACATGTGTGTCCTCCATTTGATGACAACTCAAGCAAGGTGGTTTAGGAGTTATGTTTGGCTTGGTTACTCACCCTTGAAGACATGAAACTAACACTTCAAGTGATTATGAGATGGACAATCATATCATTGGAGTCTAAATCATCTCTCTTCATATGTTATGAATTATTCATTTGTAGGTGCTTGAAGGGACTGTAGATGATTATTTAATATTAACACATGCCTGAATGAATTTTAGGATTATTTTAGGGATCATATCACACATTAATACATTCTAACACATTATCAATAATAGAAATAATGAGAGGCTTTCACTTTCTATGCATCCAACTTGTATAATCCACTTGTAAATGGTCATAAATTCACATTTGTACCCTTCACCTGAACTAGTAGGGATATTAGGAGAATTAAGGAGGCTTGGTGGATATGGTTATAATTTTATCCAAGTTATACTTTAGTTCTTAGTATTCATATAAACTTAACAATTTTTTCAATTGGGTTTCTTATGTAAAACACACATGCAATCTTCATATTGGCCTATCTTGAGCATTTTAGAAACTTGTATATCACTTGAATATCCATGGAGATATTTTAAGGATACAACCACACCTTTTTCCATGCTTAAAAATTCTTCATGACTAGTCATGGTGCTTTCACACATCCAAAACCCTACAAGTAAACCCAAAAATGCCACTTCTAGGCCATTTTACATTCCTTTTCCTATTCAGATGTGCCACTAATGATGGAGAGTGATCTGAGAGGGATATTTAGACCCCTGAGGATCTCAAAAAATAAAAAAATTCATCCATAAATCCTTAAAACTTTTTGAGACAAGAAAAATCCTATTTGTGGGGTTTTAGGCTGCTTAACTTGTTAACAATTATTCATAAATAGAAGTGCTTCAATCCTCAAATAAATAATTAGAATTTAAAGGGAATAAATGTCCATATCCACCCCAAATATTAATATTTCCAACTCTCCTTCCTCTTCATCTAATGAATGCCTAAAAATGACCTTCACTATCTTACAAAGAGGTCGATGGAGAAGATGAAATATTTTTTGCATTCTTTGGACGTGATAATGTTGCCATAGGCATGATCTAACCCTAAAAATTTATGAGAGACCTATAAACATCCATTTATAATATGAACTGACCATGCCCATTTTGAAAAATTACTTTAGAATCTCTTGATAAGTGTATTTTTACATTATACATTAATTTCATGATCTTTGGAGGGTCTCACCACTTTCACACATTGAAATTAACTTGAACCAACATGTTTGAGGAGGAGATAACCCTATAATATCTTGGAACACATTTAAGACCTCAAAATAAACTTAATTCTTCATATTTTGTAAAAGTAAACATTACTTAAATTTTTCCAAATTTACCTTACTTCTGATAAACATGAAATAATGATATTTTCACCTTACCATATCATGTCTTTATAAGTCTTCATCCACCTTAAGACAATAGATCACCTTGGAGGTTAATACACCAAAAATCTACCATGGGCTAACATATCTTAACCTAAGAAAAGTAACCTTAACTTTGTCAAACTTACCTTAACCTCTCCAAAAGCAAAAGAAGACCTTCATGAAGGGATGGCTTACAAGATTAGCTTCTTGATTCACTCTTTCTAGACTTATAATAGAACTTAAAATGGAAAGCACTTTACAAGACATCCTTCCTATTCATACCAATTTTTACCAATATACCAAGATAAAAACTAACAAAAGATCAATAACAAGGCTAGGCAAGAATGGAAGTAATATTTTGAATTTCCCTCACCAATATTATCCAATTTTGGCTAACATCTTTGGAAACCTCCTAGGATTGCATGTTTTCTATGCATCTACACTAGTTGCCTTATGCCTCCATATAGCTATGGATTCAAATCTCATTCAACCTCAAACCTGATTAGACCTTGAAACTTGACTACAAACTTCTTAAAATGAATGGAATAGCTAACTACATTCAGCACACATAATAAGATAGGAATCAAACAGACCAAAACAAATAAAACACACACTGTACTAAGAAACACTTAGGGAAGATAAAGAAAAAACTACTACATATAATTAAAATTTAAGACCTGGTCCTCTTGGATCAAAAGGAAAACTCTTTGAGTCTTCTTCATGTGATGAGCAAATATTATGTACAAATTACTAGTCAAGCTTTGTTCTTAATTTGGCATCACCTTACTTGATCACCACTATATTTAACTTGTATTTATAAGGATCAACAACAACAAACATGTCTCTGAGAAAGACAAATTCATCTTGAAGATCAATTCTTAGCTCATACTACTGTCCATCTTTAGAAATGTGAGAGATCTCTAAATTGATCACACTTTGATTTACGATGGAAGCAACAACTTCTACTTCTGTTGGCTCATTAAGCTCCGTATCTTGATCATCTTGAATAATTTCATATTCATTATATATTTTTACATCATGAGTTTGAAAATCTTGGTGATGGCTTATAGGACTTATTGGCTTACTAGGATCTTTTCATTTCTCATCAACAACTTCATCTTGTTATTCTAGAGGTGATAACCTACCAATATCTTCAAATCCATTAAACATATGAAAATAGGATTACCACATGTCCTCAAGGTCTCTTTGATCTTGTCTATGAGACTCAAAAATGTCATAAATTATAGTGTTATCTTAAATATCATTCTCACTCATGTCTTCACCATGTTCATTGGACAAGATAATAATCTTATCACTCTCCTCATGGGCTGTAATTTTGCTATCCAAACTAGAGAAATTTTTTTATAGCTCTTCCCAAAAGGCAACTTATTTTTAATCAATTGAAAACATGTCAAGTTCAATTTACTTATTTTTATTATCTTGAAGGGAAGCAGGCTAGTCAAGCACTTAAAATTCTTTAATATAATCATGACATAACTGCAATTTGTCTTCTTTAAGCTCTATCAATTACTCAATAGAAGCCACTACAACTTCTTTAAAATATTCATCTTGCTCATGAGGTTTTAATTGGATAATAAAAAAGGTTTTTTTGAGAATACTCACCTCATGCTCAAATACAACTTACTCAAGTACTGTATGATCAGATTTTCCTTCATCAAAACTCAATATATGATAGCTAGATTGGTCTTATTCCTCATCCATGAATAATGGAAGATCATCTACCCATTCAAGGTCTAATTCATCATCTTTCTTTTGTATAAAACCTTTTCTTAGGAGGACACCAACTTATATAGCTTCATTTGGAGTTTACTTTCATATTTTAGAGGAATCACATGATTATCAATCAAGTCATCTTCTTCCATGAAACTATAGTACAACTACTATTATACTTGATTAGGATATTCTTCTTCACATTTTATATGGAATTAATTTGATTAGAGGCTACTATAATGTTATATTTCACTCCTCCATCAAGACCATATTCCACTTTATCCTTGAAGACTAATTTTCTCCCTTATTAACAAGAGAATTTCCAAGAAATATATCTTCATCATAGACACTTTAGTCACTCTCCTTAAATCCTTCTTGAGATTCACTTGCAATTGATTGTTTCTCTTTCTCAAGGACTGCCACCTCATTAATTGGGTTTGACAAGCTCTCTTTTTCAACAAAATGCCCATCTTATACCCTCAATGTACATGGTTATCTTTCACATAATGAGGGGGTGGGAGGGAAAGAGACTTAATTGGTTTGATTGAAACTTGATAAAGTGTCCTTCCAACTTAGGAAATTGGGAGGAATAGGTTGATTGCAGTGTTATTGAAGGGATGGATAAGGTTACTGAATTTAGGATGTTACATTCTTCTCATTCTATTCCTCAATCACTCTATAAAATTTTTATGTGCCTTGAACTTCATGGATAGCTACAAATTGAAGGGTAGGTGAATAACTTGAGGAAATTAAGATCTCTCCTAACTTGACCTCCATACACTTCTCTTTTTCTTGACTTTGGATAGGCATGGGAGAAGGTTATTTCTCAAGAGTTGGAATGATATAATAAGAGGTATAATTACAATAAGGTATCCATGCTGGAATGGTTCTAGGATCTTGAGGAAGAGTGGGTGAAGGTTACATAGGCATGGACCTATGTTAATGGCATAGTGTAATTTAGTTTGGATTTGGATCAAAATAAGGTTGAGTTGGAGTGAGAGATGGCATATAAGATTGAATTTATTGCATTTTATACCTCTCTTCAATTACTAATCTATTCTCCATACATTAAATTAGTCATCTTATTTCTATCACCTCATCAATTAGCATATGTTAATTATTTCTCTAAATATATGCCCACTTATTCTTGACCAACTATAGAAAAACTTTTTTATTTCTGAATGATCTCACTTGGATTGGAAAGGATATGGACAATTAGAACAATATTTTTCTCTCTATCAATCTCCCTCATTTATATTTCATATTCCAATAGAATTTATTTTAGTTCTGATAGGGATTGAGTAGGATTATCATAGCTATGATAAGGTTGATTAGATGGACAAGTAAGCTTCCAGAGAGACTAAGTTGGATTTGGAGAGGGCATATAATGTTGATGATAACCTTGGTGAGGTGGACATGGTGTTGCTTAAGAGCCACTTGGGTTG
>JARHVA010006440.1:0-95000 GCA_037957365.1 Torreya grandis | reverse complement strand
ATAAAACCCAACAAAAGATCATTAACAAAGCTAGGAAATACTAGAATCAAATTTTTGAATTGCCCTCAACAATGGTAGCCAATTTTGGCTAATAGTCTCTTCCTAGATAAATGATTATAAAACCTACTAATTTTAACCATTTTTGAAAGGGTAATAAACAAGAAATACATTTTTATAAGTGGCCTATACTTGAGATACCATTACACAAAAGATATACAAAATATTCCATAGAATAATCATCCACTTCTACATAACGTACCAAGTTATCCAGAGAAACTAAATATGTTCCTATTACTACTACTCCAAACAAACCAAATATCACTCAAAAATGGGTTCCATAAACCATTATATCTACTACTACTAGCTCACATACTCCTATGAAGTATACACATAATATATCCAAATCTATGGATCCATATATGACACCTATATATTCTCATTAATAAAATCACTAGTATGATTCACCATATTCTAAGCATATAACACTTTATTAACATCTTATATGGGATAATTAGGTATCCCTTGCTTTCAAATAATTCAAAATTTAAAAAAATCAAATATGCAATAAAAATACAAAAACATTCAAATAACCTAGAAAATATAAAAATATCCAACATGTTCCTAGTCATATAGGTTCTTATACATATGGTTTTTGCTCCATGTTAGTAGATAAAATATCATTTCTTTCTATACACATATATGTTTCACATTAATTTTGAGTATGATATATGCATACCACAAACACATGATACATGCATGTATACAAGTGTTGGACTTTTCCTTTACTCATGTTGTAAGTATGTTGGGGGCATCTGCTACTTTCATCATGATTAATACAAGTTCCTTATTCTTATACATTATAGTGTTTGAGCTTACATACTAATTCTTACACATGTCTATATCCATGCTCATATCTTTCACAATGTACCTGATATGTTATCTTACTTTAAAAAAAATTCCAATACATATTTATAGGGATGAGTATGATATGTTCATGTTGTTTGCTTATACTCCATGCATTTCCTTTTAGCAATTCCTTGATTATATATATTTTTTCTATTTTATTGCATATTTCTTGTGAAATAATTGAATATGTTCCTTGCTTTCAGCCATTTTACTATTGTATGTTATTTATACATTTGGATATGTCATTCTATGTTGTATATAGACATTTAAATATGTCATTATTTTCTATATGGGCATTTGACTAAGTCTTATGCTTTAGATTTTGAAGAATTTGAATATGACCCTTGTATGAGGTATCCTTGGACCATTTTTTTTTGCATTGTATTGAATTATTTTGTGTGTGCACTTGATTTCTCATTGAGTTTGTATTGATACCTTATACACATTTCCATGATTTAAATCATGCATATTAGGATTTTATGCGATCACATATTACATGCTTCAATTATTTATCTACTTAAACATGTTCCAACTATATGCTACATGATTCATATTTCATTTATACAATTATCTTATCCTTTTAAGGTAAGATGACTACCCAGTTTACATCCATGCACCTTAAAAAAAGGGGAATATTACTGGCAGCATGTCATAGAGATATGTTTTCCACACTTACATATTTCATATATTCTCTATATTTCATAGTTATATGATTCATATATATTTGGGTCATAATTATATGCATTGGCTCTGATATTTACATATCTGGGACCTAGTTTTTTAGATTTATGAGTACTGAACTACTATACAAATTTTTAAAGCATAAGTTACTTGTTGACAAATACTTTAGCTTAAGACATATATGAGGTGTATATGCCATGCTAATGCACCAAAAATTATAAAGTCAACCAATTACATTTACTATTACCAAGACAAATTGTTATCATACCCAAGATGGATAGTTATCAAGCAAACCTATTTACAATAGTTGGTTCACTTTTATAGTTTGATTTGATTATATCACTCAACCTCACTAGATTTATAATTTATTTTTGATTAAATAATCCAAATTCACCATATTTAAACAATGGATTTTATTAATTTATCCAACCTTAATAGATTTATAGGATGAGTTGATTAAACCACTTACCCCTATATATTATGTATATGTTTGGGTTATAAAATAAATATTTAGTTATGTCGACGAGTGTGAAAAAATCACATTCACACTAGTATTGGGGGAATGTTTTTCCTCCAATCTCCATTTATGCATTTTAGGGTTCAAATTTGAACCTATATTATCTCTAATTCTTCATAAAAAAGTATCTCTACAAATCAAATTTCTAAAAGGCAACATGGTTATATCGGCAAATAGGTGTATTCCTTCCATTTCTCTATTTACTTTCAAGCACATCAATTTATTTAAATATTATATTATATGGACTGACTTATTTTATAACATGCTCTTGGTTATAGGTCATGTACTAATAAATCATTCCAAGTATGCTCATGAAAAGGCAAGGTGTGTTATAGACACCCAACTATGCATATCTTTCCATTAACTAATAATTTCATCCTTATGCATTAATAGATTAAGTGGGGAGGGGGTGGGAGTGGTGGAAAATCTAGACACTAAAATTGAATATTATATAATATCAATCTTATATACTTGGAAAATGTCAATTAGGGCTCTATCTTTCAATACTAGACCTTCCCACTACTAGAAGGATTGCATTTTCCATCTCACTATGCCTAAATTCTTATCTTATATTTAGACACTTAAAATTATGATGACCTAGACTATCTATATAGTGTGAAAAACTTAAAACCTAATAAACATCCTTCATTTTCAATTATAGGCTTAAACTTGTTTTCTAACCCCCTATACATTATCGGCCACAGAGGGATACTAAAGTTGATAATAAAATCCAAATCCTTATCTATTATCCACTTAGCCAAATTCATCCAATTTTAAAATAATTCAAAACCTATGGGTCAACTTATTTGTCTTAATTAACCCTAGCAGGAGATATTTTCAAAAAGTGAGGTATAAATACAAGACTAATCATTCTCATTAATCACCTATAAAATTTAAAATCAAGCATATATCAAGGATCATTAAATCAAGCACACAAGTAAGTAATTCTTCTCTATTTATTTATTAGTCATAGGAATAGTCATACAGAAGGTCTAAAATATTTGAAGAGAAACCCATGAGCAATATTTGCTAATATATAAGATAGATCATTGAATGCATCTACATATAGCATATTAGAACATTATTCACACACACTCCCACACCTAGGGGAAAATACATAATCATGAGGCCCTCTTTAGAGTATTGACTAGTAGGCAATGCTTAGTCACATAGGTATCATTAAGATCAGCTTAACACTATGAACCCACTAACACCTTTTTGGAAAAATCATTCAAAGTGTGAATATGGGTGAAGAAATAGGGTTTGATCAATAAGAAAAAAATAACCTATATTAATAATTTGAATACATCATTATAAAGGTGATAGATAAACTAGAAAAGAGAATTTGGTTACATCAAGATCTATTCATTATTCCATACTAGACTCCTAAGTCACAGTAATAAACTAGCCTCGATAGTAGTGTCTAAATAAGACAATAGTGCCCATAATTATATAATCAATATTTATAAAATATGATAACTAATCTAGAATATTGATCCCACTCAACTCTACCTATTTTCAACCTAGATATACTTATTCATAGCAAAC
This sequence comes from Torreya grandis, assembly GCA_037957365.1. NCBI lineage: Eukaryota > Viridiplantae > Streptophyta > Pinopsida > Cupressales > Taxaceae > Torreya > Torreya grandis. The sequence continues at coordinate 91,348 of JARHVA010006440.1, read as the reverse complement.
CCAACTATCATGTGTTATATTTATTGCACTCTATTAAACATATTTCAAATTTGGTACTTTCTATATTGATCATTATATAAGTATTATAATTTATAATATTCATTTATCCAAGTTTGGAAATAATTATCATGTTATAGAGTAGTTTATCATCATTTTTTCACTTAGAAAAATTCACAACTTCATATTAAGTAAAATTAAAAATTACATTTTATAGATACAACAACATTCTAAAAGGAAAAATCCCAAACAAAGGGGATAAAGACTCTCGATAAAAATTAACTTGTCTCTCTATAAAGTAGGAAAGAGATTACACAAAGCCAACTAGGAATAAATAAGAAAAAATGAAAATAAGAGATAATGGGAGATATTTCCCATCCCTTGTATCCTTCTTTTTTTCCTTATTTTTCATGTCAATCTAGCCCCCATGTTGAGTTTCCACCACCACCATTTTAAGGTTAGGATGATTTGTAACTAAAAACCCATTCAGAGACAATTCCTTATCATATTTGAAATTATCCAACTCATGAATTCATTTAATTCTTCCTACTATAGTTTCATAATTTATTATTTTATGAGATGAATGATCCAAATCCTTCTCTTCTTACACAATAGTTGATTTGAAACCTCAATGTTATCTTCTTTTTCTTCAATGATATCTTTTTCCTTCTATATGGATAAAAATTCTTATATGCTCTTATCTTATTCACCCTCTTTAATTTTTGGGTTGGAATGTTGCCAACTTTTTGCTTTGCAAGAATACCTTCTCTTCCAATTCAAAGGCCTTAGAACTAGTGAACAAGAAACCTATATATGCATTTTTTTGTGACAAAATTAACAAAATAAAGTTTTATTTTCATAATCTAGGGTTTGGCTTCCTATCAAATCTATGTGTTTTTATAATATCCCCTACTAATAGGGAATATAGAAACACATAAAGCTCTGATACCACTATAATATCCCCTGTCCAATAGGGAATATAGAAAAATAAAAGCTCTGATACCACTGTAATATCCCCTATCCCATAGGGAATATAGAAAAACAAAAGCTCTGAACAAAGATACAATTTTGCAGAATAAATTCTAATAAACAAATAAACCACAGTAAATCTCTTAACTCACTAATCAGTGATCTTATTTATTTGTCCAAATGATTACAGTAGACGTCCTCTGTCATGCATATAAAGGAATATTCAAATATGTTCTTAAAACCCTGTTCTTTTACAAAATTGAAAATAAAACTTGAATTTTGGATCTGGTACGTCTCAGCCTATTGTGTTGAAAACACAGTTGCTGACGTTGGTTATACTACCATCGTTGGTTGACTGGGGTCGTTAACTTACCGACGTCGGTGAGAGGTCGGCCGATGTCAATCTTTGTAGGTCTCCGCCTACCGATGTGGGTGTCTGATCTTTCCACTGATGCGTACAGATTTTCACAGATCAGTACAGACTTCGTACGACTGCCAATATAGCACAACCTATAAGCTTGATCCTAATCTGAAGAACTGTGGGCTAATACAAAAGATCTGTATCTAGATAATTATTGCCCAAATAAAGAAATACCTGTGAACCCTTGTGATAGCTTCTGTATGAAGCTACCTCTCAAATCTATAAACCTCTGTGATAACTTCTATATGAATCTATCTCTCAAATCGACAATAGATCAGTTGATATTTCATAGCCTCTAAATCACACACACTGAAGAGTGGGCATTCTCCAATGCAGATGGAATCTTGGAACCCTTGGCTCAGTCTTCATAGAAGAATTCTTCAATATCAAAATCAATAATCAATGCATAATCTCTAATGGCCTCCATGAGAAACCCTTATACCCTCAAAATATGTGATTGCCCTAATTAGGGTTTCTTAAATTAGAATTAGGGTTTCATAATTAAAAAAAGGCTAAATAATTAATATTTGATTAAATCAATCAAATATTAATATCTCCCTCAATACATGTTAGATCCTCAAACCATTTGAAGCTGGTGAATTAGGGAGTGATTCTGCACATGACCATACCAAAATAAGGGTGCTCTGCTATGTGCCAAATATCCCTAAAAAGTAGGAGCTTAGGAAAACATGTCTAAAAGAGCCCAAATGAAAACCAAATGTAGAAATTTTGCTAATCGAAGCCAAGCCAATCTCCATCATGACCCTCTATCCATCCTATCAGCCTACAAGGGTCACATAATAGGCTAATCATCACGTCTGTCGATGTCCACTAAAAAAGGGGACATGACAATCCACCCCTCCTGAAATTGCTTGTCCCCAAGCAATCTCAGAACAATAAACCACTCAATCCACCTGGATCCTATGGAAAAGGTTGTGTAACATCCCTTATGTCACCAATCAACCCCTGTGAAGAAGTCATCTGCATCAACATCATCAAAATTACTAAAATCAGCAACTGAAAAACTATACTCAACACCCAAACAATTGACCTCACTGACAAGATTATCTATAGACCAACTGTAGATTGTGGTAGAAGAAACCACTTTGTGGAACTCAAGCCAACATCAACTCTATCAAAACTCAAGTCCATATCTAATTGACACTCACACCCAACTGCATCACGGCTATGACAACCATATGTACCTGAGTCACTGATACCAAATCCAATCTCTGATAAACTATCTTGGGTGTGCTGATACTGCAAGCTGTGTAACTTGTAACTACCAATTCCATCTACAAAATATGGTGCCAATCCATCCCATAACTGATCCCTCTATAAAGGTGGCATGATCAACTGTACCACACTATCATTAGTGTGAGAAGAATCAATCGGGAGACTCGACTCTACTGGTATGCCAAACTCATTAGGACTAGGTACTCCCAAATCTTTAATATGTGTGTCAGCCACAACAACATGTTCCTCAACTACAACTGTAGGAAAGTACTCACCAACAACACTCAATGTACTAACCTCTGAACATACCTCCACACTCTAAATGCCAACATCAGACTCATCCTCATCTAACTCTGAAGAAGTTACTGCTGAAACTACCTCATCATCACAATCTCCAGCTCCCTCATCCTCTACAACTAACTGAGAGTCCAAATCACCATGACCAAGCTCATCCACATGTCTCTCATAATTCTGGTGTGCCACTTTCATTTCCTCTACCTTAGGCTCTGAAGCCTCTACCTCTGACTCCTCAGAACTATCTTATTGTTTGAAATCTTCTGATTTCGAATCCTCACAATATGCCCATATTACATGATATGCCTTGCCCTTAGGCCTCAAATGACAACCATGATTGGCATCATATGGATCTTTGTAGTATAAGTAAAGCTTTTTACTATGTAGACCATTAAGAGCCTCTCAATCCAAAGGTGTTATTGCTAGGTTGGCCTTTGAATCATTCTTAACAAACGTAGGCCATGTAAGCCTATCAACCATCCTAGAATGGGTCAGTTGTGGTCTCTGATTAACAGTAGCACTCATGTTATCTCCTTGCTCCCCATTCTATCAAATAGGTGTGTTCATCCTCTTTACCATAGTAGTGAGTGCCTATAGTGCATGTGTCATCTCACGATAGACTTATCTGGTGTTCTGATCATCATTATGCCTGTGGCCCTAGTGTGGGCTACCATCACGTCTATCACTCATGATTATTGGCTGCTATTCTATAACTTGAGTGCCCAAACCAATCTACCCAAACTACCCAACAGGATGGCAGGACATAGCTCTGATCTACCCAAACTACCCAACAAGATGGTAGGAATTTGGCTTTGATCTACCCAAACTACCCAACAGGATGGCAGGAATTTGGGTCTGATGCCACTGTAATATCCCCTACTAATAGGGAATATAGAAACACGTAAAGCTCTGATACCACTATAATATCCCCTGTCCAATAGGGAATATATAAAAAACAAAAGCTCCGAACAAAGATACAAATTTGCAGAATAAATTCCAATAAACAAATAAACCACAGTAAATATCTTAACTCGCTAATCAGTGATCTTATTTATTTGTCCAAATGATTACAGTAGATGTCCTTTGTCATGCATATAAAGGAATATTCAAATATGGTCTTAAAACCCTAATCTTTTACAAAATTGAAAATAAAACTTGAATTCTTGATCTGGTACATCTTGGCTTGCTGTGTCAAAAACACAGTCACCAATGTCAGTTATACTGCCATCATCAGTCAAATGGGGTCGTTAACCTGTTGACATTGGTGAGAAGTTGGTTGATGTCGATCTTAGTAGGTCTCTGCCTATCGATGTTGGTGTCTGATCTTTTCACTAATGCGTACAGATTTTCAAAGATCTGTATGGACTTCATACGGCTGCAAATATAGCACAACCTGTAATCTTGATCCTGATATAAAGAACTATGGGCTAATACAAAAGATCTATATCTAGATAATTATTGCCCAAAAAAATCAAAATAAAGAAATACCTGTGAACCCTTGTGATAGCTTCTATATGAAGTTACCTCTCAAATTTGTAAACCTCTATGATAACTTTTGTATGAAGCTATCTCTCAAATTGGCAATAGATTAGCTGATATTTCACAGCCTCTGAATTGCACACACTAAAGAGTGGACGTTCTCCAATGCAGATGGAATCCTGGAACCCTTGGCTCAGTCTTCACAGAAGAACTCTTCAATAACAAAATCAATAATCAATGCATAATCTCTAATGGCCTCCACGAGAAACCCTTATACCCTCAAAAAGATGTGCTTGCCCTAATTAGGGTTTCTTAAATTAGAATTAGGGTTTCATAATTAAAAATAGGCTAAATAATTAATATTTGATTAAATCAATCAAATATTAATATCTCCCTCAATACATGTCGGATCCTCGAACCGTTCAAAGATGGTGAATCAAAGAGTGATTCTACACATGACCATACAAAAATAAGGGTGCTCTGTTATGTGTCAAATATCCCTAAAAAGTAGGAGCTCAGGCAAACATGTTTGAAAGAGCCTAAATGAAAACCAAATGTAGAAATTCTACTAATTGAAGCCAAGCCAATCTCCATCATGACCCTCTATCCATCCTATCAGCTTACAAGGGTCACATAATAGGCTAATCATCAAGTCTGTCGATGTCCACTAAAAAAGGGGACATGACAGTTTTAGTATTATTATTTTAGGTAGTACTTTACTAAGATAAATATTCAAGAATGAGCATATGTAAAGAGACCTTGATGTGTTTGATCTAAATTATCTTTTATAAAATTCCCAAAGCATTCCTAATATCATTGTTGATTGTCATATGGCAAAAAGGAAGAGGAAACTTTAGGAGAGGAACCCACACTGGCATTTTGGAAACAATCAAAGTGTTAAGATCAAAAGTTAGAAACCAAAGGATAATAAATAATCTCTCTCTTATTTAGAACCAAGGTCCCTCTTCAAAACTATTATGAACATATTAATGATTATATAAATGTACTACAAAGAAATACTTGGAGTATAATAGAATCTCACACTAATTGGACCAATTCATATGAATCCATTAATATAGCTCTTCAAATTGCAGATAAAATCCATTAAAGCATGAAATAATAGATTTAGATTTAATAGAATTGAATATTTATTTTACTCGGGATGTTTTATCTCCACTATAGGTATAACTTCCAGTTTATATACTATGTAGGGACTTGATTTGTTAGAAAAGAATGTTGATTGGGAGGTTACCTTAGAATGAGTAACATCCTTGTATGAAACCAATATTTAAGAAGGCCTTCTAATTCTCATTGATCCTCCTCACAAACACAAAATTACAAAATTGAGATAACCTTATAGATGTTATATGCCTTCAATTATGTTGAGTCCTCCAGTTGTTTCCCTCATAGATAAGACAAAATTTATCCATAGTGATCCCCACTTTGTGTTGAATCATAAATTTAATCATTGCAATAGATTTTGATAATTATAGAATTATACTATAAAGAAACCTTTAGAGTACACTAGAATCTCACATTGATTGGACCAATTTGTATGAATACATTGATGTATCTCTTCACACTAGGGCCAAAAGCTATTAAAGATTAAAATAATAGATTCATATTTAAGATAATTGAAAATTTATTTTACCTTAGGATGTTTTACCTCTGTTGTAGACACAACATCTAATTTATCTACTATTTAGGGACTTAGTTTGTTAGAAAAGAGAGTTGATTGGGTGGGTACCTTGGAACAAGCAACATCCTTGTATGAAACTAACTTTGAAGAAGAAGGCCTTTTAATTCCCACTTCTCCTCCTCACAAACACAACATTGAAAAAATGAGATAATCCTTACTAATGTTATATGCCTTTAATTGCATTTAGTTTTCTAGTTGTTTGCCCTCATAAATAAAACAAATTTTTTCCATAGGGATCCCCACTTTGTGTTGAATCATAAATTTAATCATTCCAATATAGATCCATCCATTTTATATCTTCTTCAATATTATTCTTATCATTAGTGGCTCTTCTCTTGAGCCCACATGGATCTACTCCAAAATAAGTAATTTTGTTTTGAGGACCCCTCACATTCCTTGTCAATAGATTCATGACCTATAGAGGTATTGGCACCAAAATTTTTATCTTCTCTAACCCTCATTGTTACCTAAAGAGACCAATGACTGATTTGTTAAAAGGTTAATCCATCTGAATGGATTCATAATTGAAAAGGTTGACATTATTATCCACCCCATATGCTCCTAGGTAGAAGTTATTTTGTAGAGAGTGCATAGCAATTGGGCTTCACATTTTTCCCATTTCTCTCTAAAATAGATTTTCAAGTAGTATATCATTTTCATGCTTAAATACTTTATATTTCTTAACCCAAGATACCTTTACCATGAAATTTAGAGTTCAATAGAATTTTATTACCTAATATTTTTATTTATTTTATTACATTCCTCTACTAAATATACTATTTTTTTCAATTATATATAAATATTGAACAATCTTTCTTGAATTTTTTTTTAAAATGTACTTTTCTAAAATTGAGAAGAAATTCCCATTTTGACTTTCTGATTCATGATAAGTTTATCATATAATGTCATTTCCATAAGATAAACTCTAATAAAATAGTATGGGGTTCATGAAAATTTTCATTCTTGACTTTGTGGCCTTGCTTGTTCTTTTTCCAAGTTATCTTTAGATAGCATATTATTGTAAAATTGGAAATCTTCTTCTCTTATTAATTCATTTTATTGAATTTCATCCACAACAAGGCCACACAATTTTATGATTTTCTATGGTTTATTTTGATAATAACAAAATTGTGGAATAACTTGTTTTATGATCTTTCTTTCAATTAGTTTAATATTTATTTTTGTTTCCTATTAGTCTCTTCCATTTTAAGGATTTAAGCAAGGTAATGTTAAATTATACTTCTTGTTTCCCACATTGTCTTTATGTATCAAATTATGGTAGAATTACACTATTTGGATACTTTTATAACTTAATTTTCATCCTTAGAAGCGGAGATAAGATTTTTTTTTCTTTATAATAGTTTCTTTTGACAAAAATAGATGTGGGAAATCTTATATTACAACATTTTTCTTTAGTTAGTTTAATATTTATTTGTTTCCACTCATTATTTTCCATTCTAAATACTAGAGCTAGAGAACATGCCAAATTATGATTATTATTTGTCCGAATTCTATATTGTTAATATACGATAGTAAAATTGAACTGCTTATTCTTTAATTTATTCATTTCATTTAATGTTATTTAAAAAATGGAAGACAATATTTAATGCTCTATTATAATTTCTTTCGAAAATAATATAAATCTAAAAGACCTTATATTACAAACCTTTCCTTTACCTAGTTTACTCTCTAACTTTTCCTTCCAATGTGTCTCTTCCATTATTAGGGCCTAAGCTCAAAATTTTTTATGAGTTTTTTTTTGGTTTTTAATTAACTCTTTATCTATCCCCACTCTTTGAAAATATCTCTTGTAGGATGAGATGGAAGACATTAGCCACTTCTTTCTTCTTCTTTTTCCATTGTTAGTTCACACACGCACACACACACGCACACACACGCACACTCATGCATGCACGTGCACATGCACACGCAAGCGCACACACACGCGCATGTGCACACACGCACACGCACACACGCACACACACACACACACACACACACACACACACACACACACACACACACACACACACACACACACACACACACACACACACACACACACACACACACACACACACACACACACACACACACACACACACACACCTCTTTCTTGACAATTACAAGGCATGTTCAAAACATAAATACTTGCATTTTTTATTCTTCAATTTTCTTTTCAGGATTTGGGGATTTAAAATCCATTAACCACTTTCTTTCTCACTAGGAAATATTTACAAAGTTTTTATAATTATATATTTTTTATTCTTTCTTTATATTCACAAGGTACATTAAAAATATAAATACTTAATCTTTAAGTACTCAATTCTTCAATTTTCTTCTCAAAATTTGGGTATTTTATCTACAAAACTTTAAATGTTGAAAGAATATCTTAAATACAACTGTGGTTCTATATTAAGAATTTGATTCGATATTGGCCAACAATCATGTAAAATAAATTAATTTAGAGGTAAAATGAAAAAAATAATATCTCATTGCAAATTGGTGAACATATGTATCCTTTCACTTTTCCTTTGATATTTCTTGGTATACACTTGACCATTTGAGAAAAATATCAACAAAATAAATTATTGTGAAAGGATTAATTTAAATCTAATACAAAATGAGCTACATTTATAGGTATTTGATGGTTGCATTGAAATTCTTGGGTAGTAACAAATTTAAAAATTTATAACTTACATTAAAATTCTTATGTATTAATGAATTTAATAAATATAAAATTTTAATGTGTTCTTAACACTTTTTAGGATTTTTAGTATTACGTTTTTATAAATATATTTATGGGGACAAAAAAATTAAAATGACAATGATTTTTTTTAATTTCATAAAATAATATAAAACATAATTAAATTTAGGAAATAATTTTTCAAGAAATCCATTTAATTAAAAAGGACTACTAATCTATTTATTAATACATTACCTCTTATTACATTTAACTCATATCTTCTCCAAATACCATTTGCAATATGATTTTGAGATATTTTTCATTAATTTTAATTTATTTTACATGTGCAATATTAGCACATTGCTTCTTAATCAATCATTTGATCAATTTTTTTAATAAAAACAATCTAAATCTTTAAAATTATAAAATAAAAAAATCATAACTTCTTAGAAGAAGTTATATATCTTCCACCTATATCATAATGTGTATTACTTTATTCTTGTGATGATTAACCAAATATTCCCATGTTTCAATCTAAATATTTTATTTTCTTTAATTGTTTCCCTAATTAACTAATAATTTTGTGTCTATTTATAATATTAAATCTAGATTAATGAAGGTGTTCATTGAATTTTCCTAATGTAATGGATTATTATTCAATATTAGTATCTCATTTTTAGTTTGAAATAAAATATTTCTTCCTTTATATATTTCTCTTCTCCATCATATTTCTTCAACATATTATTGGTCACTACCTATTGGATATTCTCTATTTGTAAACATGGAGTCCTCCTTTTTAAGTTGCTATTATTTTTTTTTCCCATGGTTCAAAATTTATTCTCATAGTGCATCAAAACATCTTTAGATAATATTCTCCCATGTCCCCAGATTGTCAATACCTTGATTATACACTTGAGGGAATTCATATTAAAAAGCTTTGTCAAAGATGAATAATCAATGAGGTTGTCTTCATTTGAAACTTGTTTGTTGTTTTTATAAATTTTACTTTATGTGCCTTCTAATTTTTTTGTCTATTAATTTAAAATTTCTTTGGACTATCTCTATCTTTCCAATGTCAAATCACATATAAGCAAATTGTTCACTATAATATTTTTATTCTTAAATTAGTACAAATGAAAAATGTAAATGTCATTGGTGATATGTTTAATAAGTTCACCTTGATACAAATCCAATAATAATTAGAGAGTTCATTGTGGTTATTCAAGTTTGATCTTGCACTCGAAGGGTGTCATTTATGATGACTTTATTAGAGTTGAAGAATCAATTATGTAGTCTTCATTTTAAATTATTGGTTATTCGAATAGGATTTGGTTTGTGTGGCTTCTTCATTTTTTTTCCATCAATTTTAAACATTGTTACAAATAAATATTTCTTGTGAATGTTAAAGCAGATAAAATAAAAGCATTTACAATACATGTTTTATTCTTAAAATCTTACAAATGAAAGATGTGAATGGACTTTATTATAGGATTGATAATTTAAGCTTAGGAAAAATCCAAACATAAATATATATTTCCTTGTTGTTATTCACTTCCAACACAACTATGAATTTTATAATTCACTCTACTAAACTTTGGAATATGTCTTCCTTCCACCACTTCAATGACAATTTTTATAATATCACCTATAAATTCTAGGTTTGATTTCATTAGGTTTGAGTTCATGGGGACACATGTATACCCAGTTCTATTTCATTAGGTTGGAGTTCATTGGGACACATTTATACTCATGGATTTTTATATAATCATATCCATCCCCCAAAATAACTTATCCTTTCCATTTCCTTGCATCTTATAGTTAAATAAACATTTACCTAGGAGTTTGATATTTGGTATGAAATTATATACACTTTTCTGATCCAAGTTGTAATAAATTTTAATGTCAATGAATGCATGATAATGTTGTCAAGTAGTTTCCCATTTTACATGAGGGTGGGGTATATTATTTTGGATTTAAAGGAGTTTGGATGGAAAGGGTCATGATCAAAACACCTAGAATGACATGTTAAAGGATTTCAATTCAAAATGACTTGATTAAAACCCTTTCACCTCCAAATTTAAAAAAAATGTATCCATGAGGAGATTACAAGTGCAATTGGACATGAATATCAATCATCTCTTTATCATTTTTCAAAGCTAAGATAGGAAAGATATTTTATATATTTTATAATATTTTAAAATCTAAATTAAAATTTAATAATTAATATTATACTAATTAATTATATTTAAAATAAAATTAAAAACATTAAACATTAAACTTAGAAACCTAACTTCTTACAAAAATAATAAAAACACCTCCCAAGCCTAGCCCACCCCTTTCCCCACCCCTCCCCACAAAAATTAAAAAAAAACCCACCAACCCCCCTCCTTCTCATCCCCCACCCTCAAAAGAAAACCATTTCTCAACCAACATCATAATATCTCTTTCTCTTTTATCATTTATTATTTACACTATCCTTTTGGAGTCTAATAACATTAAAGGTTTACTTGAGTTTTATTATGGTGTTGGTTTTGATAAGGGCCTTCATAAGATATCCACTCATGGCCCATCATCAACTCTATTATTAAAGATTTCTCATTTTTTGAATGATTTTTTTCCATGTCCTTTGACCAAACTCTTGTGTTATATATTGACCCTTATAGGTTATGTTATTTAATGTTTGAATTTTATGACAATATAGTAGTGTGCCCACTTTTTGGCATTGTGGGGTCATAGAGAGCAGATATTTTTGAATCCTAAAAATTAAGTTTAATTTATAAAATTTAAGAAGAGCATAGTGTTTTAGTTTATATATATGAAGACATACTATTTAGTGGATTTTTTAAAATTTCAAATATTTGTTAATTATTATTTGGGGTATTTTTTATTATGTTTTAAAAAATGTTTTATTTTTAGTTTTGGATAGACTATTATGTTATGACTCAATTTAGATTTATATACTTATAAATCAGATTTGTAAGATTTCATGACTTTGAGTGTTTGATAATAAGATTTATAGATTCATCATATAATTGAAACAAATTTGACATTTCAAGTACACTATGTGTACCTATCTTCAAGTAATTTATGAATATGAAAATTAGTCCATGAAAAAGTAACATAGAAAATATCTATTAATCATAATCTCAAAACCACAATGGAAAAAAAAGTCAATTTACCTAACCAATAAAAAGCAACAATAATATATTACCTATTTAGTAATTTATTAGTTGAATACTCAGTTAACTATCTATAACTAATAAATTAATGGATAATTAATCATTGCATATAAAATATAAAATTAATTAAATACTTTCTAAACTTACTACTAAATTAAATATGTAGGGTTAGGAAGGCATACCTTGAATATGATGCTACATAAAATATATTGATTAAATTTGAACCAACAATATGTGATCAAACATGTTAGCAACATGATATATAAATTAGAATATGATCCATAGTTGATGGCATGACTACCTCAAGACTCTTGGCAAATGACTGCAAACTAAAATTTAATTTCATGACAAATTTTACATGTTTCTTCACTTCCTTTCTCGTGTTTCTCATGTAGACACCTATGATATTTGATAAGGGATAAAGAATGTATTAAATCCATGCACTAGGATTAGTGACTAGTGTGACCAACCATTTAATTTTCAAGCCCCAAAATGATCTCAAAGATGTTTATAATGGAAGGAAATTATGGCTAAAATTTCCCTAGCATGTACTCCCTATGTTATCTTTCTATAAGGATATGTTTAATAGATAAATATGTCTAAATGAGAAATGCCCCTTTCATTTATATATTGTAATATACATTGACCTCCAATGGTTAGTGTTGTGACCAACATGCCCAATTTTCAAAGTTTAAATAGGGACCCATTTATTTTTAAAAAGTTGCATATTTAGACTTTAATATGATGTTGACCTCAAATATAACAAATGTTTAAGTTATGCTTGCCATATTTATTTCATAATAATTTGGATAAAATCACAAGATATCTATTGAATATTTTAATTTTATTATTTCTAATAAAGCTAAATTTTCCTTTAGAGTTTACCAAGTTTTACTTTAGAGGTCAACTTTATTCTTTCCACATGTTACATCTCACAGTAAATTGAATGACTATTCCGTCTATTTTTTAGATTTATGTTTTGTGAAGAGATATTACAAACTAGGTACTCATTCCCATTATACAATGGTCTAACTATAAAAAATGACTTTACTTATACAAACTTATATCACCCCAATGAGATTTTATATAATGAGATCATGCCACATGTTATCATCTCATAGTGTTTCTCAATACAACGTATAAAATTTCAAGTTACAAATATATGTGATAGTGTGAATCTATGAAATCACACCACATGCCATACTATTTTAGCATAACATTATGACATTTAAAATTTAAAGTTACAAAGGTTTACTATTTTAAAATATCATACCATGTGTCACAATCACATCATAGTATGACATTCAAAAGTTCAAGTTACAAAGGTCTATGACTATGAAAGATCACACCATGTGTCTTAATATCACAAAATAAAATTGAAATATTTGTATTTTTAAATTTTAAATGTATGTGATATTTAGAATGTGTGAATGTATGTTCATCTCATAGAATCATAGTAAATCACTAATAAGGTTGAGTTATATAGGTATGCAACCATAGAATTATGTACGATCACAACACATCATAATATTATAAATGTAAATAGATTTAAATATGCATGGACCATGTAGACTCATATTTGGTTTAATTTAATGTGACATGATACCATTTATCCTTCTCAACATAGTTAGTCCTATGTATAAAGACAAACATATCAAGTCTAGTTGAAACCAAGCAATGCATTGCCATATGGCATCAATAAAGGACATAATAAAGTAAAATAATGAGTAAGCTTAAAAAAAATGTGATGAATAAAAACCTATGAAATAAATCTCCCTTGAAATCATTGTAAACACATGAATCCAAAATAGGTTAGTTTTTTTATTAGCCATTCCAAATCAAACAAATTCATGAAACACAACTTCTTAAGTGTGATTCCTTAGAATGGGAAAGACTTGAAGAAACAAAATTAACAATAGAGATATGAAAAAATATGTTTTACATTGAATTTGGATGTTCCCTTAAAATATGACACATATGCATGTTTGTACCCAGATGTAGAACTTGGAGTCTTTGTCAATGTTGCATGTGCATGCTAGTAGCATCTCCCTTTGTAATTTAGAGTGATGGATCAAATAGAAGATAATGAAAGAAATGGTTGAAGGATTGATGATTGAAAATTTAATAAAAATTAAAACACTTCATTTTGTTTTTAAGACTTAATAATCATGGAAAATTTCTCTTGTATTTATAGATTTATTGAATTGATTATGGTTGTTGGTCTTGAATCAAGATGCATGTCCTAAAATTAGTCAAATTTGGTAGGTAAATACATTGAATATTTTATATTATTATTATTTGTTGATATTTTGAAAATTCTTAACAAATTACATGATGATATCAACATTCCTAATATTTATCCATGATGTCATCATTCTTAATATGCATTTATGTTGTCATCATTTTTTGATATTTATCAATGATGTCATTCCTAATTTCTATCCATGATGTCATCATTCTTGATATTTATCAATAATGTCACCATTTTATATATTTGTTATTACGTCATGATTTTGTCATCATTTGGCTAGTTACCATAATTAGAAGAATAATTCAATTAATGAATTAAGGAAAATAGGAAATTCTAAAAATCTATGGAATTTTCCATTAGATGAAGATTAAGATAATTAATAAATTTAAATTAAATTAATGAAAGGTGAAGTGCCTCTTGAAAATTAATGAAAAATTTAAATTAATTAATCCCAAAATGTCTTTTTCATAGTCACAATTTATTTGGGATGAATTAAGCGAAGTTGATGATTATGTACAGTGTATTTCCCCAATTAAGGATAACCTAATACATTTTAGAAAACACATGTTAAGTATGCAAATAAATTTGGGTGTTTCAATGGTTTGTGCATCATTTATAAAAGTTGTTCTAATTAAAATTTTGACATGAGAGTGATGAAAATTGATTTTCTACATTTTCCCCTATTTGAGAAGGCATTATGAGACATAGATGAAGTATTATCTTTTCAAAGAATGAAAAAGTTGTTAAAAATAAGTTAAAAAATTAGACAAAGAAATAATAAGTGATCCATAATGCCCCCTCAAGAGGGAATTTAGGGATTAAAGACATGGATGGACTCTAAAAAAATAGAATAAGAAGTAAGAATGCAATAAATTAACCCATGGATAAAATTAACCCACTTCACCTAATGATTGTATGTTTTGATTTCCAATGCTTGAGAATAGTAGAATTAACATGACCCCAAGGCAGGGGGAAGTGAAAAGTATGCATCCAAAAATAAGTAGAACACTTTGAATTACCCCAAACATGATGAAATTTATGGGATTAAATTTATAAGAAAGACTTAATAATTGAACTTTTCCAAAGAGGAGAATAATTGATTGATGATTTGCCCCATTAGGGTAGATTTGATTGTTGGTTGGTCTAAATTGATTTCCCTAGTAGGATGATTTTTAATTTTAAAAAATGATGATTAGGTAATAAATTGAATGGCACTAATAACTCAAGGATTCAACCTAGTACATAGATTAAGTATGAGATGAATGACACAAACATAGATACAATAATATAGTGGATTTTCAAAAAATAAAGAAACCAAAAAATCCTAGGCACACAAGAATTCCCCCAGTGATGATAAAGATGATTGGAAAAACATAATAATATTTGAAATATAATTAGATAATGGTGCACAAGTTATCCCCATAAATTGAACATAACTAAATGCCTCCTACAAGTCCAAATGGACATCAATCCATTATAGTTCCCCCAAGAAGTGGGAGAAAATGATTGAGGAATAATGAAGAAGAAAATAGAAGACAAGAATGAGAATAATGAATGACCAAGATATATCATTCTCTTGTATATATCTAGTCAGAGATGCATGTCATGATTATCATAGTGAAATATAATATATAAACATCAAGTACTTAATTTTTAATGTAATTCATGATAGTATTCATCATTATATAAAAAACTATGATGGCTTGGATCCAATGTGCATAAGGACTAAATCCCAATCCAATAAATAAATGGCAAAAATACACCAATGATAAAAACCATGATGATAACGTTGATGTATGTCAATGTTTGGACTCAAGTATAAGTTCATGAAAAATGAAACCATGATGATGAAATTATTATCGCAATGGAATTATCTAAGGAAACAAAAATAAAATCAAATAAATAGGTAAAAAAGCAAACATACAAACACATAAAATAAGAAATTAAAAAACAATAGAAAGCATATTTTATATAATCAAGCCAAAATCCACATATAAAGGCTCAATGAGATGATAAAATTAATGGTGTATCCAAAAAAGGATACATGAAAGGGAAGGACACATATCATGGGGAAAAAGACACATCCTAATGGTTGTTAATAGGAGTGGTTCAATGATAAATCAAGGATAATGACTAGATTTAAGACAAGTCAAATGTGTTTGAATTTTATGGCTTAATATCTCTCTTTTATATATTAACCCATTTTATAATGTTTAGGATTTTGGGACTATTTTAAATGTTTTTAGTTTTCTTTCATCTCAATTCAATGGAATATTATGAGATTCATAATGTTTTAAATCATGAAATGGCAAGAACATATTCTTAAAATGGTTGTAAAATAGTGAGAGTGTAGCTTAGAATGATTGTAAAATTGTGATATCATAAGTTTTAAATTATTTAAAAATAATGAGAGCATGGAAAGGGGTTTACTGAGCTAACCTTATAAATTGAGTGTTACCTACATAGTCCAAATGGACCTCAATCCATTGTAGTTCTACCCAATATGGGAGATAATAATGAATGAAGGTAAAATGGATAATGGTTGATAATAATGGATGATAATTAGGGAAGGGAAAAGGAATATCCAAGGACCATGTCATGTGAGAATCAAATGTTTCTAGTTGCCAAAGTGTCATGTGGGTAATATGCTAAAAATGTTTCCCAAATAGGTCTAAATATACCTTCTAATTATGTAACAAGTTCAAGAAAAGAAAAACTAATGAACAATGATACGATGGTCTTAGATGAATAGAATTGTTAAATCACTAAGATTACTAAATGAAATGGAAGGCAGTGGCTAAGATGGCTTTAATGGAATGGTCTATATTGCAAACGAGGCTACCCCTAAGTGTTAAAGTAATTAAAGAAAACAAATTATTTACACATAAAACTAAGAACCTATTTCTGAGGTTTTATCAATTATGTGTCTAAGATGTCTAACGATGTCCATGAGATGGAAAAAAAGTGTTCATAAGGTTTCTTGTATGGTATAATGTCAATGACAAAGTGTGCCTTCGTGATCATGGATGGAGTTTGCAGGGTTTGTTTGTTTAGGCATGATGATGGATTATGGTGACGATTTGTCATGTTGAAAAGGATCTATGGGGTTTCAATAGTTATTTTAGTGAGTATGGAAGTTCTATGTTTCAATCTAGTTCATCCTTATGGTCATCTAGACTTAGTTGATATTTTGGAAAATTAGGCTAAGTGAGCAGATTGATGTCATTGGTATTTTCATGTATGACAGTGTCAAACAAAGTTGGTCACATGTGTATCATCATTTTTATGCCAAGATCATATGTTCAAAGTTTCTGGTGATGAATATATGTGTATAAAAAGTTATGGTGTTTTAAAGTTGGTCTCTCAAGCAGATTTCAATGTTTTCCATAGCCAAATTTGCATTTTTTAGTGATCGTTGGAATTTGATTTTTCAGATTTGTTAAGGAAACCAATCTAAATTTTTGATTCATATCTTGAGCATATTGATGAATTTTTTTATGGATTAAAAATAAAATATGTAAATAATTCCAAGTGACATTCAAAAAAAATTATTGAAAGGTTTGACTATCCCTACAATTGCAATTATTGAGCCTCAAAGTTAACTAAGGGTTTGACATTCTTCTGTAAAGAAATTGGGAAGGATGTTTGAGTTTGTTTTGATGATATTTGGATGTTTCTTGCTGAATTATATTTTTTATATTGATTAGACTCCATGAGGGTGATCTTTGTGGATTTTGGTGGTTTGACCAATCGATCTTCTTGGTGAACCATTGCTTCAAAGTTAACTATGTATTCATTCATGGTGTTTTCATGTATAAGGTCATTGATTGATCTATTTTTCTTGTGAATAAGGTTTTTTATGGATTTTATCACTTAAAGATGACCTATAGGCTATGTGAAAAGGTTATATGCATTTAAAAAGTGGTCTTGTGTTCCATGTCTGCTTGATGAAGTGAAAAAGGGATGAATAGGTCTCCATGTGACCTAAAAGGGCTGATAAGGCCTAATTAAAAGGTGTAACATCTTACGGGTGACTTATGGATGCTTTGACCAATGTATATGATTATGTTTGATTATTTTACATTTATATTATATGAATTAGGTGCTAATGAAAGTCTTTTGGCTGATAAATAAGGGTTAGAGAAAATAATCATGTATAAGATAGAGTTAATTAAGCCTATTTATCTAGTGAGACTATGGGAGTATGAAGAAAATGAAATAATAATTTGTAGAATTAGAAGATACTATGAATACTATCATAATATCATGATGAAAATTAAGAAATGGTCTAATAGTGTGTGTGTGTGTTTAGGTTGTGAGCCATTATACTACTTGTTTCAAAGCTAGATAGGCTAATTTGTCTAGTTGAGTGATGTAGAAGGGGAAAAGGCTTGTATGAGGTAGAGTGGTTTTCAGGTGTTAGAGAAAGATAATTCCATAGTCAAGTGTATAATACATTAGATAAAATGTGGAGATTATTTTAATTTGATTGAGTTGGTGCATGATTACCTAGGGGGTTATAGCCTCATTATTAGTTGGTGTTAGCTAAAGGTCAAGTGGGTGCTTGACTAAATTAAGGAGTGGGTACTCCTTGATTAGTTGGTGCTGGTCTAAATTGAATAAATTCATTTATAGTATAGTATTTCAAATATTTATTAGTGGGTTTTATCCCCCATGAGGGTTTCTCACATAATTAATGTGTTATGTGCTTTGATCTTGCATTGTTTCCTTTGTTCATTATAATGAATGGTTTATATACTTCATAAATTCTTATGTTGAATGGTTAAGAATATAAATAAGTGAATTTTAAGTTTCTTTGATTTCATCATTGATTCACCCCCACTAGTTATTTTGATTCCAATAATTAGTATTAGAGTAGGTCCATTGGTAAAAGCTTGACGACTTGAAGGTGGTCCTAAGAAGCATGATATGGCTAAGCAGTTGAAGAAAGAGAATCAATAGTGGAAGGCTATAATCAAGGAACTTGAAGAGAAAATATTTAATTTGAATAAAAATACCAAAGAGGATGAGAAGGTTATCAAAGATCTTAAGGTTCAAATAAATTATGTTAACATAAGTTTGAATTAAAATGAGATTGAGTCTGATTAGGTTAAGACTATGCTTGGTTTGTTGAAGAATGAACATGAGAAACTTGTTATCAATATGATCTAGCTAGAAAAAGACAAAGAGAAATTAGATCATGTCAAGAAAAAAATTAATAAGGCAACCTAATGCATCAAGGTACTCATTTTCCTTTCATGGTCATTATTATGTGTGTCATCTTTTTTGTCATAAAGATAGAAATTGGATGAGAAGGAGAAGTCAACCTAAAGGAGATCTCAGTCATTCTCAAGAAAAAGGTATGAATGATTTTATTTGCTTTAGTTGTTATCAAGTTGTTCATTTTGTAAGTTATTATAAGAATAAGTGTTCAAGTCATAGGAAGTTGTATGGAGATCTTAGAATGCAAGGAAGAGGTAAAACATGGATTTAGAGACCTAAGGTAGTTATGAATAATCAGGTTAAGGCTCAAGATAGTTTGTTTTTTGTGATAGACATGAAAAAAAGTAGGAGTAAATATTATCATGGTTTATTAATAAGAGAGTCAAAAAGGTTGAAGAACTTTTTCTATCAGCCCATATTTTGAATGAAGGGTTCAAGTCCAAAGTGCCAAACAAGCATAAAAATATGGTGAAGAGTATTCCATATTTAAATGATGTGGAGATATGGGAATCTCTATAATATTTGGTGTTCTAAACCCTATAAAGTGGGGTGTCTCCCTCTAGGCTTCATAAAGACACTTTTTAGTATAAAGAAGCTTGTTAGTGGTAATCATGGCATGTATGCTATGTCTTGAAAAATATGGTGAAAGATTAGTTTATGTATCTATCATCGTAGCTTTTTGAGATGGATGAATAGAGGTATGAGAGGCAGTGAAGGTGTGATATGAGTTAGACTAACTTGTTTGAAATAAAGAGTTCATGATTGGTTTACAAAACCAAAGATGGTATTGAGAGATATAAATTGGACCTATGTTTGTGTTTTATAAAATATTATGATGTTTTTTGAGTGTTACAAAATTTTCATAGGTCAATATTGAAGCTTACTTATTTTTTATTAGAAGCTGTAATAATCCGTTGGATACCAAAACAAAACTCTGAATTGCTTATCTGTATTTCTACAAAAATATCTTCAAATAGATAAATAAATCACAGTATAATCTCTTATTTATTTGCTCATATGCTTACAATAGAGGTCCTTTGTCAAGTATACAAAAAAATATTGAAAGCATGGCCTTAATAGCCTAAATGTTCCACAAATTGGGAAAGAAATCTAGATCTGGTACGTCTCGACTTGTTGTGTCAAAAACACAGTCGCCAACATCAGTTATACTACCGTCGTCAGTCGACTGGAGTCGTTAACCTGCCGACGTCGGTGATATGTCTACTGATGTCGGTCGCTGTAGGTCTCTGTCTACCGATGTCGGTGTCTGATCTTTTTGTTGGTGCGTACAAATTTTCATGGATCTGTATGGACTTCGTACGGCCGCTGATATAACACAACCTGTATGCTTGAACCTAATCTGAAGAACTATGGGCTAATACAAAAGATATATATCTATATAATTATTGAATCAAAACCTAAAATAAAGAAATACCTGTAAACCCTTATGATAGCTTCTGTGTGAAGTTATCTCTCAAACTTGTAAACACCTATGATAACTTTTGTATGAAATTATCTCTCAATTTGGCAATAGATCAGCTGATCTCTCACAACCTCTGAATCACACACAATGAAGAGTTGACGTTCTTCAATGCAAATGGAATCCTGGAACCCTTAGCTCAGTCTTCATAGAAGAATTTCTTAACAAGAATCAATATCAATAATCAATCATGAATCAAACTCTCTCCCATGAGAAACCCTTATACCCTCCAAAGGTGTGTTTTCTAAAATTAGATTTCCTTAAATTAGACTTAGGGCTTCTTAAATTAGAACTAGGGTCTTAAAATTAGACCAAATATTAATAATTAATAATTAATTAAAATTAGACCAAATAATTAATATTTGATTAAATCAATCAAATATTAATATCTCCCTTAATTCATGTCTGAAAGAGCCCGAATGAAAACCAACTGGAAAAATTCTGCTAAATGAAGCCAAGCCAATCTCCATCAAGACCCTCTAACCATCCTATTAGCCTACGAGGGTCGCATAATAGGCTAACCATGAACTCATAAAATGTCAACTAAAAAGGGGACATGACAATCCGCCCCTCCTAAAATTGCTTTCCCTTAAGCAATCGCTGAATGAGACACCCATCAATCCACCTGGATCCCAAATGTAGTCATGGTCTACCCTGTTGTCAATCAATGCAAACTCCATGCCATGTCCATCCCAAATCTCATCTAATGGCATCACATCATCCCTAGTACTAAGATAAGCACCCCAACATCCAATCCATAAATGAAAATTAGTAGGCCAGTCAAGTAAACTCCTTACCTAAATAATATCTAGATCTGGATCGTGAAGGCTAGAAATAGTCATATCATCATCTACCTATGACCTGACTATAACAAAAAGCTGAGTCCCTACCACAAGTGATAACTCCAAAACTAAACTCACCTCAAGACAAATCTCATCCTCATATCTCTCTTGTGTTGGCGCTAATGTGCATTCGGCAGAGCACTCTATCATGTCATGTCGTTTAGGGATCTCCATCCGATGAAAAAACATATGTTTGAAGCTGCTACCCCATATTGCCTTAAGAATATGTGTCTTCCCATCAACATCAAAGTGAACCTCCATGTCCTTGAGATGAAGAGTAACTTCCTCAAATGAATGAAGCCACTTCATACCCAAGAATAAATCTATATCCCCCATGTTCACCACATAATAATCAGCCTTGAACTCATAGTTGTTCAAGCACAATGGGAGGTCTCTAATCATACGCTCACACCTAAGAGTGTGACCATCAGCTACCTTAACTCTAATGCCCTCAAAATCTTTAGTAGTGAGTCCATGCTTTTCCACAAATCTAGCATTTATAAAATTATGTGTGGCTCCTGTATCAAGAAGGGTGATGACCTTCTGCCCTGCCAAAACTCCACAGAGTCTGAATGACTCATCTGACTAAATGCTGGATAGGCATGCCTCCTGTATATGAAGCTCTAAATCTACCTCTACCTTAGGCTCTGAAGCCTCTGCCTCCTCAAAACTATCCTGTTGTTTAGAATCTTCTGATTTTGCATCCTCATAATACGCCCACATCACATGATTTGCTTTGCCCTTAGGCCTCAAAGGGAAATCATGATGGATATCATATGGACCTTTGCAGTAGAAGCAAAGCTTCTTCCTTTGTAGATTGTTAAGCACCTCATGATCCAAAGGTGGTGCTGCTAGATTGGCCTTTAAATCATTCTTTACACCTGATTTATCTATGCTAAAATCTGGTCTCTTTGTATCTCCATTGGAGCACTTATAGTCTCTAGATGAAGTACCTCTAGAGTTAGATCTACTTGATGGGGCTGCCATCTCCATACTACGTGCCTTCTTCATAGCTTCTTGTAATGAAGGAGGATCAAAGCCTTTAATCCAACCTCTCAATGGTTTTGTCAATCCCTCCATGAAAAGTACTACAAGTCGCCTCTTTGAAATGTCAAGAACCATAACTGATAACTTCTAGAAGTCACCAATGTAAGACTCTAGACTGCCACTTTGGCGCAACTATGCCAACTCTTGAAAATAGGACTCTGGATCCCTCCTGTCAAAATTCTCTACCAGCCTATCCACAAAATCTTGATAAGATGTGATTTGATCATGATGGAGTGTCACCATCCCGTGGTGCCACCAATCGTGAGCTACTCCCTCAAGATGTAGTGTCGCATATCTAATAGCATCTTCCTCAACCATCGGTCACAATGTGAGAAATGTATCAAGCTTACTAACCCAGGCCTGTGCTGTCACCTTACCACTACCGTCAAATGTCATTAGTGTGAGCCTGCTCGTAGCATGCTTCAAATCATTGTTCTGGGGCCTTGGTCTCCCATTTTATCGACCTCGGTAATGTTCTTTCCTTTGTGTGAGGAATCGGTCAAAAGTAATCATCTCCCTGACCACAGGTGGTAATGACTCCCACTCATCAGTCGTTGCCATAAGTGTGTTTGTAAATGCATCCTCATGCTCCTCACCTGCTATCACCTCCTTAGCCTCTTGTCTCACAAAGGTAGGCCTAGTAGGCCTATTAGTTGTACGAGAAGCAGTCTTAAGGGCTCTCTGTGATCCTGCATCACTCCTGACATCATCACGATGTGGTGAATGTCTCCTCAGAGTACCCAATCCCGGTAGTGCTACTTCCAACTACCGTAATACTTTGTTATTCTACCTTTGCCCTTCTCGTAGCTCTCTAAGAGTAAGTAAAACCTCTGCATCATCTTGATCTCTAGGATAGTGAGGAATACGGGACCTGTCAATATCATCACCCATGTCTTTCAGCTGCTGTTCTAAAACCTGGGTACCTTCAAGCAAGGCTCTACTGCGTGTGTTATACCTATGTGGTCCCAACTCTTGTGGCTGCATAAGATCTATCAAACCCTTTGGATGGTAGGATTTAGCTCTGATACCACTATAATATCCCTTCGGATACCAAAACAAAACTCTGAATTACTTATCTGTATTTCTACAAAAATATCTTCATATAGATAAATAAATCACAGTATAATCTCTTATTTATTTGCTCATATGCTTACAATAGAGGTCCTCTATCAAGTATACAAAAAAATATTGAAAGCATGGCCTTAATAGCCTGAATGTTCCATAAACCGGGAAAGAAATCTGAATCTGGTATGTCTCAGCCTGCTGTGTCAAAAACACAGTCACCAATGTCGATTATACTGCCGTCATCAGTCGACTGGAGTCGTTAACCTACCAACGTCGGTATATGTCTGCTGATGTCAGTCGTTGTAGGTCTCTATCTACCGATGTCGGTGTTTGATCTTTCTGTTGGTGCGTATGGATTTTCACGGATCTGTACGGACTTCGTACGGCCGTCGATATAACACAACCTATATGCTTGAACCTGATCTGAAGAACTATGAGCTAATACAAAAGATCTATATCTGTATAATTATTGAATCAAAACCAAAAATTAAGAAATACCTGTAAACCCTTATGATAGCTTCTGTGTGAAGTTATCTCTCAAACTTGTAAACACCTGTGATAACTTCTGTATGAAATTATCTCTTAATTTGGCAATAGATCGACTGATCTCTCATAACCTCTGAATCACACACAATGAAGAGTTGACATTCTTCAATGCAAATGGAATCCTAGAACCCTTGGCTCAGTCTTCACAGAATAATTTATTAACAAGAATCAATATCAATAACCAATCATGAATCAAACTCTCTCCCATGAGAAACCCTTATACCCTCCAAAGGTGTGCTTTCTAAAATTAGATTTCCTTAAATTAGACTTAGGGCTTCTTAAATTAGAACTAGGGTCTTAAAATTAGACCAAATATTAATAATTAATAATTAATTAAAATTAGACCAAATAATTAATATTTGATTAAATCAATCAAATATTAATATCTCCCTTAATTCATGTCCGAAAGAGCCCGAACGAAAACCAACTGGAAAAATTTTGCTAAACAAATCCAAGCCAATCTCCATCAAGACCCTCTAACCATCTTATTAGCCTACGAGGGTCGCATAATAGGCTAACCATGAACTCAGAACATGTCAACTAAAAAGGGGACATGACAGAAACATGAAGCTTGTAACAGTGACCTAAAGTGCATAGGCTTGTAGTATGAAGGGTCAAGCATGTTATAATGAGTGAATATGGGCTTGAGAGTGATTATAGTAGTGTTTAAGTATGAAAATAAGGGGTATATGCACTTAATAATGTCTTAATATGATCATATGGATGAGAATATTCTTTATAGGTCTGCTCTAAAGACCTAGTCTTATTCCTAACTGGCCTAATGAGGTATGAAGTTAGGATATCAAGGTGCGAGAGATATTATGAAAATTTAAAGAGGTTTTATATTTTTTTACAAGTATGATGACCAATTTTGAGGTCCTAGTCTGCAATAAAAATCAAGAAATAGTGTTTTGAAGTTTCCCAATTCCTATATTAAAGGCGAGCCAACTCGAGAAGAAGTTTCCAATGCTCATTCGCATGTGTGAAAGATGCATGGTGACCCAAAATATTTAGGATAGGTGCTAAAGTGTTATAATAATACTCTAAAATCATTATTTTATGGTTTTAATGACACAACTCTATGAATGAATGTTAAGAGTGAAAATAGGCTTTCATTGCATTGAAAACCTATGTTGAAATGAATGTTGAAAATATTGTTGCTAAATGATGAAGAGGGATTGGTATGCCCTATAAAATGGTATTAGGTTTTTTTCAACTCTCCAAATCATCCCCATGTATGATCTAGTTGTCATGACAGTATGTGGGCCCTACAAGGAAGATTTTATTTTTGAAAAAAATAATATAGAAGACAAAAGTTACAAAGGACATATCAATCAAATGCATGAAGGAGAAGCCTATGACTTATGTATCATTTCTATTTAATCTTATTTTCAAAATAATACCTTTGTGTCAATATTTTGAGCAACCAAGTTAGCAAGTCACTAGACTTCAGACATCAAAAATAGTGACAAATAACTAGTCTGAGTGGGAAGAGGTTTAGGGATGTGAAATCATGGTTTAAGGATAAAACAATGATCATGAAGTATTATTATTAGTTTCATATTATCTCACATTTTTTTGGATTTTTACCTAATTCTATGTGATGGTCAAAATTTCTCAAAAATGTTGTGGACCCTAACTATGTAGTGATAGTGAGATGGAAGACATTGAGATTGGTATAAAAGACAAAGATCTGATATCTGACCATGGTGTAAAATTACATGGATGTATGATTAATATTTATAAGGTTAATATGGATTCATTGAGATTCATTGTAAGTGTTTATGCTGATATTTAGAGTCAATGTTTATTAACTAGGATTTAAAATGCATTGATAGACTAAAGTGAGCTTCTTGCAAGTATGATTTGGAGGTGATTTGATTTGTGTTATTGTTTCTATAACACATGATGAGATTTATGAATTATTTTATCATATTATTGAGTTTTTTGGAGATATTTGTTGATATGATAAGACATGTTTCTATCTTATTTTGTCAAGACAGTCTTATGGGTACATTGGTAAGTCTAAGTAGTCTTTTAATAGAGATGTTCTTGAAGCTTATTAGCCTATGTGGAGTTTTTTAAAGGAAATTGAAATTTTATTAAGGTCATTAATTTTCTATTTATTTTATTTTAATGCATTTTCATGTTAGATAATTGATTTTATTCCTTAGTTTTAAGAGGTAAGCAATTTTTTGTGTATGTACACCTAACTATGAATAGTGAAATTAAAGAGATCCAAGGGGCAAGTGGACCCTTCAAGATATATGGGGCCTAGGTGATGTTTTATATAGTATATTAGAATTTCCTATTAATTTTTTCACACATTGGATAAGTCTCATGGTACCAACTTGTGTCTAAGAGGTAATGTATGCATGAGTAGACCTAATTGCATTAGGTCTTCATTAGGCTTATTTGTGTTTTTAGGATAATAAAGCATGGAATAATAATTAATTTCATGTATTCATGATAAAAATTTGATGGATTATATTATAATTACCTTATGGTTTTAGTATTTGACTCAAGATGCACTATCTCATATGGTAGAGGTCAAATGTCCTTGACTGTATATTTGTAGTATTTGACCAATTTGTGTTACTATAGGGGATTGGTATAAAGACCAATATTTATTAGTTTTGATAATAAAAAACTCATTTTTATTTTTTCATAAGTTATCTCATACCATGTTAAATCATTTATAATTTTGTTTTATGCTTGTATAGGTGATGATGATCTTAGTTTTGAAGACTAGTTTATGAATATAATGGTAGTCTTGTATAAGCTAATTGAAGGAGTTTGTTTGAGCCTATTTGTGTTGTCAAGTGACATATAATTCATATTTTTTACTTATTATAATTAATGATACTTTTTAAGTTCATTATTTTGTTCATTTTGGTTCATCAAAAATGAAGATCAAGCTCAATTTGTAAAGAACACAAAGATAAGGGTTTGAAGGTGATTCATGACTTCAAACCCTAGGAATATTATCATGAGGTTAAGTGACTTTGATATGAGATATGGAATTAAGTGAGTGTCATTTGGAAATATATATATATATATATATATATATATATATATATATATATATATATATATATATATATATATATATATATATATATATATGTTCATGCTTATAATGCATGATTCAAGCTCAATATGGTGTCTTAGAAGGCAAAGTTAGTACATGGGTGTAAAATGTATAGATTAGCCTTTCAGACCAATGTATTTGATGATAAAAAGTTATTGATAGTATTTTTAAAGGTTTATAAATGATTAAAATAATTATAAACATGATGTATGTTCCCTAAAAGTGTTCTCAATATTATAGGAATGTTCATTATCATGTATCTTGACAAGATGCTGAGTAATCTTGAAATATGGTTGTCTTCATATTCTTCAAGGCTTGGCTATGGTTTGAGATATTTTATTGTTGTCTTGGTGACAACATAAGGAATTATAGGATGTATTTAAATTTTGATATTTCCATGGATATTTTTTTAAGTATTCTGAAGGTGATATCAAGTTTTGAGTGTCTCATTCTGAGTTTACATGCAGACAAAGTTAGAGTTAGTAGAGTTTCTTATGTTCCTTGTCATGAAGATGAAGATATATTGGTGGGAATTATAATTAACCAAGGGTCATGTATTTCATGAATTCATGTTGTTATTTTCTCAGTCTAATATCATGAAGATGATAAAGTGTCAATCAAAATTTTGATACAGTCATTCTCACAGTCCTATATGATTGTGTGATGCCAAGATAGAGATTTGTAAGAGATAGATCCATGATGGCTTATGGTGTTAAAAGGTTTCCTAATATCAGATAACTTAGGGGGATTTTATTTCTATATTCTTGAGGTGTGATCACTCCTTTATTTTCTTAATAGTATTCATTTCTTCTTCAAGGAGCAAGGCATGGTCAAGATGGTGTGTTGTCAATGAGCAAGACTGTGAAGATGTAGTAAGAAATGGTATGCATAGTGATAGGGGGAGTTTACATCATCTATAAAATGTGATTCCTTCTTTATTTTTTATTTTAAAACATTTTAAAAAAAATTAGGTCCTCAATATCAATAGGTAAGCCCACTTTATCATTGTGTCAAAGTGGGAGAAAGTATTTATAGAGGTTGACAAAATATGTATATAGCTTTGTATTGGTGTTGAAATAAATGAAAAAGGGTAATATTTTTGATATTTTTTCAATTATGTCTATAATATTTTTGAGGATGTCCATGAGATGGAAAAAAAGTGTTCATAAGGTTTCTGGTATGCTAGAAGGTCAATGACAAAGTGTGCCTTAGTGATCATGCATGGAGCTTATAGGGTTTACTTGGTTAGGCATGATGATGGATGATTTTTATTATTTTATCATGTGTCTAAGTCCCTATGGAGTTATAATACTGGTTGGAGTGAGTATGGAATTTCTAGGTTTCCATTTGGTTCATCCTTGTGGTCAGCTAGACCTAGTTGATCTTTTGGAAAATTAGGATGAGTGAGCATATTGATGATGTCATTATTTGCACATGTGGAAATATGAAAATAATTTGGTCACATGTATCTAATAATTTTTATGAAAATATCATATGATCTAAGTTTTAGGTCATGACTATGTGTGTATCAAAAATTATGGTGTTGCAAAGTTGGTTTCTTAGGGAAATTTCAATGTTTTTCCATACTTAGCCAAAGCATTTTTTAGTGACCATCAAAATTTGAATTTTCAAATTTGTGAGTTAAATTTTTAGGTATTGTACAAGATTTTATCATAGATTTATCTCATGGATAATATCAAATAAATGGATCCGAACATAGAGATTAAATTAAAAAAAATACATAGAGATAATATTTAACACACCAAAACATAGTTTCATTCATCTGATTCAATAAATATGGGATATTAAAAATTATATAGGAAAAATATTTCCTATAATTGGGGAGATCATATGTGCACCAATATCTCTCCTAAATATCCCTATAATAACTTATACTAACAAATTGACTATTAATAATATGTGATATATTGTTAAAATATAAACATAACTAATAATAACTAACTACTAACTTACTATATGATAATTACTAACCAATAAATAGTAATTTACATTACAGTAAATATATAATTATGAGCACTAACATTAGGCTATCCATAAAATTCACCCCCTTAGTGAGAACATGGTGTAGACATCATCCCTTAATAAAACTCTCATAAAAACTCACATGATGATTTTTCACTTGGCTAACCACCAACCTAAAAACATCATATGGTTTTACACTCGATTTGCCAATAACCTACAAACATTAGATGGTTTTACACTTAGTTTACCAATATAATAAAAATAATATATGTTCTTACATGTGGTTAACCAACAACCAAAAACATCCAGGAGGTTTTACAGGTTAACCCACAACCTACAAAATGTTTGAACATTCTTTTCGTCCTCACCAATATATTTACCTAAAGGGGAGGTCCATTAATGAATGATCACTTATTTCAATACTTGAACATGTATGTACTTATATTCTTATTTTGAAAATTATTAGTGGAAACTATAAAAACACACCACACAAAATGTCACCAAAACATTATGTGCCCCATCGTTGGTGACTGATGAGAGGCTCTAGAACCTCTAGCCTCTATTTCTTCTTTCCTATAGTGGATGAAGCTACTTCACTCAAAAATAATGTCGATGAATCTCAGGTGAATGATTTTGTTGAGAATAAATCCCCCCATTAATGTGAAATAATACATTTTCATAGGATGTCAAGGTCACCTAAAAATGCATCCTTTTATTTGACTCTTTAACAAATATGACATACTTAAAAATTAATCTAATGACATAAGACTAAAACTTCAACTCATTTTGAAAAAAAATATTGAATCTTTGATGATTGAGACTTATAGACATAAAATCATGATGAATGACAAACATAATTACATAAATACAATTTTGATGACATGTAAGACTTGACACACTAATAAATAACTACTTATATTAATCAAATAATTAATCAATCTAAATATTATGGACACTTGGATCAATATACTATTTTGGACAATTTAAATTGACTCTAACTTGAGACACAACTATTACCTAAACAAATAAATCACACATAATATAGAGATTATAAATAAACTTGACTCATAAATTTTAAAAACAATGAGACAATATACAATGTCTAAATTGCTATGAACTATCAAAAATAAAAGACTATACAAGTTTTGTCAATAACTAAACTCTAATATAATAACATATAGACAATAACACAAAAATTTTACCTATGACTTCATTAATCTTATGACTCCACTAATAAAAACACTAAATAATACCTAATAAAACTAGCTTCACTAAACTATATGGATGAGGAATGTATGGTATGGAAGACCATATGAAGACTTTGTTACTTGTTGTAGGAGACTATGCATAGAATTTATGTCAAAGGATCCAATGCAATACTTCATGAGTAGTGCCACATCATTAATTAAGATGTCTATATATGATATTGTTTAGAGTGTGTTATGAGATAGTTTTTGAAGTATTTTACCTATATGTATGTGGATAACTACACTTCATTATTGGGTATAATATTATTTTCTCGATTTAAAATAAGAATAGACATGATGCAAGTGAAAATTTAAAGTGGGTATTTGACGAGCCAAGTTACATCGAGTGTTTTCAATTCCAAAGGGTGTCAACTTATGAATTGGGGTAAGTCACTATGGAGAGATCCATGATTACTAAGAATGCATGAATATGGTCTACAATTCATTGCACTTAGAAATAAATGCATTGATAGATTAAAAAATTCTAAGAAAAAGATTGAGGTGCATATCTACAGAGTCAAATTGATCCATAGAGAGATCCACGATGGAAAGTAAGCCAAATTTGCATTGTATTTTACTATATAGGTTAAGTCATAACATGATTTTAATGGTGATAATCATGCAAGGATATAAATAATTATTTTAATATGCCATCAAAGGAGCTAAGTAAAATGTCTAGCTTCTAATGTAGAAGGTTACATAGGTGATAGATCAATCAAAATAACTAGGTATGAAAATGTGTTTGTGGAAACCACCACCTATAGAATTTGATCTCCAACATAGATCTAATACACATGAATAAATCTCCCAAAATAATTTAAAACTCATTTTTTCTACACATAGCAATGAATGGAGATGTATAAAATTTCCATGATTTACTTTAGCTAGATCAGAGGATCAAGACTCTCATTGTCAATTACTTGCTCTGATGCCACTATTATGAATTGTATGAGCTTTTAACGTAGATTTATCTCATAGATAATATAAAATAAATGGATCAAAACATAGAGAATAAATTAAAAAAATACATCTAGATAATATTTAACACAAAAAACTATTATTTCATTCCACTTGATTCAATAAATATAGGATATTATAATTTATGTAGGAAAATTGTTTCCTATAATTGGGGAGATCATATCTCCACCAATATCTCTCACAATGTCCCCATAATAACTTATAATAATAAATTGACTATTAATAATACATGATATATTGTTAATATATTGATGTAACTAATAATAACTAAATACTAACTTACTATATGGTAATTACTATTCAATAAATACTTTAAATATACAATTGTGAGCATTAACGTTAGGTTATGTGTAGCAAAAACAAGTCTAAATTGTTTGATTCATATATTGATCATATGGAGGAATTTATTGATGGATTAAATATGAAATATGTAAAGGAATATAAGTTACATTCATAAAAATTGATTAGTAGGTTTGACTCTTTGTACAATTGAAGTTATTGAGCTTCAAAATTGACTAAGGGTTTGACTTTATTTTATTAAGAACTCAAGAAGGAAGTTTGAGTTTATTTTTATGATATTTGGATGTTTATTAGTGAATTGTCTTTAGGATATCTATGTATAATCCTTTAAATTGATTTATGTGTATTTTTTATTTTTTACCAATCCATCTTCTTAGTGAACCATTGTTTCAAAGTTGAATGTGTATTTGTTCATGGTGTTTTCATGTATAAGGTCATCGATAGTTCTAATTTTCTTATGCATAAGGCTGTTTTGATGTATTTTATCACTTAAGGAAGACATATAGTTTGTGTTTCATGGGTATATGCATTTAAAAAGTGTTATTTTGTTCTAAGTGTGCTCGTTGAAGTGCAAAAGAGGTGAATAGGTCTCCATGTGACCTAAAAGGGCTACTAAGGCCTAATTAAAAGGTGTATTTTCTTAAGGGTGACCTATGGATGCTTTGGTAAACCTATATGATTATGGTGGATCAGATAAAATTTGTAATATATTCCTTAGTTTCTAAGGAAAGTCTTTTGGTTGACAAAAAAGGGTTAGAGAAAATAATCATGTATAAGAGAGGGCTAATTACACCTATTTGTCTAGTGAGACTATGGGAGTATGAAGTGAATGAAATAAGTATTTTCAGAAGTATAAGAGATAATGAATAATATCATAATATGACATTGAATATGAAGAAAATCTCTAATAGTGTGTGTGCAGGTGGTGAGCCATTAGACTGCTTGTTTCAAAGCTAGATAGGCTTATTTATCTAGTTGAGTGATATAGAAGGGGAAGAGGCATGTATGAGGTATAGAGTTAGGTTTGTAGGTGTTAAAGTAAGAGAATTAAATTTTCAAGTGTGTAATAAATCATATTATATGTGTATATAATTTGGTAGGTGATTGAGTTGGTTCTTGATCACCTAGGGGGTTGTATCCTCCTTACTAGTTAGTGTTACCTAAACGTCAAGTGGGTGTTTTTCAAAATTGAGGGGTAGGTGATACTTGATCAATTGGTGATGTTATAAATTGAATAAATACCTTTATAGGACAATATTTCAAATATTTTTTTAGTGGTTTTTCACCCCCATGAGGGTTTCCCATATAATTCATGTGTTATGTGCTTTGATCTTGCATTGTTTCCTTTGTTCATTGTAATGAATGGTTTATATGATTCATGAATGCTTATGTTGAATGGTTAAGAATATGAATAAGTGGATCTAAATTTTATTTTATTTCATCACTAATTCACCCCCCCCCCCCCCGCTTAGTGATTATGCTTTCAAGACCTAATTTTCATCATGGTACTTGTCTAAGGCACCATAAACATGGTTTTCACTATTGGATGAATTATTTATATATATTTTTTTATTATGATTTTTATTTTTTTATTTTTAAAATCTTAATTAAATGGAGTATGATATGCATAATGCATACTCTTTTTGTATAGCCAATACCTATTCAAAATAATAGCTCTGTCAAGATTCTATTTCTCTTGTAGACTACACTCTTGATATTGTGATATTCATTAATAATTAATCTTGTTTATTTAAATCCTATAAATAAGGTGTCTTTGTAGTCTCTTTTAAAAATAATGTTGCTAAGAAGGGTAAAGAAAGATAGGCACTATATGAATTTTCTAACTAGATAAAGGCATGTAGGTATTTAATAAATAATAGGATCACAATGAATAATGGATTTTCAGCTGTGCACATCATTTTATATTCTATATTAGACATGATTTTGGTTGTGGTGAGGCTAAATACTTCATAAAATTCTCTGAATAAAACCACAATTTTTTATTTGGTTTAGGTCTGAGAGTCGTTACAATATGAATACACTTTAAATTATCAATTATGTTGATATTGGATTAAAAAATATCTTCATCTAGTAATGAAGAACTAAGTGGTTCATTTATTGGTGCCTTAAATATAATTTCACCAATAAAACCTTATTGATTATTCTAATCTATATTTTCAAATGGCACCTTGAATAATGTTTCAATAAGGGACATTGATAACTCATTTTGATTGTCCCTTGGAACCTTAAACAAAATTTCACTAAAGGATTTTTCTTTTCTATTTTGATTATCTCCTAGTGTATTAAACAAGGATTCAATAGAATATTTCAACTTTATACTTTGATTTCCCCTAGAGCCCTAAACAAGGTTTCACTATAACATTTTTATTTTGCTTGAATGTTGACTTGAATACCCAAAAATTATTCCACTGAGATGTCTCCATGTAAGGAGTTTAATAATGTGTGATTATATTGGTCCCAATTTATGATTGTGTGCATATAGATTTTAATTTAGTGATTCAATTGGTTAATGTGAAAGTCATGTGTAGTATTACTAGAAGGTTAAAAGGCAACACAATCTTTGTAAAGACTACTGGGAAAAATTGCATCGATTTTTAATGAAACTTGCTCAAAAACCATGGAAGGATAACAAGTGATCTCAAGTGGATTTTCAAGGAGTATTTAGATGATGTTATAGACATTAATTGATTTTGATAATGAGGTTGATTCAGTGTCAAGTGGATATGGCAAAAGTGTATAGCCAATGTCATAATATCCACTAATATATTCTGAATCTAAAGCTAATTCTAACTCAAGTGGATTTGAATATGATGTTAAGACTAACATTGATTTTTCTTATAATACTAAATATAATATTGGTTCCAGAATGGAACCCAATTCATATATTGGTTTTGAAATAAACCTTGATTTAAGCATTAATGTTGATTTTAATGTTTCTTGTGAAATGAAACATGTTTCTGATGTAAAAGTATCCAAAAAGAGGGAATATTAAATTACGTTATCCAAAACTACCTTATTCACCTTTTGATTATAAATAAAGGATTTGGGAAAAACAAATGTTCAAAAATGGGGGCCTTCAGGTGATGGATGAAAAATGGTTTATTGCTTAATAATGGGTTCTTCGAAGAAGGGTTACTCATAAAATATAGGTGGAATATCATATAGTGGCTCATCAACTTTAAGTTGATCAAGGATGGGTGATTTAATAATAAAATAAAAGATGATTTGACTATTTTAATCTTGCTTTATACGTGGTCAAATCTAATCATGTTTGGGAAGGGGATTATGACATTTCATGATCGATTAGTTATCATACTTGGATGCACTTGGGTATTCAATAGATAATGACCCTTGGATGGGTAGTAATTAGCTTTGTTGTGGATATAAAAATATATCAACTCTTAGACAAGTACATAAGGAATTTTTAAACAAATTAGCAACTAGAGAGGTTGTTATAGTAACCATGAGTTAATTATCAAAAAATTGACCATCCTAATGTAATTGATAAAAAATGATGTGTATATGTTGGGGTGGGTCTATAAATTATCTCTTCAACATAGGTATTTCCTATTTTTGACAACATGTATGCAACCAATCTATAAGAAATCTAGGACAGAGTTTGGATCCCTCTTCTATGAGATGTAAAATGGAAATGTTATTATTTTTAGAAATGTATTGTTTGCATATAGTGTCATCCAAATTGGTTTCAAATTCCATGGATCAAACTATAATAAAGTATTCCCTCATGCAAGGATACATGTTTGAATATTAGTCTTGGATAGAATTCACCCAAAGAGGGTGGTCATGGTCTAGATAGAATTATCCCAAAGACGGTGGTCATGATTTAGATATAATTGGCCCAAATAGGGTGGTCTTGGCATGGTAGAATTCAAATGAAAGAAAATATGGATGATATGAATTCATCTTTCCCAACCACCAAGTGTGGGATATGGAATAGAAAGATAAGAAGTGATTCTGATTTCGTATGTGATTGACTTAGAATAATTGGATTTGGTCAAAATAGACCTAATTTGGTATTGTCAAAATGTTTTACTTTGAATTTTATGTTAAGAGTTGAATTTAAATTTGACTGTGGTCCAAATTGACCAATTCAAAATTATAATTGGAATGTGGTTCAAGATGAACCTAATCAAAATTGGAATGTGGTTCAAAATGAACTTAATTTAGATTTATTAGCTTGGTACATTTCTAAAGATAAACCTAATTTTTTTTTAATTAGTTTAAAATAGGAAAGGGGTCAAAAGTGACCTAGTGTGAACAATAGATTTAAAATTAGATATGGGTCAAAATGGACTAGATTTGAATGGTTTTCACTTAGACACCCTAATATTACTATGAAAACATTTTAATGGTAAAATTGGCCAAAATAATGCTAAGAGTGTATAAATATGTCTCTAAAACTAGGTAGGGTATTTCCTATCTCACAAATGCAATATAAAAA
The DNA here is from genome assembly GCA_037957365.1 of Torreya grandis. Lineage (NCBI taxonomy): Eukaryota > Viridiplantae > Streptophyta > Pinopsida > Cupressales > Taxaceae > Torreya > Torreya grandis. The sequence goes on along the minus strand of JARHVA010006440.1, from coordinate 54,852 downwards.
TGATACTAGTGTTGGAACACAAATGGATATTGAGAGTGGGGGTGAATCTATATATAAACTAAAACCAGTATTTTAATCCTTTTAAGACAAATTCAAAGCATATGTAGATTAAAATATAAATTTAGAGATCATACACACACAAATCCACATGACACTAGATTTATACTTGGAAAATCCAAAGGGAAAAACCATAGTGAGAATAGCTACTAGAATCTATTTTTCTAATCCAACATCATAGTCAACACCTCATTGGTTACATTTAAGGACACTAATCCTAAGGAAACACCCAACCTCTAATTTAATAACACCAAATCCAAGGAATCACCCAATACATAATCTATGCACCCACTCAGCGTAACCTCACTGGTTATAATGTTTAAGGGTTCTAACCCTAAGGAGACAACAATCCCCTAACTGAGCACCAACTCAGCTAATCTAATGGCACTGACCAATAATACCTATCAATATAAAACTCCAAATTACAAAATATATTCATGAATGAATCCAAATCTAAATCTCTATTACAATTCTAGTTTATAACTGTTCATTCTTTGCACATTATCTCTATGTGCCTTTCTTCCATTCTACGCCTCTTTCTATGTCTAGATATGTCTCTATTCGACACACTTCATCTCTCTCTTTCTCTCTAATCCTCTATTTCACTATATTTTCTATTTGACACCAATTCAAATATTTCCATTGGCTTTTCCTTTATCCTATATATATATATATATATATATATATATATATATATATATATATATATATATATATATATATATATATATATATATATATATATATATATAATAGATCTAGGGTTTTATACATCACTGTGTTCACACTTCAATTGCAACACTTTATAATCCATTATGGACTCTATTTTAATTCCTTGAACAACAAAATTCTCACATATAAAATTCATGCTCTATCACCATGATTATTTATCTTATTACTATATTTAGAAATCCTTAGGTCATGGTTATGATGCACATGCTTTGTTTACAAAATTTGATTGACTAAAATGATCAATCTCTTTATCTATGTCATTAATGCATCATTCCTAAAAGTATCCCCACTTGACCATTATGATTTAAACAATTCAAATCCTATCCATTGATCTTATGTTTCACACCAAGTCCAAACTTTCTCGCTCCATTAGATCTCTATATACTTCTAAACTTTAGCTTTGTCATATTCAAAACGTGTCCATTGATATCTAGATCCTATCTCCTACATTCCATTGGATCTCCAAATATGAATGTTCTTTATCTCTATCAAAATTTTGAACATCAAGCTCTTTATCCCATTTCACTACTTCCTATATGTTTTGATCGCTTCCACTCTATTATATATTATCAAACCTACTTCATCTTTATCTTACCACTATGTCAATAAACATTGATCAATTTTTTATACCTAAGTCCACTCACTCTGTTGGATCTTTCTCATCTAAACTTTTGTGTGTCATTCAATCTCTGAAGATGCATGACCTTTACTTTGACTTGGTAGTTAATCTTCAAGACTTTGACCTCATCTTTCTTCTTCCTACATCTCTAGTATGATTTTGATTCTTTAATATTAGTTTACTTGCTTGATATTTAATAGGATACTATGTTAATAAACCTTCATCACTTTTATTCCTTTGAGTCTATTCAATTCATCAAATCTCCTTTGCATGATCATCTATTCACCATCAGATCTTTTGACTAGCTTAAACATTAACTCTTACAAGCTCTATGGATGTGAAACTTGTCACTTATACATTTATTCTAAGGGAGATTCAATAAATTGACTCTAATTCATTATGTTGGATCATCTACATATGATGAAGAATGGGTCATTGATCTTCCAACTAGCTGAAACATTATCTTAAGTCTTAGACTCAGGAAAATATAAAGTCCTTTAATCATTGCTTAGAGCTTGTAATTACTAGGTCAAGGGGCCATTTTATTAATGATGAGGAAGGCTTAATATATCACTTAAGTTACCAGTTCCTTGATATATCTATTCAACTTAAAATAGAACATTTCTTGTTGATGCCATAGCTAAACCCTTAGGGTTTTCTTGAGAAACCTTATCTAGTCTAAAAGCTAAATAATTCAATTCTGAGCTCATTCCTTCTCTAAATATATAGACCATATATATAGAATGCTCATTAAAAACCCATAATATATATTATATTTGTTTCTTTTGAAAATATCCATGGATAATCTTTGTAAAAGCATGACAAATTTACATGACCTTGTGCAAATTTTATCTAAATATGGAGACCATTTCATTATGATTGGAAGACTAACTTTACACCTACATAAATACTATTTCAGTTTAGTTATATGACCTAGATATTACTACATATGTTCTTATTATATATATAGTTCCATCCATATATTTATCTACTCTTAAACCTTCATATGTATAAGATATGACATTGTAAAAATGCCTTCTGAGCTTTATCTTGTAACCTACAAATTTCAATAAGTGTTGGAAACACTGTCAAAATTATAGGGAGCCCTTTAGAACTTTAGAGATTCCCTTTGGTTCATATTAAATGACCCTTACAAATTTTCCAAGTGTCTTGCAATCCTTTTGAAAGTGTCCTTCAATATTTTTGAGAACACCCTTTGGAACTTCTATTGTGAGCTAAAGTGCCCTTCAGGAGTTCACAAAAGTACCCTTCAAAACTTTTGTTGCAAGATAAAGTGCCTTTCAAGACTTCACAAAAGTACACTTTAGGACTTCAAAAAATTACCCTTCTAAACTTGTCAACATGCCCTTTGAAACATTTGTTGTGAACTTTTTGTCTGATAATTTCCCTGGCAAAATACCAATTGTCTTTCAGAACTTTTGTTGTAGGCCAATTGTCCTTCATAACTTTTGTTATGGATCAATTATCCTTTTGAACTTTAATTACAAGATTTTTATCTGAAGAGAATTAAATAAAGTTCCTAAAATAATTCCTCGAGATACTTTTCCTGAAATCATTCCCCAAAATGCTCTTTCTAAAAGAATTCTCTGAAACATTATTTTCAAAACAAATGCCAAGTTTCAAAAAAAATAATAAGTATGGAAACTTAGTAATTTTCTAGCTAAGATCTAACCTTATATGGATATTTAATATTTTATATACTCATCCATATGAATTAAAACTTAGATCATAGAAAATAGGCACAAACTTGATTATTTTAGTGTGATCATTTCCTTTAAAAACTACCATATGTGTAAATATTGTCACCATCAATCCTGCCTACTTGTTGCGACATCAATGACATCCATAGTGATCCTTTTGACATCAATGATAGTCATATTTCAAATAATCTCCCCCTTTGTCATTGATGGCAAACTAAATGCTCTGATTTTTTACTATTCATCTCCTTCTCTATCATTGCTTGCATTGGCTTCTAATAAGTATTGACTAAAGTTATTCATACCAAACTTGCTTCTCCTTAGGAAATGGAAAATTTTCATAATACTTGAATTGGACACTTGTTCTTCTCTTTCTTTGATAGTTTCAATTTTATCCAAACTTTTGCAAAGAGCATTTGCACTTTTTATCCCCCTTTGACATCAATGGAAAAGGGAATATTTCTTACATTTGTCCAAATGTTCTCCCCATTTATGATTTAAAGGAGTTTTTCCAATAATATTTAACCATCAAATCATTAGAAATTTGCATAACATACACGCTTGAGATGCCTTTTCTCTTCTTCTATGGATCATCAAAGATTTTATGATCCTTCTTCTGGACTTATGTTCCATCACTAGTATCTAGTGACGTGATGTAGGAGAAATCACCCAAATTTGGTCTCATTTCATCACTTGAGCATCTTCAGATCTCCATACATATTTATCAGATCTTAGGACTTAACCAATTTCAAAGTTCTCACTTTGTTTGTGCATGAGGATTCAATACACTATTTGAGCACTTGACTTGGTTGGTTCAATTATTGATCTCAACCTTCTTGGGTTAAAATATATAGTAGACAACACCTTATCTTTCAAACATGATTGAATAAAATCACATATGCTCCTTTTTATCTCATGCATATCTCCTCAATTCATTCAATCTATCTGGGTTATCTCCCCTAACTCCATGGTATATACAAATTATCATCTATAGAACTCATAAACCTTCTACATGCTTTTCTTTGTTATACAACATAGACAAGTCTCAACTAGCATCCACCTAAGCATTTTCAAATCTACCACCATATAACATATATCAATCTCTTTTATTTTAAACCTTCTTGGTCCTGATAGACTAAAAAAACTATCTCCCCCTTACTCCACTAACCTACTAATTATCAATACAAGACAATGCCATATAGGATCATTTATATATCAAAATAGCATTGGTCTAAAAGACCAATCAATAATCTACATACCTCTATACTGACTGGTATGATGATATAGAGTAAACACACTTCCACACCTGGAAGTCTCCCTATCCTACCTTTAGAACCAAAGTCCATGAACGTATTTTTAGCTCACAATTTATCCATGTAGACACTATATACATAGCACTTAATTTATCTTGCACACCAAATTCAATAGGGAGCAATCATTTCTTATCTTTATAATCTTCTAAAGAACACCACTTCCTTCTTTACTAAAAGGAGTCTCTTAAGAATCATAGATAAAGACACCTTACTTCACAAAGTCCTAGAATAATGTGAAACTAGAAGTTGCCACAACTCCTCACATTCCTTCTCTTCCTTAGTCATCTTATGATTTTTAATCTTCCTCTTCTTCTTAGACTTGATATAAGTAATATACTCATCCCTCACACTATTCTCCTTTTCTTCTATAATTGAATCAATAATACATGGAGATAATATGGATCCATGACACACCTATTCATCTGACGAATCTTCCTTCCATCTAAGAATCTCATCATTAGGCATAGAATACTGATGTTTTATGATTGATACTTACTATATAGTAGCAAGATGATCACTTGAATCTATACATACCTTAGAACTATCCTTGATCAACACCTTAGGCCTTTTATTGAGCTTATTCTTCTCATTCTCAACATGAATAGACATCGAGAGCTCTTGACATTTTCCAACCTCTATAGCATTCTTCATCATGGCTTGATCTTTCACTTTCCATACATGCTTGGGTTGCTTATATGTCCTGTTAGGCTTACTTTTCCTTTTTTAGAGATTTTTTAACCTTTGTTCACACTAGGAGGCATTTTTTTATTCTTACCTTGTACTTTTGATCTTACAAAGATTGTTATACAATGTTTAACTATGTGACAAAAATTATTGAAATTATAACACACTACATTTATATCTAACAAGGGTACAAATGAATTTTTGCCTACAAAATTGGTTTTCCTTATAGGTACAACTCTACAATAACTAGCCTTATGACCAAAATGATTATAGCTATAACAATAACCATAAATGGATGAGGAATACTAAGTCGTAGATTTTCTTTATTCAAGATGGGGAGTTCTTCTTAAGTTTGTATTATTCAAGTTTCTTACCTTTGTGTAACCATCTACATCAACTGTATTGATCTTCTTCATATTCCTTAATTTTGTAGAGATGGACTCATTGCTCTTTTTCCTTTTCTCAAGTTTATTTTCAACTTTAGCCTTTCAGCATTTCTTGCATATGTCTTTCTTCCCTTGAAATCATTCTCCTTCTTTGATCTTGATCCTTTTGATTTGAAGTTATCATACAACTTAGTAGATGTACTTGTCATGGGGATTTTTCATTTTTTATAACCAAGACCAGATATTCCTTTTGATGGGTTTTAGGAGCTGATCCATTCATTAGGAATGTCTGATCCCCACTTTAGCTTTAGATCTTTGTCTATTTTATCTTTAGCTTTTTAAGTTCTTTTCTCAAAGACACTATCTCTACTTCTAGCATCATACACCCAATAAACTTAAGTTGTAGTTCAATCTTGACTACATCTTATATTATTGTGGCCTCTGTAACCTATGTCTTTAGGCTTATCACCATCCGATTGGATTATTAAAGAATTTTATACAATTTTCAATTTATTTTTATACAAGATTATTTTATCTTGATTTATCTTTTCTCAACTTGTCAATCTCATCAGAGCACAAATGTGTTCACCTTCTAGGTCCACTTCTCCTTCCTATTCTTGATCACAATCTTAAACTTCATCTTGATCTAGATCTACAGAAGTTGATTATAATGCCATGAATAAAGATTCATTTACCTTATCCATAAAGGCACAATCATGGTCATCATCTGAGCTATCACTATCATCCAATGAGTCACTATCTTCTCTTGTATATAAACCCTTCTTATTCTTAAAGAAGTTATTATTCTTAGGATAGTGGAATTTCATCTTTTTACCATCCTCTTCTTCCTCAGATTTATCCTTTTTTCTCATAAGTGAATTTAAAATAAAAATGTCATACTTTACCATAGTTAAAGGATTTGAAGGGTAATTTACCTCTATACTTTCCAGATCCTATTTTTGATATTCTAACAAAGTAACTTACCTTTCTTATTCATTAGTCTCATCAAATCTAGATATAGATGCTTTGAATGCAACTTCTCTCAGGAGTATATGCTTCTTCCATTCTCATCTCATAGGTAGTGAGGGTTCTATGTAAGTCATATATCATGATCTTATCTATATATCTTGCTTCTTCTATTGCATAGATTATATAATCATACCTTGATGTCAAAGATCTTAGGACCTTTTTGATAATGCTTGATTCTTTTATTTCTTCTCCAAGGCCTCTAATTACATTTACTATTTCATCTATCCTGAGAAGGTAGTCTAAAATCTTCTCCTCTTCATTCATTTTGAGACTTTCAAATTGTCCTCTATATGTTTGTAGCTTAGCTTGATTTACTTTGTCATCTCCTTCATAAATGTTCTTTAACTTTTTCTAGATATCTTGAGAATTTTGACAATGCATCACCTTAACAAACTTTGATTTTGTTAATCCATAAAGAATAGCATTTTTTTCTTTAGCATTACACTCATATGCCTTCTTTGAATCCTGATTAGTAGGAATTGTAGTGGGGGTTATATATCCATTTACCAAATACATTCATAAACCAAACCATAATGAAGATAGGTATGCTTCCATTATTATGCTCCAAAATTGTTAGACTAATTAATGTAGGTTATTTACTTGTGTTAAGCTTTCTTAGGAGTATGTTAAAATTATATTGGCATTATGTTGACATACCCACTCACTCACATTCTCTCTCTTATTTATAGGCACTCTAGTAGTGCATCTTAACATAGAGGAGAAATGCAGAGAACATAGAGGAGAAGTGGTCATTAATTGTAATCTATCTTTCTATAAATAGATATTTTTATTATGTGAGTAATGTGTTAATGGCCATGGCTATGTGTAATATCCCTTTGAATATCAAAACAAAGCTCTGAATTGCTTATCTGAATTTCTACAAAATATCTTCAATTAGATAAATAAAACACAGTATAAGCTCTTATTTATTTGCTCATAAGCTTACAATAGAGATCCTCTGTCAAGTATACAAAAGATTATCAAAAGTACGGACTGAATAGCCTGAATATTCCGTAAACTAGAAAAGAATTCTGAATCTGGTTCGTCTCGGCCTGCCGTGTAAAACACACAGTCGCCGGCGCCGGTTATACTGCCGTGGTCGGTCGATCTGTAGTTGTTACTCTACCGATGTCGATAGTATGTCGACCGATGTCGGTCTCTGTAAGTATCTGTTCGCTGATGTCAGTACCTGTACTTCCTGTTGATGCGTACGGATTTTCACTGATCTGTACGGAATTCATACGGTCGCTGATATAACACACTCTGTATGCTTGATCCTGATTTGTAGAATTATGGGCTAATACAAAAGATCTATATCTGGATAATTCTTGAATCAAAACCCCAAAATAAAGAAAATACCTGTAAACCCTTGTGATAGCTTCTGAGTGAAGTTATCTCTCAAATACCTGTAATACTATGATAACTTTTGGGTGAAGTTATCTCTCAATTCGGCAATAGATCGGCTGATCTTTCACAACCTCTGAATCACACACAATGAAGAGTTGACGTTCTTCAATGCAACTGGAATCTTGGAACCCTTGGCTCAGTCTTCACAGAAGAATTTCTTAACAAGAATCAATATCAATAATAATCATGAATACAAACTCTCTCCCATGAGAGATTCTTATACACCTCCAAAGGTGTGCTTGCTAAAATTAGACTCCCTTAAATTAGACTCCCTTAAATTAGAACTAGGGTCTTAAAATTAGACCAAGTCTTAATTTAGAATTTGCATCCTCAAATTAGACTCAATCATTAATAATTAATAATTAATTAATAATTAATAATTAATTAAAATTAGATCAAATAATTAATATTTGATTAAATCAATCAAATATTAATATCTCCCTTAATTCATGCCCGAAAGAGCCCGAACGAATTCCAACCCATCTCTATCAAGACCCTCTATCCATCCTATCAGCCTATGAGGGTCGCATAATAGGCTAATCATCCACTCGAAAATATGTCAACTAGAAGGGGACATGATAGTCCGTCCCTCCTGAAATTGCTTGCCCTCAAGCAATCTCAACTCTGGATGCTGCAGAATATCTTCGCTTTCCCATGTCGCATCCTCAACTGGCAAATCTTTCCACTTTACCAAATATTCCCTGATAGTCCGTCGATGCAACTGTCTCTCTCTAGATTCCAAGATGGACTCAGGTACTAAGATCAATTTTCCCTCATCATCTAAGGGAGGTAAAATTGTAGAAGGTATCACACGGTGTCCTAATGCCTTTTTGAGGCATGATACATGAAAGACATTGTGTACCTTGCTCTCTGTAGGAAGCTCTAGCTCATAAGCCATCTCTCCAACGCGTCTTAGGATCCGGAAAGGACCGTAGTAACGTGGCTTAAGCTTCTCTGCCCCACTCTTCTTAAGAGTAGACTGTCGGTAAGGCTGCAGCATAAGATAGACCATGTCACCTACCTCAAAAGATCTATCGGTCCTCCGCTGATCTGCATACTGCTTCTGTTGATTCTGTGCCTTAGCAATATTCTCCTTGAGAGTCCTCATAATATCCTGACTCTCCTGCAATAGGTCCCCAACAATCGGCACTCTACTGTCACTCAGTAGCAAATCTAGAAAACTCGGTGCCTCATACCCGTACAATGCCATAAAAGGAGACATCTGAATGGTCATGTGGAAAGTTGTATTATAGCAATACTCACACAGATGAATCCACTTGACCCAAGCTTTTTGCTGCCCTGCAATGTAGTTCCTGAGGTAGCCCTCCACCCATTTGTTCACTATCTCTGTCTGTCCATCAGTCTGCGGGTGGTAGCTGGTGGTAGGTGTAAGCTCGGTCCCACAAACTCGAAACACCTCCTGCCAGAAGTGACTCAGGAACTGACTATCCCTATTGCTCACTATGCTCTGAGGTAATCCATGCAGTCAGAATACCTCTCGAAAGAAAACCTCTACTACTTGTGTAGCTATATGTGTGGTGGTAATCGGGAAGAAGTGAGCATACTTCGTTAACCGATCCACAACTACATATATGCAATCTCGTCCTTGGGCTTTAGGCAAGCCCGCAATGAAATCCATCGACAAACACTCCCACTTCCTGTCAGGAATTGGAAGTGGCTGCAACAATCCTGCTGGGTACGTGTTCTCTTGCTTGTTCTGCTGACAAACAGGGCACTCACGCACATACTGAAGAACATCTGCTTTAAGGCCCTTCCATGTGAATCTCTCCCTAATCTGTCTGTAAGTCTTAAAATATCTGGGATGTCCTGCAGTAGGTATATCATGAAAAGCTCGCATGATAATGTTCTTCATCGATGATCCTGGAATCAAAAAAACCCTGTTCTTGTAAATGATCAAGTCATCCACAAGAGTATATCTGGTGTCAACCATCGATCCCTCAACAATGCTAGATGCCCATGTATCCTTGGCATACTCTGCCACAATCATATGTCACCAATCATCTGTAATGTGGACCATGGTACTCAAATACGGCCTGCGTGAAAGAGCATCGGCCACAACATTCTGGGTGCCCTTAATGAAAGAGATGTCAAAATCATATGCTTGTATTTTACTCACCCACTTCTGCTGATGATCATTGAGGTCTCGCTGCCCCAAGAAATGTCTCAAACTATTGTGGTCCGTTTTGATACAAAATTTGCTACCCACGAGATATTGCCTAAATTTTGCTAAGGCATGCATGATAGCGAGCATATCCTTATCATATATGCTGTATAGCCTCTCTGGTCCCCTGAGCTTGTGGCTCTCATATACTATGGGGTGCTTGTCCTGCATAAGTACCGCTCTGATGCCCTCGCCTGAAGCATTGCACTGAAGCTTGAACGGCTTTGAAAAATCAGGTAGTGCCAGAACTGGGCACGTAGTCATCAACCCCTTAAACCTTTCGAAACACTCCTGTGCTTCAGGTGTCCAACAAAAAGCCCCTTTTTTAGTCAAATCTGTCATAGGAGCTGCATGTCGTGAATAACCATTCATGAACCTTCGATAGAATCCACACAAACCTAGAAATCCCCTTAGCTGTGTTAGGTTTGCCGGAATAGGCCAATCTATGATAGCGCGGATCTTCTCAGGATCCATCCGCACTCCCCCTGCACTGATAATATGACCCAAGTATAATAATTCGGTCATCCCCAGATCACATTTGGACTCCTTGGCGTACAAGGATTCCCTCTCCAAGATGTTGAGTACCATCTCCAGATGAGCCAAATGCTCCTGCCAAGTCCTACTGTATATCAGAATGTCATCAAAGAAGACAAGTACGAACCTCCTCAGCAGTGAATGGAAGACTCTATTCATGGTGGATTGAAATGTTGCTGGTGCATTAGTGAGACCGAATGGCATCACTATAAACTCATAGTGTCCACAATGGCAACGAAAAGCTGTCTTCTCCACGTCCTGCTCGCGAACCCTGATCTGATGATACCCTGACCTTAAGTCTATCTTTGTGAAGTAATGTGAACCATGAAGCTCATCAATAAGCTCGTCAATACGAGGAATAGGATACCTGTTCTTAATGGTTCTCTTATTTAGGGCTCTGTAGTCAATGCACATGCGTAGGGTGCCATCCTTCTTCTTTACTAGAACAACTGAAGAAGCAAACGGTGATTTGCTAGGCCGAATGTGACCCATAGCCAATAACTCCTTAATTGTTTTCTCGATCTCATCCTTCAACCGCTTAGGATGCCTATATGGAGTAATCATAATGGGCTTAGCGCCCTCCTCAAGCTCAATAATGTGCTCAATGCCCCTGTCTGGAGGTCTCCCTGGTGGAATGTCACTAAATACTTTATCATGCTTGACTCTCAACTGCTGAATGTCAGGATGATACTCAGTCTTCTGCTGTCCCTCCTGTATTGGTGCCAATGTGCACTCGGCAGCCCACTCTACCATGTCATGTCGCATGAGCCTCTCCATCCGATGTAAAGAAATAGTCTTGATGTTGCCATCCCGTATTGCTTTGAGAATGTGAGTCTTCCCATCTACATCAAAATGGATCTCCATATCCTTAAGATTAAGAGTGACTACTTCAAGGGAATGAAGCCACTTCATGCCCAAAACCAAGTCTATATCTCCCATGTTGACCACATAATAATCCGCCTTGAACTCATAGTTGTTCAAGCATAATGGGAGCTCTCTGATCATCCACTCACATCTGAGGGTGTAACCGTCAGCTACCTTAACTCTAATGCCCCCGAACTCTTCTGTAGTGAGTCCACGCTTCTCCACAAATCTAGTATCAATGAAATTATGTGTGGCCCCTGTGTCAAGAAGGGTAATGACCCTTTGTCCTGCCAAAACTCCCTGGAGTCTGAGTGATCCCTCGTGTTGGATGCTAGATAGACGTGCTTCCTGAATCTGGAGCTCTGACTCTACCTCTACCCTAGGCTCTGAAGCTTCAGCATCTGGCTCCTCGGAACAATCGTGATGTTTGGAATCTTCTGATTCCTCATCCTCATAATAGGCCCACATTACCCGATTTGCTTTGCCCTTAGATCTCAAAGGACAATCATGATTAGCATCATATGGACCTTTACAGTAAAAACAAAGCTTCTTCCTTCGCAGATCATTAAGAGCCTCTCTATCCAAAGGTGGTGCTTGTGGTTTGGCCCTTGAATCATTCTTAACACCTGATTTATCTATGTTGAAGCCTGGTCTTTCTCTATTCCTGTTGGAGCCCTTACTGTCCCTCGATGAAGAAGTACCTCTGGAGTTAGATCTACTTGATGGGGCTGCCATCTCCATACTGCGCGCCTTCTTCATAGCTTCCTGTAATGAAGGAGGATCAAAGCCTTTGGTCCAACCTTTCAATGGTTCTATCAATCCCTCCATGAAGAGTACTACTAGTCGCCTCTCTGAAATGTCAGGAACCATGAATGATAACTTCTGAAAGTCACCAATGTATGACTCTAGACTGCCGCTTTGGTGCAACTGTGCCAACTCTCAGAAATAGGACTCTGGATCCCTCCTGTCAAAATGCTCTACTAGCCTGTCCACAAACTCCTGATAAGAAGTGATCCGATCATGATGGAGTGTCACCATCCCATGGTGCCACCAATCGTGAGCTACTCCCTCAAGATGTAGTGTCACATATCTGATAGCATCTTCCTCACCCATCGGTCTCAATGTGAGAAATGTATCCAACTTACTAACCCAGGCCTGTGCTGTCACCTTACCACTACCGTCAAATGTTGCTAGTGTGAGCCTACTCGTATCATGCTTCAGATCATTGTTCTAGGGTCTTGGTCTCCCATTCTGTCGACCTCGGTAATGTTCTTTCCTTTGTGTATGGAATCGGTCAAAAGTAATCAACTCCCTGACCCCAGGTGGTAATGACTCCCACTCGTCAGTTGCTACTCTAAATGTGTCCATAAATTCCTCCTCATGCTCTTCACCTGCTATTACCTCCTCTGCTTCCTGTCTCACAAAGATAGGCCTAGTAGGCCTATTTACTGTACGAGAAATAGTCCCATGGCCTCTCTGTGATCCTGTATCACTCCTGACATCTTCACGGTGTGGGGAATGTCTCCTCGGAGTACCCAATCTCGATAGTGCTGCTGCCAACTGTTGTAATACCTGGTTATTCTGCCTTTGTCCTTCTCGTAGTTCTCTAAGAGCAAGTAAAACCTCTGGATCATCTTGATCTCTCAGATGGTGAGGAATACGGTCACCCATGTCTTCTGGCGGTTGTTCTAGAACTTGCGTGACTTCAAGCAAAGCTCTACTATGTGTGAAATACCTGTGTGGTCCCAACCCTTGTGGCTGCATAAGATATGTCAAACCCTCAGGATGGCAGGATTTGGCTCTGATACCACTGTAATATCCCTTCGAATATCAAAACAAAGCTCTGAATTGCTTATCTAAATTTCTGCAAAATATCTTCAATTAGATAAATAAAACACAGTATAAGCTCTTATTTATTTGCTCATAAGCTTACAATAGAGATCCTCTGTCAAGTATACAAAAGATTATCAAAAGTACGGCCTAAATAGCCTGAATATTCCGTAAACTAGAAAAGAATTCTGAATCTGGTTCATCTCAGCCTACCGTGTAAAACACACAGTCGCCGATGCCGGTTATACTGCCGTGGTCAGTCGATTTGCAGTCGTTACTCTGCCGATGTCGGTAGTATGTCGACCGATGTCGGTCTCTGTAAGTATCTGTTCACCGATGTTGGTACATGTACTTCTTGTTGATGCGTACGGATTTTCACGGATCTGTACGGAATTCGTACGGCCGCTAATATAACACACTCTGTATGCTTGATCCTGATCTGTAGAATTATGGGCTAATACAAAAGATCTATATCTGGATAATTCTTGAATCAAAACCCCAAAATAAAGAAAATACCTGTAAACCCTTGTGATAGCTTCTGAGTGAAGTTATCTCTCAAATACCTGTAATACTATGATAACTTCTGGGTGAAGTTATCTCTCAATTCGGCAATAGATCGGCTGATCTTTCACAACCTCTGAATCGCACACAATGAAGAGTTGATGTTCTTCAATGCAATTGGAATCCTGGAACCCTTGGCTCAGTCTTCACAGAAGAATTTCTTAACAAGAATCAATATCAATAATAATCATGAATACAAACTCTCTCCCATGAGAGATTCTTATACACCTCCAAAGGTGTGCTTGCTAAAATTAGACTCCCTTAAATTAGACTCCCTTAAATTAGAACTAGGGTCTTAAAATTAGACCAAGTCTTAATTTAGAATTTGCATCCTCAAATTAGACTCAATCATTAATAATTAATAATTAATTAATAATTAATAATTAATTAAAATTAGATCAAATAATTAATATTTGATTAAATCAATCAAATATTAATATCTCCCTTAATTCATGCCCGAAAGAGCCCGAACGAATTCCAACCCATCTCTATCAAGACCCTCTATCCATCCTATCAGCCTACGAGGGTCGCATAATAGGCTAATCATCCACTCGAAAATATGTCAACTAGAAGGGGACATGACACTATGCAATGGATTCTTTGAGAGATATTAAGTGAGAGTTTCCATAACTCTAAAATGGTACCAGAGTAGTTTTGAGTTATAGGATAGATTTCTAGGATATTTGCAAGTAAAAATCTATTTTCTTTTGTAGCAAATGAGTATGCTCTTCTATTGCAACTTTTAATGATCCGTAGAATCAAAAAGTTGTGAAAGAAATATCAGATTCTTAGGGGTTTCTTTATCTACTTACCAGTTTTAGGTGATTTTTGAAGCATCTTGGAGAAAATATGGAGCTCATCACAATAGTCTGATCATCTAAAAATGATAATAACACTTCTAGATCTATTCCAATTGAAAATTGGAGGCTCCATCTATAAGTGGTTTTATAGTGGCTCTACATTAATCTAGAGATGGTTGAAGAAAATTTAAAAGTTGTTATTATCAAAATATAGTTTTTTAACCTTTAAGAGTAAATACAAGTTTTTAATTATATCTAGGGTGTATGAGAAGTCAAATCTAGCTCTTATTTTATCCCAATTGGACATCTGAAGCTATATTTATGTTTTTTATCAATAAAAAATGTTTTTATTATTCATATAGATCTCTGACTAAAATTAATTGCTCAAAATAATTTTTGGCTTTTATGCATCTTGCTCTCAAATTTCTAGAACTATTTTAATTTTTGAATTTCATTAAGTAACAAAGAAGTTATTATTGTTTTACTAGATGTTATTTTTTATTTTTATTTTTAAATTATTATGGTAGTGCTACCCCCACTAAATTTGGTAGCTCTTTTGGTTTTTTCACCAATTTTAGTGGTTCACTAATTCTGGAAACAAGTTTAGCCATTATTAAATCTAGCTATCAAAAAATAAATCTTGTGGTGACCCTAAAATTGGTGGCAATTCTAGCAAATTTTGACAGATGATGCCATGTTGATGTCAGCATAATGTTTTTTTGATATTGACCCCTTCACCATTGCATGCTTTTGAATTTGCAGTTCAACTTTGGAGGCTAATATCTTGAGTGTATGGACTCTTTTTTCAACACAATATTTTTTTATTTGGGTAAAATTTCATGCTCTATGTAGTGGTCTAATCAAATTTTCCTCATCTTGTCCCAGTTTTCTAGAAAATAGTTTTTTCATTAGATCTGATAGATAATCATAGTTTTTTTACCTTCAAATGCTTGTAACTTTCACATATGACTTCAGATCGAGGTGATTTTTTTTTGAAAGTGCATTTTTTTATATATACATATTGGTATCAATTTAAAGCTATAATTCTATAATTTGTCTTTAATTTCAATTTTGGGGTCCATCTTGGACCTTGCAAAACTCTAGAAAAACAAAATCTAACATTGTAAACACACTATATTATAAAGTTCCAAAATCATTATTTTATGGGGGGATTCTTGATTGAGTGAATCAAGGGGGTATCTCTTGTGACTATGCATTTTCTCTTTGCATTTGAGTTCATGCTTTTCTTTTCCTACACATATGGGTAACCCAAAGTTTCCATTGTTAAATCTATACAATTATTTCACTTGGAAACATAATGCATGGAATACCTTGATGACTCAAGGGTATACACCCTATGTTGAGGTAATAGTTCTTGAACCTCTTGATGCTAAGGAACCATTTTATGGATTCTTTAAAACACTAAAACACTTGGATGTTTAAGAAGTTTTATGTCTTTAGATATACTATTTCATATTGAATCATGTACAAGTTCCAAAGAATCATGGGATAAATTGAATTCACTCTATGCTAAAATTGATGAAGTTAGAGGCTATTAAATTGATAATGAATTGATGATTCTTGATCCAATTTTTTTTGAAAACATTCAACAATATATTACAAAGGTCAATGACATAAAATCATAGCTCATAGATTGTGGCATTGATAAAAAGGATATTTAATTGATCTATAATATAATGAACAAATTAGGTCCTAAATATGAAGCCTTTGTTTCTAGTTTTCATACTCATAATTTGAATGGGGGATATACCTATGTGATGCCTTTGTTTTACACATTTTCATAAATTTTGATGCATGAACAAGGCAAACTTCTCATCATGGGTCTCCTAAAGACATCACAGTCTCAAACCTTATTGGTTGATCAACATAAAGGATAGAAATAATAAGGAAGATCTGATAATAAATATAAGCACTCCAAGCATAAAACACAATTAGATCAATTACAATCCTCCTATGCCTCTAATGTAAATTCCAAATCCTCTTCATCAAATGGGAACTTATAGAAGGAGGAACAACCAACTTGTGCCTATTGTAAAAAGATTGGTTATCATGAGAAACAATGTCATGTGAAAAAAATTGATGAACTCACTCATCTTCTAAAGAATAATCACATTAATTTTCCTTCTTCATTTGTACTGTAGTCTTCAAATCCTTAAAAATTAGGCAAATGGAAAGTAACTATAGTTGTTGCTTTAGCAGATTATTCCAAGCACTAGATTCTTGACTTAGGTGCTTCACATCACATGGGTTCTAATCAGGAATAGTTTTATTTATTGGAACCATGTTCTATGCCACCAATGGAAGTAATTAGGAAGGGATGATTAGAACCTGGTGATGGCATATTTGAAGGTGTTCTTTATGTGTCTGAATTATCATCCAACCTCCTTTTTGTCTATGAAATCATCCATCTTGGGAATGGTAGAAAGGTTGAATCCACTCCAAATTCTACTGTCATTAGGTATCTTGAATATAATGCTCTACTTGTAGTTAGAAAGGTCAATCATCATTCTCAGATCTATGCCTTCTCTCACTTTGTGATTGATGCACCTTCTACTACATTACACACCCATTTAGATTTAGTGAGAAAACTATGGCATGAGTAGTTTGGCCATCTCAACTACTTCTACTTTCAAAATCTCAATGAATAAGATATGGTCATAGGTCTTCCATAGTTTTGTAGATGGCATTTATTAGGGTTGTGCCTTGGGAAAACATCTGAAGATAAATTTGACAAAGAGAAGGATTAAAGAGCTTTAGTAGTCCTTGAGCTAGTTCATAATGATCTTACAGGTCCATTTCTAACCTTTTCCTTTAGCAAGGCCCACTATATGCTCACATTCATTGATGATTTTTCTAGGTTCACATGGGTCTACTTTCTTTGATATAAAATTGAAGTCTTTGAATGGTTTTTGGAATTCAAGGCTCATGTAGAGAAATAATTTAGAAAGTTTGTTAATATTATTCACTTAGATAATGGTAGAGAATATGTAAACCAATGTTTTGAGAAATATTTAACACTTGAATGGATTGATATTCAACATTATATTGTCTATACACCTCATCAAAATGGTGTAGTAGAATGGAAAAATAGATCTTTGAAAGAGATGGTTGGCTGCATGATCAATGCTCCTTCCCTTCCACTAGCATATTGAGTTGAAGCCATCAACTTTATTGTACACATATAGAATAGAGTTCCTCATAATTCATTAAAGGGAATCACTCCCTTTAAATCCTAGTGTGGTAATAAACCTATTGTGAAACACTTTTAAGTCTTTGATTGTTCTATTTGGTCTCACACACCTTCTTAGAAATGTAGAGCTTTAGAACCTTAGAGTTGGCATTATATCTTCTTCAGATATCTTGATGGTGTCAAAGGATACAGGCTCTTGGATCTTGACACTCATTAGTTTTTCATTGAGTTAAGTGTTCTTTTTTAGGAAATCTCTCCTAGCTCATCCTCTCTTACTCTTCCTTCCTCCACCATGGACTCAGATGATAGTGATACAGAGGACTTTCCATTAGCTTCTTCTATCCATATGGATGATCACGAGGTTCCACCTCCACCTACATTGGGTTCCCCTCTAGAGGCTAAAGCTTTTGTTCCTCTATCCATTTCTATTTCTATGCCTCAATGGGCTTGAAAAACTCTCTAGTTTGTCAGCACTCTTATTTGGGATCCTTTTGGCATTTGAAGGACATAGTCGCAACACCAGGAACTCCCACATTATTATATTGACATAGCTTTTGATCCACAATATTTGTGGGAAGCTTCAAGTATTTTTAAATGGATTTATCTATGGAAGAAGAGTATAACTCATTGATATGAAACAACACTTGGGAGCTTGTTCTACTTCATAAGGGAAGAAAGCTGGTTCAATGTAAGTAGATCTCTCAAACTAAATTTGAAATAGATGGATCAATTGACAAGTTTAAAACATAACTTGTGGCCAAAGGTTTTTATTAGGTTCTTGGTATTGAATATATAGATTTTTTCCCCTATTTCTAAGATGAACTCCATTTGCTTAACACTTTCCATTGTTGTATCTCATGATTGGGTTGTATATCAGATGGATGTGAAGAGTGTATTTCTTCACATGGGATCTACAAGAGGAGATTTACATGGAGTATCTAGTAATATTCATCCAAGACTCTTCTTTGGTTAACAAATTATAAACATCTATATATGGACTCAAACAAGCCCCTTAGGCTTGGTATGCCAAGATGGAATCCTTTTTTCTCTCTATAAAATTCTCATAGTGTCACTTAGATCCCAATGTATACATTATTTGATAGGATGACTCTCAATTAGTTCTTGTCCTTTATGTTGATGACATGACTCTTATTGAAAGCACCTCATCCATCATTAGTATTGTTAAATCTGCTTTACACCAATGGTTGTCCATGATTGACTTAGGCCCTTTACACTATTTTTTTTGGATTGAGATCGCTTGATCCTCTTTTGTGATTACAATTACTCAACCCAAGTATGCTCTTGATATACTTGATTTCACATGACTGATTGTAAGCCTACAATGACTCCTTTTCTATCTAGGTTCAAGCTTGAGGTAAAGTGTTCCACTCCTCTTATTTTTGATAACCTTATCTACCTGAATCACCCTCACCTTGATATTTATTTTGTCGTTGGCATAGTTTCATGCTTCATGTAGGAGCCTCATGAGCTTCATTGGAAAGTATCCAAACACATACTTCATTAAATCCAAGGCACTCATCGACATGGGATTCACTATGCAATAGGTAATGGATTGAACTTGGTTAGATACAAATATTCTAATTTTTCTCATGATCTTGATGATAGAAAATCCACCTATAGATACAAATTTATTCTTGGTTTTGGACCCATTTTTTGGTAGAGCAAAAATCAACATGTTATTTCTCTCTCCTTGACTGAGGCTAAGTATTGAGGGGTTGTAAATATAGCTACTTAAGCTATTTAGCTTTAAAATATCTTGACTAAGTTTTGCTTCACTATTCCTCAACCATATGTTATCTATTGTGATAACCAAAGTGTGATCTAGATTTCAAAGAGCCCACTTCATCATCAGCAAACCAAGCACATCAAGATCCATATGTACTTTATTCAAGATCTAATATAGGAGTAGGTTATTGACTTGCATTATTATTCAATAATAGAGCATATTGTATTTATCTTCACCAAATCCTTTATAGAGAACAAATATATCCATCTTCAAGATCTCTTAGGGGTATAGGCCATCACTTATATAAAAGGGGTCACTTGACCTTCTCCTTCATCCTCTCATGGGGGAAGTTTTTGCCACTGGGTTTACTCCTCTTCTTTTTTTAGGGGTTTTTGCATTGTACATGGGTACCCTATCAGGCCTAGTTGGCAAAACACATTCTTTTTTGCTTTTGTAGGCTTTTACCCCAAGTTGTACTTAAGGGGGGGTGTTATTTTAAAACATTTATCTTCATGTTTGGTACCTTTATATGGTCTTTTTCTCACTTTCTAGTGTGAAAAGGGTTATTCCCCTAACCGGTTCCATCACTTAGACCTTTTCACACTTACTTAAGCTTACTTTTGGTTTTTTTAATCTTTTATCCAAAATTTCATGTGTTTTTAGTCTCTTAGGTGGTATATCCTATATATACACACCTATTGCTCTCATTTTATATAAAGAAGCATGTGAAGGCTTTGAATTAGCATTCCTATTGAATATAATACATTTTATTCTATCAATTTTGGTTTCTTTGTTATGCTTTCCTTTCCCTCATTTTGAATATTGGGTGGATTCTCAGCCAAATATTACATGGTATTAGAGCATCCTTAAAATATTCATTGCTCAAAATGTCTAATTTCTCTATTTCTCCCTCTGTTATAGTCTCTATTTTTAGATCTACATTAATTGATTACCAATTTTCCATTGGAGGTATGGATTTGTATTGCATTCATCCATTGACAAGGCTCTATGGATCCTAATATTTTCTTAGATAATGTATATCTACATTTTATGGGGATTTATAATTTTCATTTTATTGTTTCTTGTTAGCCTAATCATTATTTGCTTATATTTTTTTGACATGTTTTCATAACAATATTTTCATGCCTTCATGTTGGCCATATAAGGATTGTCTTGCATATTTGAAATATTTTTGAGATGTCCTTGTCATGCTTTTGGATCTCACATTTTATAGTGAGAGGGTTGTATTATGTTATTTTCTCACTAATATAGTTATTTTATTAGTGACAGATGTTTCATATTCAGGTTGGAGTTTTTTAAGTGCTAAATTAGGCTCAATGTTTTGTTGGGAGTTTTTTAGTTTTTTTTTACCATAACTATCACCTTTCTTGACATTTTGTTTGAAGCCCGAGCTACATTCCTTTTCCTTCACGTAGAGTTTCCACCCCAAATATACACTTGTAAGATCTTTTTTTCCCTTAGAGCTTTCCTTCAGCAACCACATTTTTTGGTCCAACAACCTATGCTCTAACTAAGCCTCCCCATATCCTACTACATCCTTTCAAGACCTTCCATGAATTTTTCCATGAAAACATCTGCTACCATTATTCATTTTTTGAAATTTTATTCCTTTTTGGAGTGTTTATGTGTTGTATCTAAAAATTTCAAGTTTATTAAATATTTGTTAAGATTTTTTGAAATCCTCCCAGAGTACCTACCTGCCATCTATCCAGTTTTTTAAAATTTAACTTTTTTTGAATTTTAGCTTATTATTGGTAA
Organism: Torreya grandis; assembly: GCA_037957365.1. Lineage (NCBI taxonomy): Eukaryota > Viridiplantae > Streptophyta > Pinopsida > Cupressales > Taxaceae > Torreya > Torreya grandis. The sequence continues at coordinate 33,399 of JARHVA010006440.1, read as the reverse complement.
TAGAGAGTTTGAGGATGTCATTTATTGTAACCACAAATTGTAGTGCCTTTGGATTATGAATACAATTGAAGCTAGGAGTATAAATTTGTGGCAGTGATAAGGATATAGAGCTCTTTATTGAAATAGACCTAGTTAGAAGGTATGGTTGCTATGATGAGGTTCTAGGTCATAGTGCCATGAAGACAATATGACCGGTATGGTAGATTTTATTTGTGAACTCCCTATTAGATATTTGAGATCTTTGTTTTTAGGATTTAAACCCTAGATTGGGCTTACTATTTTTTTTAAACATGATGTTGAAGTACATGTGATTGGGATACTAGTATCTAGTGCAACATTTCATGATGATTCTATTGTTTCCACTATTGATCAGTGAATGCTTCATGGAGGATGAAATGTTGATGGATTTAGAGATTAATATGTGGATTCTTATAGGTGTGGATGTTCTCATATCCCATTTGGCCATGCTTCCATTCTTGATGCATACAGACAAAATCTCTTCTATGGTGATTGGATCTTTAAGCTTTGGATTCCTTTTGTGCTAAGAGGATTACACACTTGAACAACATCCCTCACCATCTGTAGGAATGCTTGCCGTTGCGCCAAAAGGTTGACCTGTTAACGCCCGATACAAACCCCAGATAAGTACCCACGGGAGGCTGTTAGTCCATGTCACGAATCCCTGAGGGGGACGCTGGCGATTAGTCCAACAATCCCCCCCTCAGCGTCACCCGAGGGGATTCGAACCCGTGACCACTGCTCTGATACCAATTGTAGGAATGCTTGCCGTTGCGCCAAAAGGTCGACCTGTTAACGCCTGATACAAACCCCAGATAAGTACCCACGGGAGGCTGTTAGTCCATGTCACGAATCCCTGAGGGGGACGCTGGCGATTAGTCCAACACCATCCTCCCATGTGCCTATGATTTCCCTCTACCTACCAAATTTATTAAAGTGGGAGACATACAATGGATTTAGCTAGATTTTATTGTTTGGTAGAGGGACATGATTTAATCATTTGGTGGGGGTAGAATATTTGGTGGGGATCCCTTTTTCTGAACCAGTGGTCATGGGTATTTTCCATATTATAATAGTGGGGTGTGTTTTACAAAAAATTTATACCACCCCTAGTTCAAGATGGGATTTTTTATGGTGGAAGCAATTTACTTACATTTTTTCAAAAACACTATATTATATATTGCTCTTATCCTTCTCCTAGATTCATTTTTGGTGTTAATCAACGTCTATTGGGGGAAAGAATTTTTGTTAAAATTGGTGTTTTTTGAGAAATTTTAATGGAAAAATGGTTTTAAATTACATTTGGATTCAAGGGATCTAACCCTTGACCATACCCTATACCATGATAGGGAGCACAATGGGGGCTTCTACCCCCAGACCCCCACATTGATCCCCGATTCTACAGTACTTCTGAGTGTTGAAAACTATTAGGTGGGTCTAACATGGTTGGTGGTCATGCCCCCCACAATAAATTTTTTAGAGTTATGTTTCTCTCTCCTTATTATTTAGTTTTGAAAATGCATTATATTTCCTCATCTTATCAAAGGTACCTAAAATAGCCTTATTCCAAGATCCTATCAAGGATTTTTTTGTCTCTTTTCACATGGTTATTATCTGACAAGACTCCTACTATATTTTTGAATGTGTGCTCAAGTAGTGGATTTTGGGCCACTCATGCATGAAATTTTTTAGTTTTTGATTTTCTTTTCCTTCATTTTTCATTGTTAGTTAGTTTACACTTTGACCTACGCTCATGCCATTGAGACATTTGAGGCCCCTTCTTTTGTGCCTCCTTACATTTTCTAGGAGAGATATCAATTTCTTTCTACAAATAAACACCTTTTGTCTCTGTGTGTGATTTTTTATTTTTAGCACAATAATGAGTTTATATTCCTCTAATGTACATGGGTCTCTTATGAAGCACTTTGTTTTCCAAAACCTGTATGGGGATTATAGAATCTCTCATCATTTGTTAGCCTTATTTGGTTACTCTTCTATTTTTTTGATATCTTTTTTTTACAGTAGATACTCTCCTTATTATGGAGCTATTATGGTGTATACAGTGTCAACATGTTTAATGTTTGAGTTATGGATTTGGAACACTCATTTAGATATTATGAGTATTTTCACCTAGTGTTCAGCATTGAGGTGGGATGTTTGGCAATGCCTCATCAAGTTTATTCTCCTACCTAGTCTTTTGGAGATCAGTGTTTCTTCTAGTTGATCCTTGTATTCAACACTAGTTCCTATTTTACTTGGTGGTTACAGTGATTGGCATCCATGTATTCTAGTGAGATGGATTAGCATCCATCAAGACATTTGGATTATTCATTAGATTCTGTTGATAACATAGGCACCCAACATGGCATAGTTATCAAGACCTATCTTTTGAGGAGTCTTACACTTTTTTATTTTTCACTACTCCCTAAGTTGTGCTTAAGGGAGGGTGTTAGAGTAATTAATATAGGTTAATTAATTATGTTAAGCTTGATTAGGAGTATGTCAACATTATGTTATCATTATGTTGACATACCCAAAAAAACCCATTCTCTCTCCTCTCTCTCTCTCTCTCTCTCTCTCTCTCTCTCTCTCTCTCTCTCTCTCTCTCTCTCTCTCTCTCTCTCTCTCTCTCTCTCTCTCTCTCTCTCTCTCTCTCTCTCTCTCTCTCTCTCTCTCTCTCTCTCTCACACACACACACAACACACACACACATTGTAATCTATCTTTCTGTAAATAAATAGTTTCATTATGTGAGCAATGTGTTTAATGGCCATGGTTGTGGTAATGGATTCTTGGAGAGATCTTGGGTGAGGGTTTTAATAACTCTAACAATAATTCATAGTTAGATCCATCAAAGGGAGGCTCTTTGTTTGATGAAGATCCTTCTTGACTAGCCATTGTGTTCACTATTCCAAGATCTACATGAGTTTATTAAGCTTATACTATGGAACAAAAATAGATACTAAAATGGGGGTGAATCATTATATAAACTAAAACCAGTCTTTTAATCCTCTTAAGACATATTCAAAACATATGTAGATTAAAATATAAATACAAAGATCACACACACACACAAACCCACATGACACCATATTTATACATGGAAAACCCAAAGGGAAAAACCATGATGAGAATAGGATCTAGAATCTATTATTCTAATCTAGCCTCATAGTCAATGCCTCACTAGAAAAATCTCACTAGTTACATTTAAGGATAGCCATCCTAAGTATATACCCATCCCCTAATTTAAGAGCACCAACTTTAAGGAAGCACCCACTCAAATTAACATCACTAGTTATAATGTTTAATGGCTCCAACCCTAAGGAGATACTAGTCTCCTATCTGAACACCAACTTAGCTAATCTAATGACATCAACCAATTAGACCTATGGAGCTACAAATATAAATTATAAAATAGATTCATGAATAAATCCAATTTTAAATCTGTATCATAAGTCTAGTTTGTAACTTCTCATTCTCTATAAATTATATCTATGTTCCTTTCTTCCCCTCTCTTTCTATGTATAGATATGTCTCTAATCAACACACTTCATCTCTTTCTCACTCTACTCTTCTGTGTCACTATATTTTTTGTTTGACACCAATTCAAATAGTTCCAATAGATTTTCCTTTGTCCTAAATATCGTATATATAGATAATGAATTTAGAGTTTGTTACTTCACTATGTTCACACTTGGATTGCAACACTTCATACTCCAATCTAAAATATATTTGAATTATTTGAACAATAAGCTTCTCATGTCTCAAATTCATGCTCCACCACCATGATTATTTGTCTTATTACTATATTTAACAATCTTTGTGATTTGGTTATGATGCACATGCATTGTTTTACACAATTTTATTGATTATAATGATCAATCTCTTTGTTTATGTCATTAATGCATCATTCTTGAAAGTATCTCCACTTAACCATTGGGATTTCAACACTTTAAATCCTATCTATTTATATTATGCTTCCCATCAAGTCCAAAATATTTCACTCCATTGAATCTCTATATGCTTTCAAAATTTAGCTTTGTTATCTTTAAAATATATCCTTAGATCTCCAGATCTTATCTCTCCACATGTCATTGGATATCCAAAGATACACATTCTTTATCTCTATAAATATTTTAAACATTGAGATCTTTATCCAAGCTATCTACTTATTATATGTTTGGATCACTTCCACTCTATTCAATATTCTCAAACCTACTCAATATTTAGCTTGACACTATGTCAATAAACACTGATCACTACTCCACTTGGGTCCACTCACTCCATTGGATATTTCTCATCTAAGCTTCTACATGCCATTTGATCTATGAAGATACATGACCTTTAATTTGAATTGGTCATTAATATTCAACACTTTGATCTCATCTCACTTCTTCTTACATCTATGGTTTGATTTTACTTCATCGAGCTTCTTTGACTCGCTCAATCTTTAATAAGCTATTACATCAATAAATCTCAAGCACTTTTATGACTTTGATTCTATTTGCTTTATCAAATATCCTTTTCATAATCACCTTTATACTGTTAGATCTTCTAACTAGATCGAACATTAACTCTAACAAGCTCCATGAATGTGACACTTGTCACTTATACTTTCATTCTAAGGGACCTTTAATAAATTGAATCTACTTTGCTCTATTAGATCATCTATGTACAATGAAGAATGACCCATTGATCTTCCAACTAGCTCAAACATTATCTTAAGTCTTAGACTTAGGAAAATATAAAGTCCTTTGATCATTGCTTAGATCCAATAATTACTATATCAAGGGGTTAGTTTCTTAATGACAAGGAAAACTTAAGTTATCACTTAAGCTACCAATACCTATCCATATCTAGTCAACTTAAAAAATTGAACATTGCTTGTTGATGCCATAACTAAACCCTTAGGGTTATCTTTAGAAAACCCTATCTAGTCTAAGAGCTAAATAATTCAATTCTAAGCTCATTCCTTCATTTTCTAAACTTGCAGACTATATATCCATAATGTTCACGAAAAACCTATAATAGATCTTCTATCTATTTCTTTTTTCAAATGTCTATAGATGAGCTTTGTAAAAGCATGACAAAATTACATGACCTTGTGTAGATTTTGTCTAAGTATGGTGACCATTTCATTATGCCTAGAAGATTAAATTTTGCACCTACATGACTATCATTGCATTTTATTTGGATGACCTTAAAATTGGTGCATATGTTCTTATTACATAGGGTGTTCCATCCATATATTCATTTTCTCTTGAATCCTTCATATGTGAAAGATATGACATTATAAAAATGCCTTCTAAGCTTTATCTTATAGCCTAAAAATTTTACTAAGTGTTGGAAACATTGTCAAAATGAATAGGAACCCTTCAAAACAATAGAGGTACCTTTCAGTTCATATGAAATGACTCTTCAAAACTTTCCAAGTGTCTTAAAATCCTTTCGAAAGTATCATTTAATCCTTCTAAAAGTTCCCCTTAGAAATTGTGTTGTGAGGTAAAGTGCCCTTTAGGACTTCATAAATGTACCCTTCAAAAATTTTGTTATGAGCTAAATTTCCCTTCAGGGCTTTGCAAAAGTAGCTTTCAAGACTTAACAAAATTACCATTTAGAACTTCTCAACATTCCCTTCAAAAAAAAATTATGGACTTTTTATTCAATAATTTCCCTAATAAAATGCCAATTATCCTTCAAAACTTTTGTTATGGGCCAATTGTCCTTTAAAACTTTTGTTGTGAGATTTTTTTTCTGAAGAGACTTAAACAAATTCCCTAAAAGAATTCTTTGAGACACTTTTACCAAAAGAATCCCTGAACCACTCTTTCTAGAAGAATTCTCTGAAACACTCTTTCTAAAATAATTCCTTGAAACATTCTTTTTGAAATAAATGCCAAGTTGAAAAAAAAGACCAAGTATGGAAACATAGTAAGCTTCTAGCAGAGAAAAAACCTTATATGCATTTGTAATATTTGTTATACTCATCTTCATGACTTAAAATTTATATGATAAAAAATAGGCATAAAACTGATTATTTTAGTGTGATCATTTCCTTTTGAAACTACCATACATGTAAATATTATCACCATCAATCTTGCCTAATCCATTTGACATCAATGACATCCATAGTAACCCTTTTGACATCAATGATAATCATATTTCCAACAATTAGACTTTAATTTTTTTATTTGGTTTTGAATACAAATATGTTTTTGACATAATAATCAAGCATCAACACATAAGTATCACAACTATAATTTAATAACTGATGCAGGTTTGCATCACATCACTAATCCTCTAATATGATTTCCTTTGAGAGGATTTAATAATTTAATGGTTCATAAGTAATTAAATACAATTATGGTAGTTTTCTAATCCAACCCTTATTTCCAAAGGTCCATTTGAAAGCCATCTTTGGGGGCTATTACCTTTGCACCCCTACATCAATTAATGTTTCATAACTAAATAGGCTTTATACTCTAAAATTTTCATCAGCTTTATAAATGGTCCCTGAAGGGTAATAATCCATCAATTGGATGTCATGACTTAATGATATATTCATGGAAGGGTCTTGTCTCATCACAACCGCTTCATATTTAGGGTTTCAATGAAGTGCTACCATAATATTTTAGAATCTAAAGGATAAAATATGTGGTTTGTGTTGGATCATTAAATATCCTTCACTTCATGGTTGTGCTTATAACATAATCCTACTTAACCAAGAATGACTTAATGTAGCCTCATTTTGTATACCCTATGGATAAATGAGGTTGGTATGAATGGTAGAGGATGAAATCCTAATCATCTTACCCTAATAACTTGTGATAAGGTGATGAACTCCACCTTATGTAGTTAAATTAAAAAAAGGTAACACCATTTTTTATTCACCTAAGTTCTGAAGAATAAAGGGAGAGCATACATGAGGAATTTTTTAGGTTAAAATACATGCAATTTCCCTCATTTTTATAGGTCACTCAAGTTCTTAAGAATGAAGGGGAAGCATATGTGTGAAATAAATAAAAAACAACACAAAAATCAAAGAAAAAGGGAAATGACTTAGAAAATAAACTAGTTTTAAGCCCAAATTAAAAGTGTGTGTTCTTTGTTAAACACTTCACAAAAATGTTGGTTCAATTTTAAGAACATAAAGTGAAATGTGAAAATAAAATGGGTTTGTTTAAGTGTAAATCCACTTCTTTGGCCAACAAAACCTGTGAACTACAAGTTAAAATTTTATAATGGTATTTTTCAAGCAAAACCTACAAAAATCAAGTTAGAATTTTAATATGTTTTTTCTGATGGGCAACCTATAAGCAAACATATTAGTACACTTTTGTTTTGTATTTTATGAAGTATATATGCATCATGAATCTATATTAACTTCAAAATAATAAAAGTCATGAGAAAACACATGGTTTTAAAAAACCATGTAAAATGGAGTCAGATGACCAAGACTGAACCTATAAAAAATGGGCTATGGAGTTGTAGTCCAGGCCGTAGTTTTATAGTCCATGAGAAAAAAAACATAAGAAAAAAAAATTCATGTAAATATTATGATTTGCTTATCTCAAAATGATCCAAAAACCTCCAACCAAAATTTTAACAATGTAATCTTCCTTCTCAATTTCAAAAAAAAATGGATTGAGGGTCCCACTGGGTGTGCCAAATGTAAATACACATGTCTAAAAGAGGTTAGTTTATTTTTTAGCTATTCAAAATCAAATATATTCACAAAACACAACTTCTCAAGCATTATCCCTTAGAATGGGAAATAATTAAAGCAATAAATTTAACAATAGAAAGCTAAACAAGATGTTTTACCTTCCATTTGGATATTCCTTTCAAAGCCAACACACATACATTTTTGTGCCCAAATTTAAATCTTGGAGTCTTTTTAAATATTGCACATGCATGTCAACAAAATCTCCAATCGCACTTTCGATTAATTGATCCAATAGAAGACAATAACATAAATGGTTGAAGGATTGATGGTTGAAAGGCAACTAAAAATGTCAGCATTTCATTATATGTTCAATACTTAAACCTAATGGCAAATAAAACTTGTATTTATATATTTTTCAGATTGATTGTGGTTGTCGATCTTCAATCAAGATGTGTGGTCCAAATTTATTCAAATTTGGTAGGCAAATACATTTACTATTTTATATTCTTAATATTTGTTTATATTTTTCAAAAACTTGACAACTTTCATGATGATGCTATCATTCCTAATATTTGTCCATGATGTCAGCATTCTTAATATTTATTGATGATGTCATTCTTGGTATTGATCCATGATGATGTGATGAGATCACCATTCTTGATATTAATCAATGATGTCATCATTTTATGTATTTGTTGTGATGTCATGATAATGCCATCATTTGGCCACTTGCCATAATTGGAAGAATAATTCAATTAATGAAATGAGGAAAATATGAAATTCTAAAAAGTTACGGAATTTACCATTAGAGAAAGATTAGGATTATTATTAAAGTTTAATTAACTTAATAAAAGGCGAAATGATTTTTGAAAATTGATGAACCATTCAATCTAATTAATCCAAAAATGTCTCTTACATGTAATTTAACTTTGGATAAATTAAGTGAAGTTGATGATTGTGTATAGTGTATTACCCTTAATATCGATACCCCAATAAATTTTAAAATATGCATGTTAAGTGTGTAGTAAAATTTTGGTGTTTTAGTGGTTAATGTGTCATTGCTAAAATTCATTCTAGTTACAATTTTGACATGAGAGTGATGAAAATTGAGTGTCTAAAATCAATTCATAAAAATAAAAATAAAAATGGAAAGATAGTTGATATAGACCATTAACTATAAATCAATTTTCATGAATTAAAAATTATTACTTTAGACTTAACATTTTGCAAAATAATTTATGAAGCCACAAATCAACGTCGATAGAATTTAAAGGAAACTAATTCACAAATGTTAGTTCAGAGCTATCTATTTCTTTAGCTAGATTGTAAATAAAAAACAAGCATCAATCTCAATAGACTATTAGAAAAATAGTTGCTTATAAAATTACAATCCCATCCCTATTCTTGTATGGAATAAGACATGTATATAAAGACACCAAATTTAATCCAAGTACTTTGGGTGGAATGTTCAAATATTATGTAATGATATATGAAGAGTTTGAACAAACAAAGGATTAATATGACAATGACAATTTTTCTATACAATAATGAGAGTACATAGAGGACTTGTTAAACATACAAATGGCTAGACTACATAAGGCAGTGGCAAAACCAAATTTATTTCCCTACATTTATGTCCTATTCAATTTATTCATTGTTGGAATTTTTTAAAATGATATACTACATAGATGAGGCAAAAAAATAATAGTATCATATATAGATTGTGTCTACTTTAAAAATTACTACAGAATCCTCACACCTAACATAGTCTATAACCAAGACGTTGCCATTAAATGGTTTAAAATAAATGATGTCAAATATACCATGAAAATTTTGGCATCTGACCCCAACAAATTTGTCAATAAGAGGAATGTAGGTTCCATTCCTATTATAAAACTTAGGTCAGAAGTTAGAATTTTTGTGTCCCTATCAAAAAAACATATGGAGCTAAGTCCACTTCAAATCAAAATAAGGTCTATGTTCCCATAATTTTAATAATATTGGATTATAAGGATATACCTGCACTAGGGTAAATAATCATTTTTAATTTGAGACAAAAAAGGATGACTTAAGTAGGTAAAATTCCAACATATATATGTTATCTTATTTTTTATATGCAATTTATGCCAACATCAGTCTTTTAGACTCACTTGCATAGTATCCCAAAGAGTACCAAAAAGTATGCAATGATTTTTATGATACATATTCATAAGTTTATACATTTTATTCAAAGGATTATTGATGCATTTTACCCAGTGATTTATAAATCTATTAAACTGTTTCCAATGCACAGACTATCAGATGAAATAAAAAGGTCCCTCAAATCATTATGAGATTATTGGTATTATCTAGACCACACTATTATAAGGGTAGAGGGAGTAATTATGGCACCCTTCTTCTTTCCAAGATTAGTCCTTGACAAACTAACTTATCAAGAGATAACCTTACAACTATCTCAAATCATTTATGGGATTGTAAAAAGGAAAATTGGATATTGTAAACAAGACACCACTCAACAGAGGCTAAAATCATTTAACCAATGTCTACAATTGTATAAATCATTACTTTATAGATATTTATTTAATTTGAAGTTAATATAATTTAGACATTGAGATCCTAGAGCTAGCAATGAAAATCATTTGAAGAATCTCCATGGAAGTTTTAAATCTAATTATTCACATAAGGGATATGACCTTGATTTTATTTCCATTGATTCTAAAGATGGATCCTAGGTATATATAAAAATGCATGTTATATAAATGATTATGGAAATTTCACAAAGAGTTCAATATGAACCTTCTATTAGGATAACATAAAATATTGTTGCATAACAACTTGGTAGATAAATGTCTCAAAGGGAGACTAATGAATAATTGAGAATAATAATCCATGGGAAAATTCCTTCCCAAAATAACACATCATTACAAACTTTTCCCATGGACATGATTGGACCACCTTAATTATCTTTAGATCATCATACTAAATATGTCTCTACTACTATTGATTCAAGTCAACCAGAGCCATCAAAAGTTAGATCAACAACCCCATCATCCAAAAACATATGTGATGATTCTACCTTACACTCCAATTATTATACATGTTCTATAAGTTATAATATGGGAACAAACACAATATACCCAAAAGTGTGAGGTGTCATTGGATTTATCTTATTCATCTGACATAAAGGAAGATTTAGAGAAATAACACATTTGAAGGGTTTTCAAGAAGTAATTAAAAATGTAAGTCATTATATATCTATCCATATATTTTTTCATGTTTTTATTACTTCTATTATTGCAACCAATGTAGACAAATATCATATCTTGAATGTGATAGTGATTAAGGAATATGCTTCAAATGTTTCTTCAATTGAGTTTTTTGATATTTCAAAAGAAATCCCAACCATTTCAATTGAAATTATTAATCCTTCTATTGTTACGTCTATTATAACTTCAGTGATTATGTTATGCCCTTAGCCTATAGTGCATCTACGGATATGTGTGGCTAGCATGTGGTTTACACACATTTATATTATCTTATTTCATTTTTCAATGTTATTAATATGGTTGACCAATGGAATAACCATGGATAAGTAAAGTATATATGAGAGGTAGTGTTTAGTATTTTATCATCATATTTAAAGTTATGTTCTTATTACATTATTGTGGAGATTTTTCCCTCAAAGTGGTTCAATCATAATATTCAAGTATTCTACTCTTTTTCCAATTATTATTGTGGATCTGCTTACTCTATTTTATAATTATATTATTGAAAAATTAATTTCATTTTAAGTGGTATCAAAACATTGATTTGAGAAAGTTTTTATGGCATAATTAATTTTCAAATCTGGTATCTTGAGTATTAAAAGGTTGAAAAAACATAACTTGTGATCCAGGATGAATTGAATTTTTTCATCACCACATTTTTGTTCATGAGGTTTCATCACCGTGGTCTATAATTTTATCTTTTGGAAATTAATAGTCATTGGACTCATATTTTCAAGATGATCATAATGGTATATTCTATCGGTACACTTTTTTGGGCCAATTTTTTTTCACCTTTATGCAAATTCTTAGTCATTAGATTCTTCTTGGTGAGGTGATCACAATGGTATCATTTATTGATACAATTTTTTTCTATTTTACAACCCTCACAGGGTTTATACATGGTTGGGCCTAATAGTCATGGATATAGAAAAGAGTAATAAATGCCCAAAAATCCTCACTAAGATGACATGGATTTTAAAACTTTGGATTCAAGTATTTTTATAGTAGTTTAACACCTTCAATAAGAGTTACATGGCATGGTGAAGAAATATGATCTCCATGTGGTTGGGGAAGTCATGGGTATGTAAGGGGAGATGCATAGATTAAGGGACTAATTTCAATAAATAACTGGGGAATTAGATAATATCATATCTTAGATTTTGTAAAATAACTCTCTACCACTCTAGTTTCGGTATCCCACTATAAATAATTCTAATACCAATTTGGGCTTGAAGTTGATGTTGCCAAAAGTGGACATGTGCAAGTTTGATGGTAAAGACCCACTCACACGGATTACTCAAATTAGAAATTTATTTGATCTACATTAGATTCCCCATTCTCAAAAGATTATCATGGCCTCTCTATATCTAAAGCCAAGGTAGTTCATTTTGTATCACTGGTTATGTGCTTAAAAAAAGCGAAAGGGTCTCTTAGTTTCATGGTGGATATTTTGTAAGTAGTTGTATCTCCACTATCACAATAATGTTTTCAAAAAATAATTCAGCCAACTAGGCAAATTGTGCCAAATTAGGATTGAAAAGGATTACATTCATCAATTTCAAAATATTTCCTTACATGTGATGGACATCACTAAAGCAAATCTAATTGACCTATTTTTGGGTGGCCTTAAAGATAACATCCAATTGGAGGTTCTCATGTTTCACACCAGTAGTGTATCTAAAGCCATACCAAGGGCACTCATGGTTGATGAAAAAGAGTTTATCAGACAAAGACCTTTCACTAATGTTTGTAAATTTACTTTCACAAAACCATCATTTATACAACCTACAATATTGACCCCTCATCAAATTGAGAAAAAGTGTGAAAAATGTTTGTGTTATGACCATGATAGAAAATAGAGCAAAGGACATTGATGTGCTAAAATTAAGTTATTCTACATTAAAGAGGTAATTGAGGAGAAAGATGATGATGAGGATTCAAGGGTAGGTTTGGAAGAACCTAAGGATGAATCTAAATATTCTCAACCTACTATTTCATGTCATGCACTTTCAAGAATTAGTACTCATCAATCTCTTAAGGTGGTGGGACTTTTGAATAAATAAAAGGTGAGTGTGTTAATTGACTCTAAGAGTACACAATAATTCATGAAAAATAATCTGGATACTCATTTGAACTATTTCATTTACCTAACTCTAGAATTTTATGTCATGATTATAGATGGTGGTACAATAAACTATTCTATAAACTATGATACCATTAAGCTTGCTATGGGAGACTACTTGTTAGATTCCCCTATGTTTACTATTCCCATAGGAGGATTTCACCTTGTTTTAGGAGTACATTGGCTCACCACTATGGGAACTATTGAGATGAATTTATAGGAACTATTCATGATGTTCCATTCAAAAGGTAGAACCTTTAAAATGCATGGATTATGGGCTAAATCTACATATCTAGTTAGTTCCCACTAGATGATAAAGATTCTCAAAAAAGGTGTAGAGGAATTTATAGCATGTCTATTTCCTATATAGGTTTAACCAACTAAGGAGTCTACACATCTTGATTTGTAAAGGGTGTTGTATGACCAATCTATTTGTTTTGGTGAAAAGCCAAAAGGACTTCCTCCAAGTCATGTGCATGATCATTCTAGGAAGTAAACCACCCAACATCAAACCTTATAGGTATCCCTATGCTTAGAAGTGTGAAATTTAAAATATAGTATATGAGATGTTGGAGGTAGGAATTATCTAACATAGTCAAAGTGAATATTCCTCCCCTATGGTCAAGGTGTATAAGAAGGATGACACTTGGAGGTTATGCCCAGACTACATAAAAATAAAGTACATCATCAAAAATATGTTTCCTACTCTAGTAATTGATGATTTTCTAGATGAATTACATGGTGTTATTTATTTTACCAAGTTAGACCTTCACTCTAGGTATCATTAGATTCATATTAATTAATTTCATAAATTCATAAAGATATGTTAAGTTCACAAATTCATAATGGCCATTATTTTAGGTATGGATAGTTTTTATAACTCATGAAGGCCATTATGAATTTATGGTCATGCCTTTTATCCTCATAAATGCACCATCTACATTTCATATTTTGATGAATAATATTTTTAGGTTATTTTTGAGAAAGTTTGTATTAGTGTTTTTTGATGATATGCTCACCTACAACAAAAATTGGGAAGACCATTTTAAGCATGTGAAATAAGTAGTTTAAGTTATAGAACAACATCAGATTTATGTCAAACCTTCCAAATGTTATTTTTGTGTCCAAGAGGTGGAGTATATAGGACATATTATTTCACATGGAGTGAAATTTGATCATAAAATATCTTAGTCATGATGGAGTGGCAAGTTCACAAGACCCTCAAGAACCTCTAGGGAATTCTAGGTCTAATTGGTTACTATCATAGGTTTGTCAAAAATTATGGTAGAATTTCATCCCCACTCACCTCTTTATTAAATAAATATTCCTTCTAATAGATTTATTCAACTTCCAAGACATTTTAATAGTTAAAAATGGTTATTTCCACAACTCCATTTTGGCTACCTCTAATTTTTCAAAAACTTTTATTGTGGAGTCTAACACATTAGGATATGGCATGGGGGTTATACTCATGCAAGAAGGTAGACCATTAGCATTTTAAATTCACCAAATAAATGGAAAAAATATACTCAATCTAATTTATGAGAAAGAGATGATGGTTATTCTGCATGCAATGAATCAATGGAGACCTTATATAATCGGTCATCACTTCTAGGTAAAGACTAATCATGATAGCCTCAAATAGTTTTTAGAAAAATGATTGTTATCTAAAAAATAAAAATATTATGTGAATAAAATGTTAGGCTATGATTTTTAAATAGTATATAAGAAGGTAAAAGAGAATGTGGTGGAATATTCCCTCTCTCAATAGGATGAATCTGTTGAAGCATTGTTATGTGCCATGACAATGTGATAGGTAGATTGGACAGAGGTAGCAATATCAAAATTGGAGAATGATAATGCTACCAAGGATTTGATTCACAATATTTAACAATGTTCTAAATAATATTAAAAAAAATCATGGAAGGGGAATACATATGGTATCAAGATAGATTATACCTTTGTAAGCATTTCTTCCTCAAAAATAAAATTATTTAGGAACTTCATACCACTTGGAGATCACTCCATATTTCTTAAAACATATTATAGAATCAAGCAAGATTTATGTTGGGAAGGACTCAATGGGGATACCTAGAAATTGGTGGCTTAATGCATGGTATGTCAATAAAATAAAGGTAAAATCATTAAGACCCTATGTCTTTTACAACCTTCATCCATCCCTAGCAAACATTGGGAAGAGGTTTCTATGGATTTCATTACAGGTTTACTGTATTTAGAGGGTAAATTTTTTATCATGGAATTTATGGATTGAGTCACCAAGTATGTTAGTTTTTTCTCCTTATCATAGCCATTTGTTATTAGTATAGTAGCTTTTGTATTTCTCAATACAGTTCAAAAATTATGTGCTACTCTAAAGATCATTGTAAGTGACTAAGATACCATATTTATTAGTAATTTTTGGAATGAATTATTTTCATGTTTGGGTACCAATTTGAATCATATAGAATCCTATCATCCTCAATCTAATACATAAATAGAGTTATTCAACAAACATATAGAAGGTTATATTTATTGTTTTGTTTATGAAAAACAATATAAATGGGTTCTTGGATGCCACTTGTTGAATGGTGGTATAACACTAATTTTCACCCTTCTTCCAATATGTTACCCTTTATGAAATTATATGGGTATCATCCCCTATCCATCACTTTATCTTTGACCATGTATCCCAAGGTTTGAGATGTTGAGGAACACATTCACCATCAATAAGGGGTAATAGTTAGTTTGTGAGAGAATCTAATAATGACATAAAATTGAATGAAACAAGTAGATCAATACCACATTCAGTGGAATTTTTACATAATTGATTGGGTCTTTGTGTATTTGTATCCATATAAGAAAATGTATCTTAAGCATTATAAAAAGGATAACAAGCTACAACCTAAGTATTGTGGCCCTTATTAGATATTTTATAAAATTAGTAGTGTGGCTTACAATATGGAATTATCCCTATCCACTTGTATACATTTGGTATTCCATGTATCTTTATTAAAGAAGGAAATAGACAAAAATTATCCAATTAGACTAATTTACCTAAATTAGATGAATAAGGATGAGTCATTATGGATCCTAAGAAGATCCTTCACATGTGCACTAAGAAAGTACAAAATAGAGTGATTAGAGATTATTTGATCTAATGGAAGAACTTTCATTTTGAAGATGAAATATAGGAGGATGAATCATTCCTACAACCACATCTTAGTTTGATTCAATGTTGAGGAAAATGTTGTTCTAAAGGTGAGGGGCATGATATGCCCTTAACCTATAATGTGGCTAAGGATATGTGTCAATAACTTATAGCTTACACACCTTCATATTATCTTGTCACATTTATCAATGTTCTTAGATGGTCAGCTTTCCATAACTAAGTAAAGTATATATAAGGGGAAGTGGTTAGTCATTTATCATCATATTATGAATTATGTTTTTATTGCATTTTTTTGGAGGTTTCCCCCTTAAAGTGGATTAATCATAATATTCAAGTATTTTACTCTTTTACCAATTGTTATTTTGGATTCAATTACTCTATTATTAATTATGTGATACATAATTCTAGTTTTATGAAAATAATTTCATTAAAAATCGCTCCTATTTATTCAATTTATTATTGTCGCATTTCCTCAATTTACATTATTATTCTAATCACTTTTATTATTATTTGTGTTTCTAATGTAGAATATTTCCATTTTATACCACCCAACCCATTATTTTTTAGCCTATCATATTTTTCAACCAACAATTATCTCAGAGGATTTATCCTTTGTCTTTCAAACTCCAAGGTTTGAAGACTTAGTTTCATAGTCAAGTTTTTCAATTTATCTATTGTGAATCCATGCTTCCACTCAATTAGGAATTATAATTCATCTAAGAACCTTTATTTCATCCCTAGTAGTGACTATCACAAAGTACTCCCCAAGTGTAATTAACCATATTACTAGTATTCTAGTTATTTAAAGTTTCAAGGGAGAACATGGTCAATAATCCATTACCCATATCTCCACTCTCCATGTCCCCATGTTCACCCATTTACCTTGAATTTTTAGTTATCATTCCACCTCCATAGTACATATAATTTCCTTACACCTTCATCCCCTGAGTCATCTTCTTTTGTTAAAATGATTTTGACACAGTCATGGATTCTGTAGTTATAAATTTATAAACTTTCAAGATAGAATTTGGTCATTATTGAGGACCCTAAGGTCACCCTAAAAATTGAATAATAGATCATTCAGGTCAAAAATATTACATAGATAAAAATGAAAATGGGATCTAAAGAAATTAATTTGAAAATAAGAAGAGTTATTTCAACTATTAAATAAAATAAAAACTAAACATGGAGAACATGATTAATTTAAGTAAGATCATATCTTTATTTTTGATGCAATTGGTGGAGTCTTTAAGAAAATAGTAAATGGCCTACAAAAGGAAAATAAGAGACTAGAGTCTTAGGCCATGATTGAGTTATTGTAGATATATTAACTAATATTGGGGTAAGTTAGTGTGAAAACTCTTGTTTTATTTCTATATATCACTCACTTATAAATCAAACAGATATAAGGAATAACAATGCATAAGTAATCATTCATATGAACAAGAAGTGAAAGCACAACACATGAACATAAGATTTATGTGGGAAACCCTATATGTGAAGAAAAAATATTTATTAAAAACTTTTAATACTATCTTATAAGTAATGAATCATGATTTTAGTGAGTCTAAAACACCACAAGGAGCACAAACCCCTCACCAATCAAGCACCAACTCAACTAGTGCTTTTAGCAAGCTTTAACCTATAAAGAGGCTCCAAACCCCTAGGAAACCAAGAACTAAATTATATACCTTGAATATTTTATCATACATTGACATATATTTATTAATAAACGAATTATTACCTCCTTTGTTGTCTCTTCTCACACTTTTTTCTCACTCAAACAGCCTATTAGGCATTCTTGCCCAATTAGCCCTCTCCTTGGCAGAATTAGGTCAAATGACCTTGTTAAACACCTATATAAACATAGTTAATAATTAATTTCATAATAATATCATGTATATTATTATATTCAATCCCTTAACATATTATAAAAAACTCTATATCCTTCATTCAATAGCTTAATATTCTAACTAGTCAAAATAGGCTTAATAGGCCTTGACTTTATACTTGATTCTTTATCATACCCATATTTGTCAGCCAATTAAACTACCATAATTGTATTTTTATTTAAATATATCAATAAATATTTTTTATAAGTGAAACAAACATTTCAAATATTTTTCAGTACCCTTAATGGCTAAAACCACCATTATGCCTAATAGAGACATAATGCAATTAGGCCTTCCTTAAGCACATGTTTCACTTAGACCTCATTAGAAAACCTTGAGACTAAAAAACTTGATGAAAAAATTAATATTTAACTTTAATATACCCCTCATAATCTATCCTTGTGTCCCCAACACCATTTTATTCATTTCACACCTTGAACTATCCAATTAGGTTTACTCACCTTTAGGCCTTCTCACTGCCAAAAAATCTATCATGCAAATTTGAACCATATAAAAAAAATTTAAAGATTAAAAACACACAAAATAATATTAATAATATATTAATGACTTAAAATACCTAACCATTATTTTTTCTTCTCCACATAGGCCAAAAGACCTCAGGAACAGTCTTGTAAATGGCTTATTAAAACCACCAAACACTGTCAATAAACAGTCAAAAGAATTTGACTCTCCATAATTTATCAGAGAATTTAAAATGAATAAAAATAAAATAAAATTTTAATATTTTTAATTTAAAACACATTAAATATCATTTTATCCTTCACCGTAGTGAAAAATGACTTAGAACATCATTTTCACATACACACAGAAAGTTGCATGTAGCATAAAAAACATAGTCAAGAAAATCAACTCTTAAAAAACATGTGGGAACACTTATGTGTTATTAAAATTAATTTTTTTGAACTTATAACATCCTTGTATTGTTTATAAAAATATATATTACATGATCATATATCAGTATTGGTCTTACATACCAATCTCATTACTTCACTCTACATAGGCTTCACTATGTTATACAAACTAGTTTGATGACAACTTTTAGGTTAAGTATAGTAATCATAAACACTTATATAAAAATGGGATAGGATTAATAGGTATTTAAAAATTACCCCATTCATTATTATCAATCCATAGTCTTTTGAAACTAATCCCTAATCTCATTATCAGTCTCTCCTAATTTTTTCACTATTCTGCTCATTAGTCTTGTTTAGTGATAGGCCAACTCCCATGACCAGTTTAGCACATTTTTGGATCTTAAAATATTTATAAAATTTAATTTGAATAAAATATAAGTATTACACATCATTATACATCCATTTTCATTCTTTTACTTGGTTAACCCTGCCTATAGCATCATATTCTTTTAAAATAAGGGGTTTCTTGTAGCTTATACTCACTGTCATGTCAAATATAAAACCATATGGATAATATTTGAAGAGTAATTTACATGCATAAAAAATAAAAATGGGTAAAAATTACTATTATAATCCATAACTTACAATATCTTTCCTATTGGTTCATTATAAGGGTTTTGAGAGGGTTTTGACTTGATCCATAAAGGATTTCCCCTCATATTCAAAAACAATTCCATAAAAATAAAGATAGTGACATTACCAAAATTACATTAAGTTATAAATATATCATGAAAATTTTTCACATTCCAATGAGTACAAGAAATCTCTTCTCAGTTTTGAAACACCCCATTCTGTACACACGGGGAACCTTATCATGGGTTTTCATGATTTCACCTTTATGTATTGAATTAATTTTTTTTTCACACACTTAAAATTACATATCATAGATATTTAAATTTTTTAAATATATATGACACATTCTAAAATAATCTTGACCCCTCATTAGGCCACTATAGGTCACTTTGCATACTAGGCTTTAAACTACCAATCATGCGTAGACTATGTTAATGCCTTGGAACCTATTGAAATATATTAAAAACCTCATAAAAATTTCATGTGGTCTCATATAATAATCATAAACTTCCAAAATTTCTCACATAGGTATCCAATGGCTCAACTCATCATTTTACCAGACATATGCCTTTTCACTAGGTCTTTCAAGTAAATGTTAAGCTTCAGAACTAAACCTTGAAACTTATTAGTAAGATTATTTTTATATTGATAATATTTAAGATATATTAGGAAAATTTATCATGCCTTTAATGACCCTAATGACAAATATTTACCATGATTTATGCATACATTTTCTTCACAAAGCTAGACTAGGCTACTCAAGATACCTAATACTCAAAGTTTGGACACAAAAAAGATATTTCTCAATGATTTCATTCTTCAAAACATGATTATCTAAAGATAAGGATAATATTTATAGAATTTATGAGCTCTATTACATTTCAACTTTGTGATAAGGCCTCATATAGAATACAAATACTTGTTGAGCCATGTACTTACTTTGTATGCTCCTTAGTACTTAGAGCTCAATCAAGATGTTTACCTTGTATCTTGAACATGATCTTGATATTTAATAAATCCTTAGAAACAATATCAAGTTTCCTTGAAATTTTCTCTCAATAGAGAAACACAAATTCTTTAACACACCACTTCACCAAGAATGACATCAATTCTAACTTTTGAGATGAAGAACATTTACTTAATTTTGATGTCAATGACAACATTAATGCCTTAATACCAACATTAAGAACACACCTCAACAATCTCCCCTTTTTCATTGATTGAAAACACTCTTAATCATGGTATATCATTCTCTTTCCTTCAAAATGGATATTCGTCAAAACATTATCTTTGAAACATGAAATTTCTCCTCCATTGAAATTAATGACAAAGGTTCATCTTATTGGTAGCTATTTGATCCTTATACCTACGGAGCATACTTTTTATTTTGAAAAAAATCATCAATCCTTTATGTTAGAAACTTTTTAGCACAAACCAAGCTCACATACCTACTAATGATACATGATTTATTACCTTTATCTCCATGAAAATTTAAGACATTTTCAAATCTATGACTTGGTTTGATCAAGTCATAATACAAAAATTTTATGACTTGTCTCTTGTGATCTCACCTATAATAGACTTCTTTGATTTAAAATTAAATTTGAAGGTCTCCTAATACCATAAAACTCACCCTATGACAAAGCATCATTCATGATTCTTACTTATGAGTTGAGTGCCTGCATATATCCTAATGGAATAACCTCTACAAAATCCTTGGTCATGTTTTCATTAATTCCACCAAATACAATATCATCTACATAGACTATCACTATCAACTAATGATGATTTTTAGTTTTGAAATATATGTTACTATTTGCAACTCCTCTCTTGAACCCTTGGTCTCAATGGTACTTATCAAGTCTATAATACCAAGCTCTAGGGGATTGTTTTATGCCATAATGGGCCTTCTTCAACCTAAAAACATAATCCTTCTTGTAAATCAATAAGAAACCCTTAGGTTATTTAATGTATACCTCTTCTTATACATTCCCATTTATGAAGATTGACTTAACATCCATTTGATATATCTTGAATTATTTAAAACCCATATAGGCAATAACCATCCTAATGGCCTCTAAACTTGATATAGGAGAAAATATTTCTTCAAATTCCAATCCTTTTACTTGATCATATCCTTTTCACACAAGTATAGTTTTTTTTCTAGTGACCTCTCTAATCTCATTCAATTTTTTCCTAAAAATCCATTTTGTACCAATGATGTTTTTATCTTTAGGTTTTGGTACTAACTCCCAAGTTTTATTCTTATCAATTTGATTTATCTCCTCATTCATTGAATCTAATAAAAAATTATCTTCATTTTATTCTATATAGTTTTTAGGTTAAAATTTTGAATGTAAGGTAGCATCACACACCATTTTTCTCATTATTTATATGCATTTACTTTTATTTCTAATGATTTAAGATTCAGGATGATCCTTTTGAATTTTCCTAGAAAGACCTTTTCAGTCCTTTCTTTCCTCACTCTCTTATTCATTATTTTCTATATCTATTTATCCTTAATTATTCATTGAATTAGTATGAATTCTTTGTCTCATCAACTTTCACATTTGTGCTCTCCATTATCTATTTCAACCTTTTGTTATAACATCTATAGGGAACATTTACTAATGAATATCCTAAGAAGAAACCTTTGTCAGATCTTGGAAAAAACTTTCCTATGTCCTCATGATCTCTCTTAATATATAATTTACTCCCAAAAACCTTGAAATGTTCAAAACTTTCAGGTCTACCATTCCATAATTCATATGTATTATTATCACCATTGATCCTAGTCTGACCTTTGTTAAAAGTGTAAACTATGTTACTCATAGGTTCTCTCCAATAGCCATATAATAACTTATATTCATTAAACATGGTCCTTGCCATCTCTTGGACTATTTTTTCTTGTTATCAATGTCTCCATTATATTTAGGTGTTCTAGTAAATTAAAAATGTCTTATTATTCCATTGACCTCACAAAACTCATCAAACTCATTGACCAAAACTCTCCTCCTTTTCCAGACCTAAGACTCTTGATCTTCATATTTGTTTCATTTTCAACCAAATATTTGAATTTTTTGAACTTAACTAAAGCTTATAACTTATCCTTCAAAAATTATTCCCAAGTTATTCTTGTGAAATCAGATATAATCAACATGAAGTAGTTATCTCCTTAAATAATTTGAACCCTTATAGGTCCACATAGATTAATATGGATCAGTTCTAAAGTTATAGTAGTATAATATTATTTAGGCTTGAATATTTTCCTAATTTTATTACCATTTTGACATTCCTTGTAAATAAAATCTATATGGTTAGATATTTTAGGCATATTCTTCATAGATCCTTTGGAGCTAATATTGACTAGATTTTCAAATTTCATATGACCTAACCTCCTATGCAACCAACTCTCATATACCTTGCTCATAAATCATTTCTCTTTTGTGATATCCTTTATTAATTAAAGATTATTTTTAATTCTCTTGGCTTTGGTAATCAATATTCCTAATTTATCTCTCCTTATCTCACATCCTCTTTCATGAAATGTTAGAGTATGTCATTGGGTGCACATTTAAATCATGCTTAAGAAGTTATGTTTCAATCCATCTACATATAATACATTTTTTGTTTTGGTATTTCCATTGTCCAAGCTCAAATCAACTTTACCAACTATGTTAGTAAATGTGTTATCCCCAAACCTTACTGAACTAGTTGGCATTCTTTTTCAAAGTGATGAATTTGACTTTATCTCTTGTTATGTGACTCAAGAAACCACTATCTATGTACCATTTTAAATCTTCATATTGAGTGTGAAAAATAGTTTTGGATATCATAGATTCTTCTCCTCTATCTTTCTACTTATTTTGTAAAGGTTTTGATTTATTGATCCATTTTTAGTGTCACGACTCCATAACTTTTCAATATGACTAGTTTACTTGATTGTCTTACACTCTCTTATAATATGTCCTATTTGGATGGATTTGTAGCATATAATTTTTATTCTCAATATAAATTTGAAAAATTTATGTCCAAATTTAACACAAGATAAATAATAACCCATGAATGATTTCACATACTATGATTTTTTGAACTTGTTTGTCTTTTGATGAAGATATGATGAAATATTATTTCCTTTGACATCTCTTGATAGAGAAAGGACCTTTTTGACTTGTTGATGCTTGAATTAAAATTTGGTAGCTTCTACATAGATCTTAATTCTATCAATTCCATCACTCCTTGACTGATCAATGTCTATTGGAGACTGACATATCTTGAAATCATTTTATTCTTCTATAAATCCAAGACCTCTCATGTCATGAAAGGATATTTGACTATCCATGATATTGTTAATTTATTTAGTAATTTCCTCATACTTCTGTTAAGTCCTTAACTTGATAACATCTTTCCCTATATGTGCCTCTAAAGTCTTTATTTTCAATTTGAGTTGGGAACATTATTTTTAATAACATTCATAATCTATTTTACTAAATTTTTGTAGAGGAAAACACTTTCATTGCCAAGATCCATATCTATGTTCCTAAGATCTCCCTTAGACTATCAAGTCTACTCAAGGGACCAAGATTTGATACCAATTATTGGATATATATTCATTAAGAGGTGGGGTAGGTGAATTAGTGTGAAAACTCCTATTTCATTTCCATATATCATTCACTTATCAATCAAACATATTTAAAGATATAAAAATACATAAGAAATCATTCATATGAGCAAAAAGTGAAAACACAACACATGAGTACAATATTTATGTGGTAAACCCTATAGGGGAAGAAAAAACACTAATTAATAACTTGTAATAATATCCTATAAGTAATTAATCACTCTGTTAGTGAGGCACCAACCCCTCACTAGTCAAGTACCAACTTAACTAGTGTTTTTGGCAAGCTTCAACCTATAAGGAGGCTACAACCCCTTAGGAAACCAGTAAATAACTCATATAACTTGAATATATACTAATAATTTAAAACCTATTTATTAATAAAATTATGATCACCTCATTTATTTTCTCTTCTCACACTTCTTTCTCACTCAAACAGCCTATTAGGCCTTCTTGCTCAATTAGCCCTCTCCTTGGTAGAATTAGGTAAAATGACCTTGATCAACACCTATAGAAAAATAGTTAAATAACTCATGGAATATTAATCTCATATATATAATTATCTTAAATAACTTAACCTATTATCCAAAACTTTATATCCTTCTCTCAATAACTCAATATTCTAACTATTCAAAATAGGCTTATTAGGCCTTGACTTTATGCTTGATTCTTTATCATACCCATCTTGGATGGCCAAGGACATAAACATAATTGGATTATGATTTAAATATATCACTACAAATATTTAGAAATTTAAACAAACATTGTAATGATTTTTCATTACCCTTAAGGGATAAAACCACCATTAAGCCTAATAGAGACCTAATACAATTAGGCCTTCCCTAAGCACACATTTCATTTAGACCTCCTTCAAACACATTGAGATAAAAAATTAGATTAATAAATTAATATTTAAATTTAATTTAAGACTCATAATCTATCCTTATTTATCTAACACAATTTAATTCATTTCACACCTTGAACCATTCAATTAGTTCTACTCGCCTTTAGGCCTTCTCACTACCAAAAAGTTTGTGTTGTAAATTTAAACCATATATATAAATTTTTAAAATAACCCAAACATAAAATAATATTAATAGGATATTTATGACTTAAAATACCTCCTAATTTTCTTTGGTCTTTACCACACAGGCCAAAATGCCTCAGGAACACTCTTGCAAATGGCTTACTTAGAACCACCAAACACTGTCAACAAATAGTCAATAGAATTTAAATATCCATAATTTAACAGGGAATTAAAAAGAGTAAAAATAAATTAAAATTATCCTATTATTCCTTTATAACACATTAAATATCATTTTATCCTTCACTTTAGTGAAAAATGACTTGAGAACATCATTTTCACATACACATAGAAAGTTGCTTGCAACATCAAAAACCTAGTCAAGAAAATCAACTCTTAGAACACCTATAAGAACAATTATGTGATATTAAAATGGGTTTGTGTGAAAATTTATAATCCTTATATCATATTTGAAAATATATATTGAATGTTCATATATCAATATTAGTCTTACAAACCAATCTCACTACTTCACTTTACACAGGCTTCTTTATGTTAGATAGACTAGTTTGATTAGAAATTTTTGATTAATTCTAGGAGTCATAAATAATTATATAAAATTTAATAGGATTAATAGGTATTTAATTACCCCATTCATTAGGATCCATCCCTAGTCTTCTATAACTAATCCCTAATCTCATTCTCATTCTACCTAATTTTCTCATTGTTTTGCTCATTAGGCATGTTTAGAGATAAGCCAAATCCCATTATAGGTTTAGAAATTTTTTGGTTTTAAAACTAATCAAAATATTTCATGTGCATAAACTATAAGTATTACACATCATCCTCTATCCATTTGCATGTTTTAACATAGTCAACCCTACCTATAGCATCATATTCTTCAAAAATAAGGGGTTTATTGTAGCTTATACTCATTTTAAAGTCAAAAAATAACCAATTTTATAATCCTTGAATATTAGTTTACATTTTTAAAACATAAAAATATGTCAAAATGATAATTCTAAGCCTTAAACAATAATTTCTTTCATATTGGGTCATTATAAGGGTTTTGACTAGTTTCACTTCCTATTAATCATTCATAAAGGATTACCCCTCATATTTAAAACCAATGATAATAAGATAAATATAGAGACCTTCCTAAACTTCCATTAATTTCTTATGATCTCATGAAAATGTTGTACATGTTAATGAGTACAAGAAATATCTTCTTGAGTTTGTAACACCCCATTCTATGCACATAGGGAGCCTTATCATAGGTTTTCATGATTTATAATCTAGGCATTTACTTAAAAAAATTAAACAAACATAAAATGACCTATCACACATTTCTCAATTATTTAAATATATTTTACACCTTTGTAAATGATTTTGACCCCTCATTAGGCCACTATAGGTCACTTTGCATACTAGGCCTTATACTACTAGTCATACTTAGAATATGATCATGCCTTTAAACCTCTTAAAATATCTTCAAAACCTCATAAACATGTCATATGATCTTATATATTGATAATAAATTTCCAACCTTGTTCACACAAGTGTCCAATGTCTCAACTCATCATGCTACAAGACTCATGCCTTTTCACTAGGTCTTTCAAGTAAAGGTTAAGACTTAAAACTAGATCTTAAAACTCATTAGTGAGATTATTTATATATTTTTCATATTTAACATAGCTTAGGACACTTTATCATGTTTTTAATAACCCAAATGAAAAATATTTACCATTCTTTATGTATACATCTTCTTCACAGATCTAGACCAAGCTACTCAAGATACCTAATACTCAGAGTTTGAAAAAAGACAAGATATCTCTCAATGATATCATTCTTCAAAACATTAATCTATAAAGACGAGGATAATCTCAATAGAATTTATGAGCTCTATCATGTTTTAATCTTGTGATAATACCTCATATAAATACAAAGACTTGTTGACCCATGTGCTTACCTTGTATGCTCCTCAGTACTTAGAGCTCAATCAAGATGCTTACCTTGTATATTAGACATGATATTGATATGTCATAAACCCTCAAAAATACTATCAAGTTTCCTTCAAATTTTATCTCAAAAAATAAATAAAACTTTGTTGTAACATACCACCTCACCAAACATGACATCAATTTTGAATTTTGACATGAAGAAAATTCAACTTAACTTTGACATCAATGACAACATTAATTGATTAAAACCAACATTAGTAACATACCTTAACATGATTCACTAGAGGATATTGCTATCAGGGTATAAAATGCATCTTAGTATCTCTATGGCCTACTTTCCATACATAGAGCCAAGGCAAAATCTCAAGCTAAATGAAATTAAGTGTTAAACTTTAATGAATCACTAAAAATTATTGATGAAAAATTATATAATATTTCCACAATGGTAAAAGATAAAACTTATCATGAAATTAATTTTTCATCAATTAAGGATAATAATTTGGCTCAAAATTATGTAAATAGAAAGAGAGAGGGTCTCATAGATTGGTACTGTTTAGAGAAATACTTATTTTTACTATATATAGATCAGACAATCAAGCTATAGAATAAGTATCATTTGATACTCATCCACATAATTCAATGATAAATTTTATAATGAGAATGAATAATGCAAGGCATGGAGGTAATGAATAGTTTATTAACCTAGTTTAATTTTCCAAATAAAAATTTGAAAAATCTTGGGTTATGATTGATTCTATTCGAGTCTCAATGAGCATACAAATTAATAATGAGTAAAATAAAAGTATTATTTAAAATTACCATTATCAATTTTGATGTCATTGAGGCATATTATAGTGCATGCTCAAAAGCCCACAAGAGAGGTGAATAACAAGAAAAAACATAAAAATAGAGGTAGTTATTAATCAAGCAAGAGCCTAATCATCTTTGGATTAATAATAGACATCTTCCTCCTGTTATCTAGTTTATACATTAATTTTTACTTTACTTGGAGTGGCATTTTCTCAAATTAACTCTTCCACAACAATACTTTATTCTTATTTGAAAAGTATCTCATCTTCATATTTAATTTCCACATCACCTACAATTATTATGTCATAAATTATTATATTTAAAGTTCAAATAATCATATCAGTTTAGTTTGAAATGAATTTATTTATATCACTTCCATTTAGTTCACCTACTTTCTTATTTGTTTAATTTTTAAATTGAGTAATAAGATATTTTCTTGTATATCAGAAATATTTTTGACATGCAAAGTGTTTTTAATTAAATTAAACATATCTTATTTTATATTTGTACATTCAAACTATATTTTAAGATAAGGTAGTGACCATCCAAAGCCTATTTATAAATGAAAATATTTATTGTAATGGGAGGAGAAATTTTGGCAAGTTAATACAAGAGAGAAAGTTTTGCAACTATTTGTAAGCTAATATTTTTGTATGAAGTTTATACATGTGATTTATTTTCATGATTAGACTAATATTTGTGTTATTTTAATTAGATTTATTATTTTTATTTTCAATTATACCTTATTAGTGACTTGAATAGACATAGCAATTATGTACTGACAAAATATTTGACCATGATCATAGGGTTATTCTATAATTAATCATTTCCTTAGACTCTTCATTGTTTTTTTTGTGTTTTGTTATTATAAATAACTTATAAAAGACATTTGTTAACCATAAATTTTCAACTTAGTTAACCAATCAATTTATAAGGGTTTATTCCTCAAATTAGTGATACACCCACTTTATTTCTTTCCCTACCCTTACCTTTTTTGACATTTTTTATCTGGTCCACATTAGTTTATATCATTTAATCCACTTTAGGTCAATTATTAGAGCCTTTTAGGTTAGAATGTAGAATTTAGTCATAAATAGACCATTTGGTAACTAACCACTACAGTCAACTACTATTCCACCATGTGGTTATTTATAAAATCAAATTCTTGAAACTCATGCCTTGGATTAAGTAATCATTGGTCCTAAAATGAGAGGATATTAAAACTTAAAAGTCTTTATTATACATAAAACTAACATAAAATGATTTTAAATTGGTCTTATAAAAATGTAACCGTAACATTTGACTATTAAATTCACTTTAGATTACATACACTAGATCCAACTAAAGGTTTACTAAATCTAACTCAAGTTCAAATCTATTCTTTCTATCACCTTTAAAGGTTCATCAAAGACCAAGATCAGATATAAGATTTCTTAATTTATCCAAAATTCAATTAAAGTATCCATTTCAAGTGAACCAACACCCATATTTCATTAAGAATTGGTTTTCTAGGTTTTTTAGTGATGTTCATGATTTGTCTAGGAATTTTGAGAGGTATCTTCCCTTATACTCCCATTCTAGAGGATGAAAAATATAAGAGCATGTAAAAGCCTTAAAAGCTTGTTTGATATTATTAAATGCAATCCAATAACATGTGGCATTTATATTATTACCCTTCAGCTTATAATATTTTATATATTATTGATTCTTGAACCTATTAGAGAATACAATAACCACATGAAATCAATGTAATAATATGTTTATTCCAAAACTTGGGTAGGTCACTAACCCTAATGTGATATATAAACATTTATAGTATGAATAAATATCCTAATGAACCAATTGAAACATTTAATGTTATATAATAAAATATGTACAACCTTATTGAGATATTGTATATGGATGCTACTACATTATCCCTATAAATGTATTAATATGCCTTAGATTTAGTGACTACAATGTTTTTACATAAATCTAAAAACATCAATACTATATCCAAAGAATATATCGAAGCCAACAATATTGATCATAAATTTAATCCTCAAGGACTACAAGCCTTACCTATACCCAAAATCAATCTAAATCTTCTAGCCTTGATTCTTACTCCAAATTCAAATCCAAACAATGTAGCCAATAATCCAATTAAGTCTTTATTTATTTGCCTTTGGCTCATGTTGTATCCAAATAGATTTTTTATTTTCCCAATAATTTTGGTCCCATGCCTAACAAACAAAATTAAAACCAAGCCTTAGTGCTAGTTAACTTTGTAGTTACACAAGTTAAAATCTATGATTCTACCAAGGGAGAATCAGATGCCATTCAGTGAGTAGTAAAAAATTTTAGCAATGAATTTCTCATTATTTAGAGAGACATGGGAAAATTATTATAGGATACATCCAAAAATAATTTCAATTGCTATAAGTAAATGAGATGGTACAATAGGACAAAAACTAACCTAAAGCCATCACCTAATAAAATGCCCAATATAAGCATTTGTGAGGTAAGAAAAACAATGAAACTACTCCTCCTAATCCAAAAACTAATAATAATTCACCCACACAACCACACCCCCCCCCCCCCCCTCAAAGAAAGAGGAAACAATCAATATCAACATATTACACCTAACAAGGGTGGATATAATATATTTGAGGATATGAAGAAGATCAAAGAAAATATTACCCTTCATGAGTTAGATCAGATTAAAGAATAAATAGCTACTTTATTGAAGTACCTAATTGAAAAATAATCTCCTCAAAAATCAAAATAAATGCATATCAATATGGTAATTCATAAAGATAAACTTGAGGTTCCAACATTTCTCATGATTGTTAGAAGTTTTTATTAAAATGTACTTAAATTCTTAGTTGACTTAGGAGCATAAAATAATGTGATGCCTAAAATAATCTATAAGAAATTAGGTCTGACCCTAGATAAATCAAAGACTGTGGTCCTCCAATGACATAATATTTTGTGTTAGTCAATGTATGATTTTTTAATGTACACATAAAACTTGATTATGATCTGTGTATCCAATAGTACATGAAAATTCTTGTAATATACATTTTTGAGGCATAAAAATTAATTTTGAGTCATGATTTGTCAAATACATTGAATGGTTACATGGAAACTAATTTTTCACATGTGGTTACCTTAGAAAGGAGTGCAAAATTAAACTAGGGTTGATAAAGAACCAAAAAAAAATATGCAAGTACATAATATATTATCAAAAATGAAAAAGTGAACTTTGATTCATCACACATATGAGTTTACACTCTCACAACAAAATCTATAAATGATGAATGATAATTTGAAGATCCTTCACAATTATGGACTTTACATTTTGATGGTGCTTGATCCAAACAAGGATCTAGTGTAGGAATTGGCCCAATTGATCGTGATGGGAACCAACTCATTTCTACTCATAGAATGTAGTTTCCATGTGCCAAGAACCACATTGAATATTAGGTCTTGATTTTATGATTACAATTTGACTTAAAATATAGTGTTAAATAGCTCTCAATATTTGGAAATTAAAAGCGAGTCATTAACCAAGATAGAATTTGGTACTAGTGTAATTTTTCCTATCTTAAGAAATAAAATACAAAACTTAGAATTTGATCAAATCATCTAAATATTTTATTATAAAATAAATCTAAAGATAATATAACCAAATTGATAATTTTATAGACTCTTTTGCTACAAATTGGCTTTGTTACAAGAGTTTAAATGTAGATATTTTATATGCAATTAGTATTATGTCCTTCAATTCCAAAGAGAGTTGATTATTTTAATGTATTTATCGATGATCGATAGATTATATAGTTTATGAATAATTTTGATGATTTTTATTCACATATTATTGATGATAATGATTTTGACCTAACGAGTAAGGAGGGAACTTGAGATGATTACATCATCCAATTGAGAGAAAATAGAACACCTAAATGAATGGTATCACTAGAAAGAGTCTTTGACATAGGTGATCAAGGTGAGAAAAAATATAGTCTAAAACAAATGTATCATATTTTACCTAGGTAGACATAGGAATGGATGAAAATCCCTGATGTGTCAATATTGGATAGAGTCTTTATAAATAAGAAAGACAAAAATTGAAATAATTATTAGTTAGAATACAAGGATATGATTTCTTGGTCTTATGAATATTTAAATAAATTTAGCCTAGGTATTTACACATATTATAATATCTAGGGAGGGACAAAACTTTTTAAATTAAGACAAATTTAGGTTAATCCCATTTTATGACTCCTTATTCAGAGAGAATTTGAGAAATTATTGACTAATAAAATAATTTTTCCAATCAGACACTCTACTTAGGTCAATAATATTATCCCTTTGTGAAATAATAATGGTGAGATTAGTTTGTGTGTATATTTCATAAATTTGAACAAAAAATTCAAAAAATGATAATTGTCCATTATCTTCCTAAATTAGGTTATTGAAATGGTTAGTGGGATTGAAATAATGTCCTTTTTGGATGGATTTTTAGGTTATAATCATGTATCAATAGAAAATGTTAAAATAAAAATTAATTTCACCACTAAATGGGGAAGTTTTGAGTATAAAATAATGTTTTTGGAATAATCAATGTAGGTGCCTCTTTCCAACATGATATGAAATTTGAATTTCAAGGAATCATTGGAAAGTGAATCATTATCTATATGGATAACTTGAATATATTCTCTAATGATAGATAGATCATGTTATCCATTTGAAAAATTCCTTCAAATATGAAAGAGGTATGGAATTTTTTTAAAATATAAAAGGACTAATTTTGGAGTCACCGATAGTAAGCCATTGGGCCATATTTTCACTAAAGAAAGTCTTTATATTGATCGTAAAGGAGTCCAAGCTATTTTGAAAATTTCATATCCCAATAATAAAATGGAGTTCAAATATTTATTTGGTAAGACAATATTTGTTATAAAATTCATTGTTGGATTTGCAAAGATGGTAAAATCATTGAATGTAATTTTTAAACAAGATGCAAAGGTATAATGAATGATCAAATCAAATAAATCATTTCAAGACATCAAAAGTACAATCACATAAGCCCCTATTATAATTAATTTAGGTTTTAACAAATAATTATTCATGTATTCATTTACATTTGAACATATTATAATAGTTATCCTTACTACAAATGTTGAATAAAGTTAACTTTCCATTAACTTCATCAACACCAATCTGAAGGATTAAAAAAAATGATGTAATCTGTGATTGACACACAAGTTTATGCCTTGTTTAACTTTGTGAAGAATTTTAGACAATAAATCTTAATTAACAAGTTATATTAAACTATCTCATATCAATCTAGTAAGTTTATG
>JARHVA010006439.1:842500-912689 GCA_037957365.1 Torreya grandis | reverse complement strand
AAGGATGTTTACAAGTTCACTAAAAAGTGTAGTCCTTTACAGCTTCATGAGGATCTAATCAATTTTACACCCATCAAGATTCAAATAATGGAATATCCTTATCTATTCTCCATGTGTGGATTATATCTCATAGATAAACTACCTTGATCACAAGATGGACATGTCTTTATCATAATAGCTACTGAATATTTGACCAAATGGGTAGAATCCATACCTCTAATCAATGTCATAGGGACCACTTTTGTTAAATTCATTATCTATATTTTTTTTCTCATTTTGGAGTTCCCTATACCATCATTCTTGATAATAGAAATAATTTTGAAAATAAATATGTAAAAAAACTCTCTACTAAATTCAAAATATCTCACAAATTTTCCATTCCCTATCATCCAAAATGAAATGGCCAAGCTAAGGCCACTAATAAAATTATTAATAAAATCCTCTAAAATATAATCCATGAAACATGTACAGATTGGCATATTCATTTATATCCCATTCTTTGGGCTTATTGCACTAGCATATGCACTACCATTAGGGAAACACCATTCCCTATAGTCCATGGTTTTGAATATGTCCTCTCATTTGAAGATGAGATTCCCTGTTTATGTATATCTCTTCATGATATCATACCTAATGAGGAGTTAATTGAATATCATCTTCATTCTCTTGATCTTAATGATGAACATTATATCTTTGCTCTGCAACATAAGTGCCAATATAATGCTAATATCACCAAACAACATAACAAAAAGGTTAAAGTCAATGATTTCAATGTTGGTGATCTCATCCTTAAATTAGATTATACCTATGATATATTAATAAAAATGATGGGGACCTTATTTATTAAAATATATACTTAGTCCTGGCTCCTATCACTTTCAAACTAATGAAATCCATATTTTCAAAGAGCCCACAAATGTGAAATTTTTGAAGTACTTTTCTTAAATCTTTCCCTTCTTATCATTATTTATATATGATATCCTAACAACATTTTTTGTAGGATATCTACATGAGTCTCACCCTCTACAACAATTTATCTTTTCACAAACCTTTGTTCTTTCTCTTTGTCCTTTGGTTTCTCTTTCTCATGAGTTACATTGTAAAACCTAGGATAGGACCCAATCTTCCTCAGGAATTTATTTTCTCTTGTTGTTTAGTTACTTTTCAGTGAGTTTTTTCACCCTCTTTGGTTTCTCTTTTGTTTGTTTTAGTGTAAGACCATGGATAGGACCAAACCTTCCTCACAAATACCATCTTTCTCATTTTTATTTTCACACATTTTATTGCACCCTCTTGGATTTATCTTTTATCAATTGTAGTATAATACCATGTATAAGACCATAACCTCCTCATAAAATCACCACATTTATCTCATTCAATGATCCTTTTATATAATGTCAAATAATGGTTACAAGTTTATTATACCCTATTTTTAACTTTCACTTTTTTATCTTTTATATATAAATCTTACACACAAAATTAAATTAGCATGTTTCCCTACCCCTTAAACCATTCTTATGATAAGGAATTATAATTACCTATCATTGTATCCATTTTCACCTTTGTGACATTTTTTGTGATTTGAAGTAATTCAAAATGTTTCATTTTTCACTACCCTTGATTTCCTTTCCTTCCATTCCACTTTTTATAAAACAAGGTCAAAGTCAAGATAGCACTTTTATTTCACACTAATAAACAAAAATCTTAGACACCATTCCCTATAAGTTATCTTTCCTGGAAACCTAGTCTAAATTTTTCAAATGATAGTCATCTTTAGCACCCATGTTTGGATCTTTGAATCCATATGGAGGAGGAATATAAAAACCCATCAAAAATTAAAATCTAAATCATTTGAAATAAAAGGAAATGATATAAAGGAAACATAAAAAGTTTAAACATAAAGATCACACCAAAATACATGATTAATAACACATCTCTTACTTCTAATTCAATCTCAAACTCCATAATTGGCCTCATCATAGAGCTGAGGTCTATTAGGGTGTAGTAGTCCAGTAGATTGGGATAACATAATTTAAAATAATCTATGGTATCACATAATTTCTCATGAAATTACCCATTATTCAAATTATATGTATGGCTATGTAATGGGTACTAAGGAATGAGGAACACATTATGGGAAGGTAGGTCCACTTTAATTTTTATGTATCTATCCTTTATAGGATGACATTCATATTTCATTTGATGACCTAAGGATTTTGTGGCTCATAAAATTTCTTCAGACTCCTTAATGTCGAAAGTCCTCTTGAGTTTACAAACCTAATTTAAGTGTCTTGAATTCGATAAAGAGTTTATGTACCTTGAGTTTTACTTCATTTTCTCCACCCATTTCATTTACCCTTTGATAGGAATGTTTTATTCTACATCTGTATTCTCACTTCTATATTTCCTCTTATTCACATCTTAAAAACATGATAAAACTACTTTATTTTAATTTTATCTATCCTTAGAAAAAAACACTATGATTGAGTGATTATGGATTACTTTTTTTTTACATCATTGCTATATATATATACAATTTCCTTGGTTTTATTTTAAATATTTTCCATTTGTCCTATTTCCATTTTTTCAGACAACTTTATCTATTTATATTTTTAGTACTTTTTTCCATTATTGAGTGAGGTTGGCTTGTTACTTCTCACTCACCAATGATTTTTTCCATTTTCATGTAATTTTTCCATTGATTATTGATTATGTATTATTACTACTCACTCATCAATGTTGTTTTACCATTGATTGTTCATCTTTGTTTAAGTAAGGATTATTACTTCTTTATATTGATGTTTGATTACCATCTTGTTCAATTGTATCCCTAGTTTGACCTGGTTGGATTCCATTTATTACTTAAGGTTTACTTATCTACACTTTTTGGTAATTTAGTAGCCTTGGCTTTCTGGTTACCTGATTTACTCCAAAATTTTAGCTTCGTCATTTGGTCCTAACTTGGCATTAATCACCACATATTATCAATTTTCCAAGTACATCATGCCTATAATACATCAATTATCTTATATTTCCTATGTTTTTTTTTGTTTGGTCTTCTCTTTAATTTTACATCCTTGGGTTCATCCATAGCAGTCTTTGTACCCTCCATAATCAAACCTAAAAATACAAGATAAAACCCTACAATGATAAATGTAAGTCAAGGTACACATACATAAATTTTATTTTTATTTGTTTCCATTTAATTTATTTACTTTCACTTATTTTATTCTTTAAAATAATATCATTTATTTAGCTTCAACATTGTGTGTTCTTATTTTCTTTTCCTAAAGCACCATCCCTTATTGCACTTACTTGACATGTGATGAGATTTGAGTGGGGAATATATAGACACATAATATTTTCAAACATTATAAATTACTGATTATCATTCTCTTAAATGAAGGTATCAAGTCTCAATCTATTTGAGTGCATGCCTTAAAGGGTGCAGTAGGAAAGGGGTAGGTAGACCAATGATACTTCATAGGATTGTTATCCCTTACAATACCACTTACTAACAATCCAACCATATTTTATACACTTCCCTAATTCTTAACCTATCTCTTACATACTCCTATAATATTTAAATATGATTATTATCCACTTATTGATCCTAAAACTCTTTTTGATGGATTACATTACACTATCAGCCCCATCAACCCTGTATTCAAATTGATAAAATCACGTTAGGGTCTAGGTCAACTCTGGCTAACCTAGACTGAGACCTAACATATTCTTAGAAATCAATGATATAGAATTGATTGTGCCAACCTTTTTGTCTAAACTTTCATAATTTTTTTAGGATTATATTCAAATCTATATACATATTCAGCTCACCATTTCTTAGAGAGAGACAAGAGTTAATTATTAATTTGTGCTTCTTTACATTCTACTCTTCTGCCATTCTACTTGAGGAGTTATAACTTAGATTTTATACTTGGAGAAGAATATTGTCTTTTCTAAAGGTCTTTTATTCTTTATCCTTTATTAGTGATCCTTACAACCATAATAACCTATTGCAAAGCCCTTTGGAAAAGGGAGCGATTGAGTCTTGATGGGTTCATCTTCAAGGTAAATATATCTAGCTTTACTCCTTTATTTTAGTAGATATAAGTAGAATAAGTAATAAATTTTTAATATATTTCTCTCTCCATGCATTAGGGTTTTTCCTATAGATACCTTAATTATGATTATCCTATACATGTTTACGTTTTATGTTTATTATCCCCCCAATTTGTGCCACAAGATTTTGTAAGCACTAAATTATTATTTAATTTATTTGTCATTTATTATGTGAATATGAAATCATATGACCTATGTAGGGTTATTAGATAGTGTTACTTGATTAAAGGCTTTGAAACCCTATATACTGATATTATTATTATAATCTATCCCTTAGTTAGGTCTAGTGGATCTATCTTGGCCATGACCTAAAATATCTAATGTATCAAAAATAAGAAGTGTGAGTATGATTTATTTTCTCTGATATAAAATTGATTAATAGATCAATTCCATTTCCCTTTGTATATATAAGGAACTCAATCAACTATTCATATCCAGTCATACCAAAGAATATAATTTTTCACACACACATAACAACAACAACAACAACAACAACAACACACACACACAACCTTATAAATGTGTAATTACTAATAAAAAAATTTACGAGCAATGATCCAATGTAATTTAAGTCAATTTATCTCATAGATAATCAAATTCATAATTTCAACATCACATAAATAAAATGTAATAATTATACTTTCTCAAGTAATCAAAACATAATTGATAATAGGTCTTTCTCATGGTTTCTAGTGCATGACAAGTCTCCATAAAATCCTTTCATTCCTTAGTTATAGATGACTTAAAATAATAACTCCTAACTTCAATTCATAGTATCTAAAATGTCATAGTCATCGAATGCCACAGATGAACACTATGAAAAATAGGGCCTTGCATCCCCCTCCCCTTATGTAGATTTACTCATGGAAGTCACTAAAAGAGAAGGTGAAACATCTTTACACACTCAATTATTCATATCCAATAATACAAAGGAATATATGTATTCACAAACTTGCATGTGTATGCATGCATCCACGTGTGTGTGTGTGTGTGTGTGTGTGTGTGTGTGTGTGTGTGTGTGTGTGTGTGTGTGTGTGTGTGTGTGTGTGTGTGAACCTATACACATGTAATTACTAATATAAAAGTTTATGAAAAATGTTCAAACATCATTTAGGTTAATATATCACATAGACAATTAGATTCATAATTTCAAGATCACATAAATTAAATGTAAGAATTATACTTTTACAAGTAATTAAATAAAACCTATTTGATAATAGGTATTTTTAATAGTTCCTAGTGCATGATAAGTATCCATAAAATCCTTGCATGACTTAGTTGGACATGACTTAAATTAATAACTCTCGACTCTAATTCATAGTAGCCAAAATGTCATAGTCATCAAATTCCAAAGATGAGCACTATGAAAATTGGGGCCTTGCATCCCCTTCACCTTATCCAAACATTCTCATATAATTAACTAAAAGAGATGAGAGTACATAACCCTCAAAGGTGTAAAATATTCCTAATTAGCTTCTAATTTATCATATTTTTCCTGATGGACATTGACCTAGTCTACGTATCTACCTTAAAGGGATAACATCATATGATTTATAATCCTGATAGGTTCCAAACTCAAATATCTATCAGTATCAACCTAAAATATCATCCAATCAAATACATGAGTAAAGTTTTAAATACATTTTAAAACTAAAACATGAAATACATTTTAAATACAATATAAGATAGGTAGTAAGAAAAGTTGATAAGCTACTAGGCTAATGGTTTCTAAGATCTTGAATGAACCTAAAAAATATGTAACAACTTCAAATATTTTCCATAACAAATAGGGATCTTTTTGGGTCTCACCCTAAAGAACACTTTATCACCAACATTGAAATGTTGATCAATCATGTATACATTAGCATGATTCTTTTATTGATCCCTAGTAGTCTCAAGGTACTGCTAGATCTTAGCTAATTTTTATTTCATATATTGTAACATGATAGGGCTAATTATGACTCTATCTTTAAGTTAGTCCCAAATTGGTGGGGTTCTACAGGCTCAACCATATAAAACCTAAAAAGGTGCCATCTTAATTAAATATGATACCTATTATTGTAAGCAAATTTCACTAAATAGAAATAGTTTTACCAATAAGATTATTAGTCTATATCATACATATGAATATGTATTCAAGAACATGATTGAATCTATCAATCGATATTGGGATAGTAAGAAGTAATAAAATTGAGTTGTGTACCCAATGCCTTCCACAAATAAATCCATAAGTATAAAGTGTAAATTAGATCTCTATCCAAAATAATCTTAATTGGAATCCCTTATAGTATAAAAACATCATCCAAGACAAATCACACCATTGAAGTGACATTATATGTAGTATATTTTAGACAAAAATGAGATAATTCATTCAATTATCCATAGTGACCATAATCACATCATGATGATACAATGAGGTAGGCAAACCTATAATGAAATCCATGGAAATATTATCATGATTCTATTATAGAGTATCATGAAGATATAAAAATCTTGATAGATGTTCAAAACTAGCTTTAATAATATGGCATTCTAGGTAGTGATCTTCAAAATCAAAAATATCATGCCTCAAACCAGCCTAATGATATAATTTACTTAATTTAGTATGCATCTACTTAACTCTAGGGTGTATTTGGTAAGGTGATATATGATTTATAGACAAAATTATCTCATAAAAGACACTTGATAATGAAACATAGATACACCCTTTATGGTGAAAAAAT
Source organism: Torreya grandis (assembly GCA_037957365.1). NCBI lineage: Eukaryota > Viridiplantae > Streptophyta > Pinopsida > Cupressales > Taxaceae > Torreya > Torreya grandis. The sequence continues at coordinate 905,844 of JARHVA010006439.1, read as the reverse complement.
CCATTTTGATTAAGACAATAACCTTAAAAATTTTTGTTCAAATTCAAACTAGAAACTAACAGATGTCACACTTCCTTATAGAGGCTATCCTTTAGAAGGTGCTATAAAATATGACTTCTCAAGTCATTTTACAAACTAATTATTGTTAAATACTTGCACCTCATACTTAAGGCATACAAAAACACATTTTACTTTCCTTTTATATATATAATTACACAATCATACTCACACAAAAGTTCCATCTGACACCTTTGACTTACTCTAATACCAAATTGTCATGCCCATTTTTTTTTATTAAAATAGACGTCACACAATATTCTTGTATACACATAATAGTTTAAAAATTTATCAATTACTAATGCTTTCTCTCTTGTAGGAAATTTTTGAGTCTTAATCTCTCTAGTTTCACACATTAAAGGGTGCATAGGGAAAGGGGTTGGTAAACAAGTAGTCCTTCATAGGATTGTTGTCTCTTATACTACCACTTGTTATCTATATAACATTCTCTTATATACCTACATAAGACTTGCCTCCTCTTTTGCACACTCTTCCAATAATTTAACCTCCTTCCTTAGTAGCTACCTAAACCTAAAACCATTTTTAATGGTTTAAATTACACCAACATCTTAAGCAGACCTTATATTCAAATTGTTAAAAGCACATTATAGGTCTAGGTCAGCTCTAGCCAACCTAGACTAGGACCTAACTTGTTTTTATCAATTAACAATATACATTTGGTTAGGTCAACCCTATCAAATAAAATTTTATAAAGGTTTATGTTTATATTTACCTATCTATACACATTAATTTGACCAATTTTAGAGAGATAAATAGTTAATTATTCATTTGTGCTTCTTTACAATTTATAATTTCACCATTATACTTGAGGAATTATTGCATTGGGTTTATACATGGAAAAGAATTGTATCTTGTGGAAAATTCTTGGATGATTAGGCCTTTCTTAGTGATATTTATAAGCCACAACAACCTCTTGCAATGAACCTTTGGCTGAGGGGGAGATTGAGTCTCGATGGGATCATCTTAAAGGAAAGTATCTCTAACCTTACTCCTCTATTTTAGTAAATAAAAGTAACACAAGAATGGATTTTCAATATATTACTCTATCCATACATTAGGTTTTTACATATATATAGTTTAATTAGTATTATCCTATGCATGCTTACTTTGTATGTTTATTATGCCATTTTGTGTCACAAGATTTGGTGAGCACTAGATTATACTTTACTTTGCATATACATTTTGAATATGAAAACATAGGACCTAGCTAGGGTTATGTCATGGTGTTGTTTGATTAGAGGCTCTATAACCCTCTTTAGTGATTTTATATTGGTAAGATATCCCTTGGTCAAGTATAAAATATCCATCTTAGTCACGACCCTGAATATCTAATGTATCAATAATTAGAAGTGTAAGTAGGAATTATCTTCTTTGAGGTAGGAATGATTAATAGATTAGTTTTATTTCCCCTTGTATATAATCTGGTGAACCTAACATGAATCAAACCCTTGCATATTTTCTATCATGCTTTCATTTTTTCATCATATTATATATTTTTATTTTTATAGTAATGTATCAAACATGTTGGTATAATTCTAATAGTATGTGTGTAGGTCTAACACATAGTCTCCCCAAAAGTATTATGTTTTCTCTATATAGGTCTTCTCCAAATATAGGTGACTAGAAATATCAAATCATCATAATATTCTTCTTTAGTTAGAGGATTACATACATAGTCAAACTAGTTGACTTTATTTGTAGTTCTCCTTTTTTAGCTATAGGTTTTATGCAAATATAGGTGATTGGATTGATTAGCTCAGCATAATCTTCTTCTTCAATATAAAGATTGCATACATAGTTGAACAAGTTGACTTTATTCAAAATTATCCTTTTTTACCATACAGGTCTGTCAATGTAGTAAATCCACTTGACTTTGTTCATAACTTCTTTTCATCACATAGGTTTTGAAAACTCCATTGAGCTATTCAAATTTATTAATTTTTTTTAATCAACACATGAGCATCATAGCATAAAATTTTGTACATATAAACATATTTGAAACCACCGATGTTCATTCTTACCATCTCTATAATTTTATATTTTCACTCACAATACTATTTTTCATAAGTAGTCTTTAAAACATCAACTTATAGCCAACTGGGTCAACTATCTCAACATAGTTCTATAGCCTATTTTATATCTACAACACATAGCCAACCTATTCGACTATGTTCTTCTAGATTTTACTTTCACATAATAGTAGAGATTCAATCACCTATGTTATGCATTGTTTGCATACATTATCAACTGAACTAATTTTTTTACTCTTCGAAATCAATGAATTAACTTTTTTTATTAGTAATTAATTCAATTTCAATTAAGTTGCTTACATTGCTTAGAGTAACAAACATAGATTATTAAATATGTGGTTTTTAAAATTACCAATTTAGTCACACTATTTTCTCTTTTTCACACACTTCCAAATCACTTTACACAAAAAATTGTTAAAAATTTGTCTTCCCAAGGCCTACCTTCTTAGATTTCATCACCAATATGGAAACTAACTTGGATATTTATCCAAGTAAAAACACATGGTTGATGATATATATTGGCAAAGCACCAAACACCCTTATCATTGTAGGATTGTTAAGTGAGGGTGTATGCCTAATATAAAGATGGTACCATTACCAATATAAATCTTTTTTAGCCTAAACTTATTGAATCCATCCTTGGATTAATTTATAGTTCCTTATTATATCTAGTTTCTCATCACATTAATTTCAAACTATATTATAACTTAATAGCACTTATGAATTGCTATAAATTTGACCTATCAAGGCCAAATACCAACCCCTATAACTCTAAACTTTTCATGGCACTATTATAATCCTATACATGGTGGTCTACTTTGTATGTTTATTATGATATTATGAACCATACTTAACAAGTTAATACACTCACTATCCCTTCTTCTTTCAAGCAATCAACTAGTTTTATGATATTTCTTCTCATCTAGGCATTATGACGAAAAATGGAAGTTTGTGGAGCTTGTCAAGAAAATTAAATACCTTTCCAATATATTATTAATATTATTTCCACATTTATGAGGTTATATGGATCTCAAGAATATAAATGAGTTATAATTTTACAATCTACAAGCAGTTTGGAGAGATTGTATGATTCAGATGTTGATGCATGGATTTCAAGATTATTTATGACATTGGTTTGTAGGTCTCCCTCATGTTAATTTATTATTATTTCAATATTATAAAATTTTCCTAGAATATCCATAGTAAATAATCCATCAATTTTATCTCAATATCTTCATGGAGTCTTAGTTTAGCAAAAATTACGGAAACTTAGCATTTGTTAAGGTTTTTTTATGAATTATAGTTCTTCATGTTAGCATCATATGCTTGTTTAAAATCCTCTAAACTCTTATATATTATTTAGAGTATGATCAAGATTTATTAAAAATATTCAATATTATCTTCACATACACTTCACATGCTCATACCATTCACCATTTATAAATCTTCACCTCCATCTCTATTCTCATTCCCATCATCCATTATCATTTTATCACCTATCCACTCACGCCTCATTGATCCAATATCATGAAGGAGTAAAAAGTTTTTATAAACCATAATGGCTATGAAATTATGTATAAAATCTTAAAACCTTGTTAAAACTAAGATGAATGATCACTTATAACTAATGAAAACATAGTCAAGAGTTTTCATCAAAAGTTATAGGAAAGGAGGGACTATAAGGCTTCTCCTTGAAGGTATTTATTTAAACTATATATTTTAGTTTATTTAAAATAATTAGTGAGGTTAATAAAAAATATTTATGATTTTTTCAATGTCTATCTTCATACATGCAACATAGTAATCATCACCTACAACCATGCTAACGGATGTGAGATTAAAGATGCAAACTGGTGTTAAATCAAGACAATGAGGAGAGAGTTGGGGGTAATAAGGATGTAAATAAATGTGAGAGAATTAGATTTAAATTATAATAGGTATGTTTGTGTTGTTCAAGATGTAAAACTATGCTTAGTCTAATCAAGAGTCAAACTTCCACAAATAATTAAGTCTATGAGGAGAAGAGCCTATTTTTGAAAAACGTGGAGTAATGACTATGGAGGTGATAGTGTAGTAAAGTTATGTATAAGAATAAATATCATAAGAAAACTTGTAGTGAAGATAATTAATAATAGGTAATATTTTCACAATAATCTCCACCTATAATATGGTTAGAAGGCTCTTCAAGTATGTCAATCATTCACCAAGATCAAGTCTATGGGAAAGGTTATCATGTAATTAGGATTCAAAGAGGTTTTTTTGCCTAGGATTCAGAGTCAATTGGAATGGTGTGAATTATTCTAAAAATACATGAGGTTTTAATTGCAAAGTAACATAGTCATATACCTCATCGAACATCATCTACAACTTTCGCAACACAATCCTATCTCCATGTTACAAAAATGATGAGAGCAGAGTGTTTATGGAAGGTTACCATGGTCAAATATAAGCTTCATAAGAAAATTGGAATGTGGAATAAGTTATGGTATAGATAATAGCTCCTAAATCAAAATCTATAGTCAATGTCAATTTTGAAATGACCACACACATCTAATACTAGGGTTAATTATATTTACACATTCACATACCCTAAAGTTGTAATTCAAGATACATTAATTCAAGAAGGAATCATGTCAGGTCATACATAAATTTAATTGGTTATATTATATCTTAAAAACTTCACCAAAATCATTTTTCCTCTATTTCTAACTAAAGCAAGTGTAGTACATAGGCATGTGTACATAATTAGGATTGTGTAAGAGCCTGAGAACACTATTTGAAGAGTAATATACTAATGAAAGAGATGAGAGGAAGTTTTAAAATGAATTAGGAGTTATGAATGGTGCCAAGTGATGGTTAAATATATAATAAACTCTTCCATTTCCTTAATTATCATCTATAATAGTGTTAGCAAGACAATCACATGAGGTCTTTGAAGAGATATGGTATGATGATGGGTTACATAGGGATGAAAAGTGACAAATTAAGGATACATTTTATTTAAATAATATTTCATAGATTTTAAAATCCTTATTGACACTCTTAGACATAAATACAAAGGTAAAACATGAAAATATAGTCCTTTAACACCAAAACATAGTCATGGCCTACCCTAAGTCAACAAACATAGTTAACTCCATTAATAATTTTGGGGAAAATTATCATTTTGAGTCCTATATAGGTAAAATCTGCCTAATAAATTATATTAAAAATTATCATTATGACTATATAAATAATATTTTTTAATATTATAGGTCAAACTAATAGTGGAAGCATCCACTATTTTACCATAGTCATGTGTTTGTCCTTTGACAATTTGAGATGGATCTAGTTGGCAGAGGGTTTCAATTTCATGAGCTATTTTTTGAGGTAATATAAGGTGATTTTTAATTATTAAAACACCTTATAAAATTAATATAAATTATAATTTCATTCAAAAATGCCTTTGAGGTCTAGCTAAGGGATAAATATCCAAAACATGCTTCTGTGCATAGTCTTCAACTTTTGCTTATTTTAAGCTTTATTTGAAGTATCATATACTTGATATAGATTTTTTAAAGGTATATTAATGTGTAATTATGGTTAATAACCTATTTTTAATTAAGGATAAACACAAACTATGTGAGTAAGGGATTTTTATGTTGGCATGTCAAGAAACCCTAGGCTAGTAGAAATCAACTCATACAAAGCATTAAAGTCAACCCTCAAGATAGAAAACATAGTTTTATCAGTATGAGAACATGTTGTATAGGTTTTTAAATCCATATATTATATTCATGAAAGAGTAAATAATTATATACCTTTATATTACACACACACACACACACACACACACACACACACACAGAGAGAGAGAGAGAGAGAGAGAGAGAGAGAGAGAGAGAGAGAGAGAGAGAGAGAGAGAGAGAGAGAGAGAGAGAGAGAGAGAGAGAGAGAGAGAGAGAGAGGAGAGAGAAGAGAGAGAGAGAGAGAGAGAGAGAAGAGAGTAGGCAAACCAAGCCTATAGGCAAACCACTTGAAGAAGAGAGTAAAGTTTAAGTTCTATGATTTTGAAGATGAGAAGAAAAAATTGAGATTAGATATAAAGTAGGTATTTCATGAAAGTATTGTTATTCCAAATTCACCTACAGGTCAATCAAACCTCCAACACCCATATTAATCCTAAAAAGCCTATTTTAGGCCTAGAAGGCCTATAACACCAAAATAATTTTATAGACCCTATCAAAACAATATGACATCATGATAAGGTATGATTAGTTGTTATAGGTAACCATAAATGTGATTTAATGTATATAAAGACAATGGAAAAATCCATTTCTAGTTTTAAATACTAATTTTAACTATGTAATCAAGATAATCAATTTGAGTTACCTATTCAAGAGCTCATATCATTCATCATAGGAGAAATTTGACCAAATTATATTAGAATTATTTTAATACCTATATGTAATTTAAATATATTAAGTAATTAGGTTTGTTAAGGATCTGAGGTTTAGGAATCATCACTAAGACTATAAGCAAGTCCAAAATACATTTAGAACACTACAAGAAAACTTCTCTACGTACGTATATTTGTACACATTTTTCATGGGAACCAAATATTATTATGGAATTTTAAGGAGTATATGGAATAAATATCCATGTAAAGAAGTTATATTTTTTAGGTACATACTTTATGAACCATCTTTAAGAAGGTTCACCTCAAAAACCCTCCCTAAACCCTACTACAGACACATTTTGGGAAAAGTAAAGCTTATTGCACTCAAAAACCCATGAATCATCATAAAACCTCTTGATTCATGAATTAAACTCAGATAAGGTCCTAAACATGGTACCATGACGTATATAATTGTATGAACCTATAAAAAAATGGGGTTTTTTAGGAAAAAAATACAAAAATAAAGGTACATGATAGTTTAAAATGATTCTAATCATTGGAAAATGAATTTTGGAACATTTTATACATTATAAAACCATCATATTATCAAAAAAAAAATTGTAAATTCCCTTGTGAGTTTATTGAAAATATCCAGTCTATAGGATTGAAGGACAAGGTGACCTAGTCAACTAGTTTGACCAAGTTTTAGGTGTTTCTTGATCAAGGAGACCTATTTCATGATATAAGGAATTGATTCATGTATCTAAATAACTATATTTATAGGTTTATAATGCATTAATTTAGTATTTTATAACCATCAAGTTCAATAAATTTAGGCTACTAGGTCTAATGGGCCTAGAAGACCTATTTGGCTAATCTAGTAAAGTGGAAAATGGCATTCAAGGTTACTAATAAGAACTTATACATAGTATACATGCCAAAAAAATTTATATTAATTTTAAATCACATTCATAATAGATACTTAAATGGATGATGAATGAGTTAACTAGTCTTCAAGGGGCATTTCCATACATAATTCATCCTTGAGTTGTCAATCAACACATAATTGATCCTTATCATGAGTTGACTGACTCAAAATATAATCAATACACAACCAACTTTCAATTATAGGATTTTTATAACCAATTTATGGTATATCATGCTTCAAAATGAGTTTTATCAAGCCAACTATGGCCCACTACCTTGTTTTCAATGCCAAAGAGCTCATTCAAGGAGCATGCAAGAGCACTAGACATAGAGAGATTTTTTTTAGGACTATTGGTAGCAAGTTTTAACTAAATTAATTTTGATTTGATGGTCATTTATGAATATTTATTATACCCTATATTCAAACTTCTTCTTATCTCTATCCATTGTTGTATATATTTAAGCTTTTAGGTCATATTTTAGGATCCCTCTCTTGGGCATGATGAAATTCTTCCAAAAGTTAGCTTTATAACCTCTTAAGATAATAAAAATGATTTTTTTAGATTTAAAAATATAGTTTTATTTTTTTACATTAGTTTTATTTACACATTTGATAGTATTTTCTCACTTTATAGGTCTTAATCTCACCTATTTACTAATATGTCATATTGTATAGGTCATATAGTGTTTGATGTTGAGTGACTAAGTTAATATTGGAGATATTGATTGGTTACTACATTAAATTAGGCCTTCCATCATTTACCTCATGCTCTGATCACTTGAAGTTATTATGGATTCACCTAAATATATTAGTAGGTTCATATAGTGTTTAAGAAACACTTCGCATTTATGGATTCAAAAAATCCATTACATAAGTTACTAGTTGTGATTTTGCTAAGATCTTTGTTGGAGTATCACCCAAGCTAAATTAGTGATTCACAAAATGAACACGTAAATGGTTGTTGGGAGTAACTATGGTCTTAAACCTTTATTAAGATGAAAGTAATCTAAATTAAAAGCAATTATTGATGTCTAAAACCTAAAGTCTAAACCCTAAGCTAACATGGATATTTACAATGACAAACTAAAATAAAGTGATCTAGTCAAAAAGGAGCAAAAGGAATGGTAGGGAAGAAATAAGGTGTTTTTGATCTTCAATCTAGACATTATGAAAGAACTTAAATTTCATCAAGACATGCACTAAACAAATGTATAGCATGAAATTTCATAGGCATAGATCCTATTGTATATCAGGCAAATGTCTAAGGAAAGGTAATGTAAATAAGAAATAAAATCCACTTTAAAGGTTTACTTCCATAGGAAAATAGATTTTACACATCTTCAAGAAAATCAAAAGAGAATGAAAATAACCTAAGATCTTTCAATCAACCTACCATAAGAAGAAATTGACAACTATGAATTGGCATGTCCACATATAGGATACATAAAAGCAATTCACATCTGAATATCAAACTAGATAACTAAGAAATCATCTACGATGGCAAACACATAGACAAATATTAGAAAAACTTTGCATTATTCCTTGCTTGTACTACTTGCTCTAAGTTTACATAATAATTTTGTCTTTAAGAACTCCCCCTTTTTACAATGATAATTCCTCTTTATATAGACAATTCATGATGTATGCCAATCATTCCCTATAAACATGCAACTAGACAAGTGTCATAGATAAGTATCCCTTTACCAATGATAATATAACTCATGATCATATTTTACTTTGACTAACCTAACATAATTGTGCATTACATGTTCCCTGTGTGTTTATAAAATAGAATATTCCTTTGAAAGGATATATAGAGTTCTTAACTCAAAATAATATACCTTATCAGCTTAATTAACCTTTGAGATGTCTCTATAACTAAAGCCTTCTCTTATTCTATTATTGGATCTTCATTTTCATATTCACTAGCTAGATTAAGTCTAAGACACCTATGTTCACATTTTTTATATTCACTGGTTTAATAAAATAATGTATCATGTCAATGTGGTAATACCAATGATGAGCTATCCATTTGATTAAAAATCATGACCATTATTACCATTAGACACATGTTACCTTATTCTCTCTCAGGGCAAACCATGTTTGCACCATTGATCTATTTTGGTGTCTATTAGCATTAATTTTCATTGCAAGCTATTTATATTCATCTCCAAGATCATGAGATTATGCCTCATGGTAGCATCTTTTGAGATCCAATAGTTTTTCATATTTTGGGTGTTTTCACACCATATGGAATTCTCTTGTTTACTCTAATATCCTTTGAATTATCAACCCTCATTTCATGTTATTTGATCATCCTTGATCTAGTTGATGAGTTCCATCAAATCTTGTCCACCTGAGTGAAAGTACTCTATAGGATCTTGCCATTAAGCTCTAGGATCATGCCACTTGGGAAATCCTTGCTTGCCTTATGGGTCTTGATTTTTAGGATTTTTATTGTGTCTTTAGGCAACCCAACAAAATGGTGATGCTTATCACTCTCATAGTTCTCTTAGATCCTTTTGACCTTTCAACCCTTTTCTCTCCATTATATCTTTGAGTTACCCCCAAGGTGGTGGTACTTGTCACTCTTGTGGAGATATTAGAACCTTTGATATTTCAAATTTGATCTCACATCATTAGATCATCTCTAAATGAGCAAACATGTATCATCATATTTGTTCCTTGACTTATTTACCTTTTAACTTGACACATGGGTCATTGATCTCCTTTTTAAGCCCCAAGATCTCACCTCGTATCACCTTTAGGTTTGTCTATTTCTATGAGAATAAAATGAAAGACATTAGTGTTTGAAGACTTAAAGGACTTATCATAAATAATTTAGAATAATTTTTTTGTCATGTTAATATATATGGTTAAAAATTTAATACAAATTTTAATCTAAGTTCAAAACATAATAAAAGAATCCCATCATTAATTAGTCCTCATAAACCATAAGATTTAAAGATTTTAGAGTAAAGTCTGAGTTATATTAATAAATATGATTAAGACCTAGGCTAATGTTATAAACTAAGTCTATAATATAATAAAGTGCTTCCCCCATAAATGGCTCCCTCTTAAACTTGAATTTGATTCAAAAGAACCTAAGCTAGGGTAATCATAATGATGGTTTTAATATGACCAAACATAGATTCAAGTTATTTTAATAGACTAAATGATAGTAAAAGATTAGATTAAATAATGAATATCAGACATTATCCATTCCATATGGACTCCATTAATCCTACAATGTGAAACATAAAGATTCAAACATTATTATAATAGATAATGTGAAATGAATATTATGCTCTAACTAGACAACTTAAACATGATGAGAACCATGATTGATGAGGCCAGGATATGCCCAATAAAAGTATAATAAATGAACTCATCTTAATCTCTCTTTTTATTAATTTTGATTGCATTTTGTAACTTTTATTTTGATCTGAGATGAGTTAGGATGTGATTATCCATATTTTGTTGATTGTGATTCTAACATTTTAAAAGACCTATAATTCCTAACAAGTGTGTTGAAAAATTCTAGTTTTGCATTAAAACAAGTCATCATCAGGATAAAGAACAAATATGAAGTGTATTACATGTTTTTGGAGCATTGGACTCAATTCATATTAGTTCTAGAACCTACAGAATCTATTCTAGAATCATCACAGTTAGTTCTAAACCTATAGAATCTATTCCAGAACCATCATAGTTAGTTCCAAAACTCCACCATACTATTTCAAGTCGTCGCATTTTCAGACTTACCTCCGAAACTCTATATTTAACTTTAGACTCTTATAGATAAGCTCTATAACTTTTGTAGCTAGATATGGAAATGATGAGTATCTATTCCAAATGGCCGATGATCTATCAGATCAACGATCCCATTAAATCAGGAACAGATTCTTGATTTTTTGAACTTGAAAAATCAATACATTTATCACACACATGGACATCTAGCCACATCTTGATTTAGTATCTATTCTAGGTATGATTCAGTTCCATCATATCTATGAAATAGTTATGACCATCAAAACATCTATATATACAGACCTAGGAATTTAATAAAAAAAGGAGAGATAGATATAGAATAGAAGATAGAGAAAATCATTGAAGAATATAATAGATTAGTACATTTGTAATATATAACATTTTATCAATGAAATAGCCATTTCTATTTTCAAATCAAATTAAATTGTTCAAATCCTATTCTAGGTAGAGCAAAGGCCCACTCTTCCAAAGAACCAGGATCTTCATTTTCATCGGTATTTATATTTCTATTTGCAAAAGTAAATAGGTAACTCTATTAAATTTATAAATTCTTCCAATTCTTTAAAGTGAAGATTTTTTGTAAATTTTTTAATTTGTTGTAAATTTATAAATGCTTCTAAAAATCAGGGAGGAAGACCCTTCCTTTCTAAAACAATAGAAGAAGTTGTATTTGATATAAATGGAGTTATTGAACATGTCATGGAAACACTTATAGGAAAAGAAGATGAAGATGAAGGAAATACAACAAATCAATAAATTTCATATGAATCCATAAGAAAGTCATAAATATGTGATCAACATGTTTTAAATGGTAAGATTCCAAATGAATCTCATATCCTTTCTATTGATCATGATGAAGTTACCTTTTTGGATGACTTAGAGAGTTTTTGTACAAAGATTGACAGTCTATTCCCACTTTATGTGGAGATTGAGGAATGTTTTATAAAAATTACTATTGTATCTATTATTCAAGAAGGCAATGATATTTTGGAGATCCCAAATTAGGATGAGATGGACCCAAATGAAGACATAAATCCAAGCATACTAACTAAGTTTACAATACAACTATGGAAAGAGAATGATATAAATCATGATTAGTATTTGAATAAACTAGAACTAACTTTCCTGATGCAAGAAAGAGGAATTTAGGAATACAATTATTGGATCTTAGATTCATATCTTCAATCCATATGATTGAGAATGGAGGTGGGAATCCAAGCTACATCATACAGATGACACAAGCATACAAGTGATCTTGTCCACAAGAAGAGGCCATTAAATGGAAGCAATTATGTTTCAAAGTTCAATGGTAGGCTAAATATCTCTCCATTTGATCCTTGAGGTAAGTTCATTGTGAATTTATTATAGGGATTAGATTAGTTTCTTTCTTGTTTCTTTCCTTCTTTTCCCTTATTTGTAGGTAGTGTTTGTAAATATTTTTTTTTCTTTTTTTTGTGTGTTTACTTTATTTTATTTGTTACTTGATTATAAATAAGTCCTTTTAGACAACCCTCAACTAAAATTTCACCTAATTACTCAATAACTTCTAAATCAAAAATACCATTATGATTTTTAAACATTGGATGATCATGGATTTTGTAAATTTAAACTTGATGTTATGGTTTGGAGAAACTAGTAAAGACTAATGGATAGGTTAATTATTCCTTGATATTTTAATCCTTGCTCTAATATAAGTTTTATTTTGAGAATGATTGCATATTTTGGATGAAATTTTAATTTATTAGATTGAAGTCATGTTTGGCTTCATAAACATTATTTCTTGGGATAAAATTTGCAACCAAGGATAATTGTCTAAAGATCAAACAATTGAAAAAATCCTAAAACCTAGCTAGCTTCGTTCCCAAAATTTACTATAGATTCAAATATAGTTTTAAATACAAAAATAAGAGCGTTACTATTAAATTTAAGAACTTTCTAAGAAAAGGTGATCCTGGTAATCTCCATTGGGGCTATAGATTCCTAGCTAGTAGTGGAGTAAGGCCTTGAGTGAAGCCAGAGGCATCTCTGTTATGGATATGGATTCTTTGATATATTATATCAATTAACAATCCTTACCTAAGCTAAATCATGATTCTTAATGCACATCTAAATATGTTATAAGTTAGTGTTAATGGTTAAAGTCATGATATCTAGAAGTTGTTCCATGAGTCCCATGCAAAACAGTAAATGGAATCAAAGCACACACATAATGTGACTAAGTTTTGATGTTTGAGCCTAATTATGAATTTCTAAGACTTATTATAATCATGAGTTGATATTAATAATGGTACTTGATCAAGTGGTGTAAATAGTCTAGTTATTAGTTTGAACCAAGAGTATCTGAATTTTAACATATTACTATGTTTCCCCTAGAAGTTGTCATTTTGTCAAGGTCAACATACCCCCATTTCTAAAAATAGGGACCCTTTTTTCAAATTTTACTAATTTTTGCTATAAATTAAACATCAAATTGACTAGAGTGAATTACTATAACATCATTGATGGGTGTCATCATCCCCTTCATTTATAGGATGGGTGAAGATTTGTTGTAAAAATATGCTGAGAGTCACTTATGGATGGTGGGATGCTCTTGGGAAGGTGATGTATGTTTCTTTTCTTTAATTTAACTCTTAATTATTATTTTCACAACCTATTGAATAATTTGACCTAGATTATTGTTATTTTATGATTTTTTTATGTTTTTCATGAAAAATGCTTGATCTAACCATCTTTGTAATCCATCTCTCTATCTTGGCATGCTCGATGGGACCCGATAGTCCATTCAATCAAGGAAGACATTTTGAAAATCTTAGATTTCCATTAAAGTCATTAAAAAATCCTTTAACATCATTGTTTAAACTCATTTTCCCATGCTTTTAACATTTTTTAGTGATACACAGGTCACACAATGACTGATGTTAGTTTTGGGTAACTAGCATCGATATAGGGTAACCAACATCAATTATGTTACAAGGGAAAATACATATAAAAAATTTCATTTTATAAATTTTATCAAAGTTATATTGGCTAATTTGAGTTTCTAAGTCTCTATTTCAAACATTATCTTTGATTTAGAAGTTTTTATTTTTGAGATTTTATCCTAAAATGTCTAACAAGTGTTTTTTGTCAAAATATTTTCATGTGTAAGGGTTCACATGTAACCTTTATCAGCCATTTTTGACCAGCCATGATTAATTTATGACTGATATCAATCTAGTGATAATTGACATCAAGAAATAGTGATTGACATCAATCTCTATGTTTTTAAAATAGAAAAACTAATAGTATGAAATCCAAACTTGCTTGTTTCATCAATGCATGTGCTTCAAATCTAAAAAAATAAATATCTAACTTTTTATGCAGGAGCCAAATAGAAAAATGTTTTTTTAGTATAATTAAGTCTTTAACCTTCCCTTTGGTTTTTAAAAGGAATTAGGAACCTTCCCTTTGGTGTTTAAAAGGAACTCTACATGGTTTTTTTTTATTGATTTGTGAATGTTTTTCAAATTTTTTACAAACTAAGGACAAGGGGCCAATAACTTCACTCAACATTTAAATTTGGTTTTATAAACTCAAAATTCACTTAAATTTCCAATTATTTAAGTGTTTTATTATATACAAATCATTCATCACTTGTTTGTTATACTTTTTGAGAAAAATTGAAGGTGCACCTATGCTCTCCCCCCATACCCTTTAGGGAACTCGGGTAACAAAAATTTCATTTTCATTATGATTATGCCTTTTTCCAAGGCATAAAAATGATGTTGTCTAGGCTCTCCTAAAAATATGTATGGTTTGGGTTATCTAAAAACAACCCTAAATCCTTTTTACTTAGTTTTATTTCATGCAATCTAACTTGGAGAGGGGAGGTCATTACCTCTTCATGATTTCTTTAGGGAAGCTTTAACCTAAGGCTTCGTCTCTTGGAATTAACTTTAACCCCTATCCATGGGGGGTATATAATTTTGAATTGCTCTACTGAGATGATGGTTTGAGTGGTTAAACCACTTCTATTAGTGGAAATTTAACCTAGAATGTATGATAAATCAAGACATCACATTACACTAAACAATTGATGGATGTAGTGGTTGTGAAAAGGATAAGACCTTTTCACAATAAGATGATTTATGTGAATCCAATTAACATATTGTATCCCTTGTGTTATCCACATGTGGGACCATCTAGATGTTCAAAAATTATAAGTTTTAGATAACCCCACTTGTCGTGCAATATATTTGATGCAGGTTACACCCTAAGGTCCATGTCACCATATTAATCTTGGGAGAAGGTGATGTAAAATACCCTACCAATTAATGAAATTTTATTTTGGATGAACACTTAATTTCCTCTGAAGTGCACATATAAAGATGGATTTCAATAAATACAAATCAACCTTAACAGTTTAGGGTTTAACATGATTACTTAGTTGTATTTGTATTTTATTATTTTCTTACTTGGCCTTGATTTAAGTCAAAAATTTATTTTCAACAAATGTCAACCAAACACATTGTCCACCATTTCTTGAAAAAGGAGGCATTATCCTGTCTAAGTAAAAATCATCTTTGCCTTGTTCAAAATTATCATCTTAAACATTTGTGTCTATATTATATAATGATCATAGTTATGCTATCCATTTTAATATAAAACACTTTCCAAAATCTTTAATTCCATTGATATTTTAAAGTCAAAATTGAACATTTTTATGTTTTAGGTTAACATTTAAATTGGGTTTTATTTCCTATTTGCACTTGACTTGAGTTAACTTGGGTTTAATTTATCATTTGGATTGAAGGATGTTTATAGACACATCATAATTATATCATTGGTTAAATTAGGTCAAATTTTTTATCACTCACACTCTAAGTTGTAAAACATATTTTATACTACCATTCCTATTACCATGTGGTAGCATTGTGCTTTCCATTTGGTTCTAGTTTTATACTCAAGAATTCTTGCATGTTTTCGAATATTGAGTTTATTGGTTAACATTATCACCTTCCTAATCCAAAGGGATTTATCTTATTTTCCTAGTATCATCTCATCAAATTTGAACTACATTTTATGGTATTGATGTATCTCTATATATAGGATTTGGTGTACTATTTTACACTTTGGATTTTTGAGTTATCATACCCTCTCCTAATTTATATGATTTTAAACCTACATAGGGTTAATTAATTTCATGAACACATGTTTATAATTATGTGTGTTACTACACCACCCTCATTTTCATTATAGTCTCTCTATTACCTTATCATTTGTTTATAAAATATCAAAACACATACCCTTGTTAAAACATTTTCCAAAATCTAGTCAAATGTAGAGAGGAATTTTTTTTAGACATGAATCAATGGTACACTCATAATGGGGTATCTTATGGCCCTATATATGAGGAAGAAACTTATTATGATGGTCAATAAAATTCCATTATCTTTAAGGACATTGCAAAAACTATAGGATCCAAGTAAGATTACCTTGAATACCAACCCCAAGAGGATAAAGATGAATCACTCCTTAGGTTGATCAAATCTAATGATAGACTACCCTCAAACTTTCCCATGGAGCAATTACATACTAGAGTTAGATAAATAGAGAAACAAAGAGAAAAATACCTTGTACACATTACATAATCAAACATACATTCTTCTTCTAATAAGGGTAAGGAAATACTTACAGAGTCAAAACCAACTGATCAAAATCTTATCATAAAATTAAGAAAATAAGTTAACAATACATGGACCAACTTATCATGGGCCTAACTGAATCTCTAGTTTCTACTTAAATTCACAAAAATGCTTCCAAGGAATAAGTAAATGTGATTGAACTAATGCAACAAACATTATTTGAGAACACAATAATGATGGATTAAGGTGTCTTAAATGAACAAAACAAGATGCAAGAGATTGTGCAAAATGTTTCACTAGACATAGAACATACTTTCTTCAATCATCAAGAACCTCTTGTCACTTTATAAACATAGGGATGAAAAAATTTAGTACACATTGAGGAGATACCTCAAAATAATCTAGATAGTTCATCTCAACCAACACATACATTGGTAAATAGACCAAAAATTCCCCAAAATCAACGAAACATATATAACTAAAGATAACATAATTTAGGGAATGTTTACCAATCCAAGAATCAAGGACTTATTAATTCAACTCAAAGGGAATATTAGAATAAAGTAATAGATCATAGGGTATACATCCCTAGTAAATCCATGCAACAATAGTGGCACATACCACACCAACAATAGTGGAACATTCTACCCCAAAAATAGAAGAGGCACATGCCACCACAATAAAATTATATTCTACCCATGAATGCACCTAAAACGTAAGAGTGAAACTCCATGAAATATATTATGACACAATTGGAAATGAATAATAGAGTTAAGAAGTATAAATTTGCTGAGAGATGTCAATATACATTTGATTTAAGCATTCTCCAAGTCCCCTTTACGTCTAATTTTGAGGCATCTAAATTTAATAAATTCAAAGGAAAGGGTGACCCACATGAACACATTAAGAATTTTTTCATATTATGCCAATAGGTTGCTTCTAGTATCATGTATTTGATTCAATTTTTCCCATGAAATTTAGCAAAAAATGCTCTTGATTGGCTACTTACATTACCCAAGTGATCAGTTTCATATTGGAATGACTTATCTAAACATTTCATGAACCACTTCTCATACAACATTGAACATGAATTGACCATTTTTGACTTTTCCAAATCCAAATATCATGATGGAGAAAGATTCATGGGATATATATAGAGTTGGAGAAAATTTGTAGGTCATTTTCAACATAACTTTCTAGACAAATAGTTGGCAAACATTTTTTCATAAAACTTACAACCTGAGGTCACTCATAATCTATAAATAGATTATGCTAACTCATTTGAGGAGATTATAGATAAAGGGTTGAATATTGATAAGGCTCTTATTTCTAAGGGCCTTGTCAAGATTTTAAAAAAAAAGTTAAAATTTAAAATTAAACCGAATCACCAATTCAAATATTTGTGTAAGAGAAACCTAAGGGTTTTAATAAGAATAAAAACATGGCTAGAAATGGGGTGATTAAAAAAAGACATGTAAAAATTATGCAAAATCCACCAACTCTAAATGTATAATTATCTCACCCTAATCCACCACCCAATTTTCAAAGAGATCCTCCATGGAGGACATTCCATAACAACTTCAAAGTCTTTATCAAATTGGGAGAACCAATTGAAATAGTGTTCCAAAATCTTGTAGAAGCTAACCTAATTATATGGATAGTACCATGGCTATTTCCTATATATCAATTGAAACCAAATTGGTACACATAGAATGAATGGTGAAAATTTCATCATGTTGTTTGTCATGGAGCTTATCATTACATCTAATTGTATCACATTATTGAAGATCTAATTAAGAGTCAAATTTTAGATTAAACTAGCCCCATAGGACACTAATCAAGATATGGGAATCTATAAAGACCCATTTCCTTGACATAATCAAAAACAAACACCAAGGAATAATCAAAACCAAGTATAAAACTAGAGGTAGAGTAGAAACTAGAACTAGGGTCAAAATTTTAATCATCATGATCATAATTAGGATCATTATACCCATTATAACTTGTGTTATAACAACATGCCTTATGACTATAAAAACATTGTAGGATGCAGTTTTGTAACTCACATTGCCACTTTTACTATCAAATCCCATGAACTATGTCATAATCCTTAAAGTGTAGGACTAATTATTATAAGGTCAAAAACATCTCCTTCTAGTAATTCCACATCAAGTTTACATAACTCTATCATGGTTGTGTTTACATGGGTTACCACTTTTGGATCCCATCATACCTCTAATTACTGTGGATCCTTGCTGACTCAAATGTATTCCAATGTAACTAGATGCCCGTGAGTCACCCTCTAAGGCCCTTTGCATTTATCTTCTAATTGTACTAACTCGTTGCCACCTCTAGGTTATGAAATCACAAATAGATACACATAAGTTACTATTTAGGGTACTTTACCACCTTCTTCCATAAAACCCAACATAAAAATTGTTCCATTGAATGAAAAGCCAAACATTGTCCCAACCAAGGATAAGTTGTCCCATCCCAATGTTAAAAATCCTTATAGTCTATTAGACCAATTGAGCAAAACCCTTACATATATTTCCATATTATATCTCTCGTGTACATTTGAATTCCATAAAACTATCCTAAACAACCTTTTGAAACAATCCACTATTCGAAACAAAATAAATCCTAAATAGTTTCAAAACCTAGTGGGACATTTATCTTCATTTTGTCAAGTAATATTTGATCAAAAAGACATGTCCACCCTTGGTCCCAGCCATAATAAGCTATTGTACATTAAATTAATAACTCAAAACCATAATATCAAGTGGGTTCTTATAGACAACAGTTTGGGGATGAAAATTATCTCTCTTAAGCTAGTACAAAGAATGAGATACACTACAAAAGATATTCAGTGAGAAATGATCACCATTGAGTCTATTGTACAATAATTATCTCTTTTATTCTAATGCCATTATTACCTTAACTATTAGATCATCCCTTACTAAAGCAAAATCCCATATTGAAGTTTACTATCCTGAAGTAGACCCACATTTTATTGGATATTCCCTTACTAATGTAGAACCGCATTGTTCCCTATGCCTTTTGCATCCAAAACTCATTTATTTGGACCAAAAAAATTTGGTCATATGCCTTGATGAGTTCCAAAATTAAGAGTTAATTTCAGAATATATGGGCCTTAGAGATGGATTGCCCATTGGCAATCACAACTAAGGATTTAATTTTTAATTAGATCCTTCTACCTACTTTGGAGATTAGGAAAAAAAAGTGGTCATAAAAAATAGAAAACATTGATATATTCAAGTGAAAATCTCTTTGAGGCACTAATTAATAAGGGAAAAATTAAATAAACAGACAAGTCCTTCATAGAAAACCTATTTTAGGCACTCTTCAGTGGGAAAATTTGCTCATTCCCTAATAATGTAAAAGGTCCATCAAGTCGTAGGTCTATAGCCAATACAAATATCTCTTCAAAATAATAATTTTTTTTAGAGTCTCACTCTTGAGTTTCCATAATTATTTTCTACTTGGCTACTACCTGAGATGGCAAATTCTAATTCATCACATATCTAAAGCTTTATGAGGAATAGAAAGAATCTATAGTAGATGAAGATGATGGTGATCACACCTTGCCTATAATTCTAGAATATGGATCCACACTCCTTGTGTTAAACAGGACAATAATTAACTTGAGAACATATGATGATCCCAAAACTATTTATCTTGGAACTTCCCTTACTAAAGTAAAATGTGAAGACATTATATCCATCTTAAAGGATTTCATTTACATATTTTTAGGGGCATACTCTAAAATTCTATGCTTAGAACCTAATTTTGTTGTGCATCACCTTGTTGTCTATTTTGATGCCAAGCCAATCAAAAATAAAATAAGGAACATGCATCCATGCATCACCCTATTGGTTAAAGTAGAATCAAAAAACTTACAAGGACTAGGTTTCATTAGAACACTAGACTATTCTAAATAGATATCTAGTTCTACTTAGTAAAAAGCCATAAGTTATATGTCTTTATAATAATTTTATAGATATCAATAAAGTGTGTCATAAATATTATATTCCTTTTCCCAACATTGACATGATTATTGATTCAATTGTTGGGTATGAGATGTTGTCCCTTATGGAAGGATTTTTTGGATATGATAAAATCAAGATAGCCCAAGAAGATCAACACAAGAGTGCACTCACCACTCTATGGGGAACATTATTTTAATAATTCTTGTCATTTGGCTTTAAGAATTATGGTGCCATATATTAGCATGCCATGACTTTCATCTTCCATGACATGATGCATGCTATTGTTGAGGACTATGTGATGATATACTAGAAAAATTAAGAACACGTGTTGGATATCCTGATGTTCTACAAATAATATTTGAGAGGCTTCATGAATATAAAGTCCACTTGAATCCTAAGAAGTGTTTCTTTGGAGTCACTTTAGGGAAATTTATAGGTTTTATTTTATCACAAAGAGAGTTTGAAGTTGACCCTATTAAGGTCAAATCCATTGTGGAAATTCCTCCACCTTACAATCTTAAACAACTTCAAAGCCTACAAGGCAAGATCTAATCTATACATAGGTTCATTTGTTAATTGGTAGATAAGTGCCACCCATTTACCCATATCTTGAAGAAAGGTTTACATTTAAATGGGATGAATATTGATGGATAGCATTTATGTATCTCAAGACATATTTAGCTAATCCTCTAGTCTTGAGACTGCCAACACTTGGAAGACCATTTCTTCTTTACATATTATCAATAGAGCATTAAGTATATATTTAATGCAAAATCCCTCTCTGAATTCTTTTCTTACCCTAATGTAACCTGTCCATCTTCTATATGGGGGGCTGTTCAGGGTACTAAACAAATTCTAGAAAAAGGAAGCTCCTGGAAAGTAGGTAATGGAAAAAAGGTGAACTTCTGGGAGGATGCTTGGCTAAAATAAATCCCTTTGATAGAAGAATTCCAAGATAAAGAAGTAATTGACTGTTGTAAGCAAAGATATGGAATAAAGGTTAATCAATACTGGCAAAACAATTCATGGGTGAACCTTAATGATATTGATCAAGATTTCAATAAAAATCCAATATCCCTCAATGCTATTTCCCTCTATTCTAATCTTGAAGATAAGATTGTTTGGCATGACGAGCCTAGCGGACAATTTAAAGTTTCTACCATTTTTACTTCAAAGGGAAATGCTAACCAACCTCTGTGGACATAGACCTGGATCAAGGGTCTCATCCCTAAAATCAAAATATTCTTTTGGACCCTTCTCCAAAACAAAATCTTGACTCTTGATAACTTACAAAAAAGAGGAATAAACATAGTGAATAGATGTATTCTATGCAAAAAAGGTTTTGAAGATAGAGATCACTTGTTTGTGAACTGGTCCTTTACGTAGCGAGTTTGGAAAGAAATCCTCAATCTTTGGGGTATTTCTTTGATTCAACATAAAAGTGTGGATCTATCTTTTAAAAGTTGGTACTATCCCTCTAAGAATCTTGATGTTCATTTTTTATGGAAACTAACTCTTCCCCATATTTGATGGGGAATATGGAAAGAAAGAAATAACTGTATTTTCAGAAGTAAAGAACTTCCAGGATGGGTAGTGGGGTAGAACATCATTAGAGCTATCAAGGAGAATTTTTCATTGCAAAGGGATCCTAATCCTACCTTTCAAATTGATAATTCTTTAAGATCAGAAAAGTCTAATGTAAAAAATGAAAATCCTAGAATTGGTGTAACTTGGAATGTCCCCCCTCATGGGTGGATCAAAGGGAACTTTAATGGAGCTGCTAAAGGGAACTCGGGGAATGCAGGATGTGGAGGAGTCTTGAGAAACCATATGGGAAATGTAATCAATGCTATTACAATTCCCATTGGTAAGTTGAACTGCCATATTGCTGAAGCTTGTGCTGCCCTCCAAACCATTAAGCTAGCTATTGATTCAGGATATTCTAAATTATGGTTGGAAGGGGACTCCTTGAATATCATAAATATCTTAAATAATAAAAATTATACCTCATGGTCAATAGAGGCTATGGTGATGGAAATGAAAACTTTAATTAAAAAATTTGAGAAAATCACTATTACCCATACCTATCGTGAAGCAAATAGAGTTGTTGATTGGATAGCAAATTATGCAGTTTGAGTTGGACACAAGGCGAGCTAGTAGGAGACATTAAACAAGAACGTGGATCTAAGAGCACTCATTCATCATGATGCAATTCATGCTAAGGAGGGAGAGATCAGAATGAAATAAAAAACTAATGATTTGGGGGAGTGCATCCACGGAGGAAGATATACACTCATTAAACAAAAATGTTCTAGAGTACACGAGGAGGACTCAAAACATGCCAAAATATAGATGAGTTTTGTTCCAAAATGGTAATAGTCTGGTTCATTGTTTAGCTGACAGAGGATGGGCATTAAAGGAGATTCGTATGGCTCATAATAGGAAAGGAGAACCAAGGAAGCAAGAACCCAAATATTACAAAGAGTGGAGAGCAAAAGAAGATGTCTAGAAGATACTGCAGAGAGGAAAGGTTGTGAGTTACATGGAACAGCTTCATGGCTCAAAACCTCATATCACAATGGCTTTTTTCAAAAATTGGATTGATGATAGGGTTACCTTGCATGGCATTATGGTGAATCTCACAGAGGAATTCATAGCGGAGGTGATGGGACTTCCAATAGAGGGAATGAAATTTTCAAAGTAGACAAGCATTTCCAATGAGGCTTTTTGCAAATTCCCTAAAACGGATGCTGAGGAGCAGCAGCTAGAAAAAAGCAGAGATTTTTTTGAATTGGAGCAGATTAAGGGCATCTAGAGGGACGTCTTATGTTGTATTCATGAGTACTTCATACTTTATGGAAGAAGCAAAAGAGTCCACAAAATTCACTTTGTATTTCTTAATCACTTCAGACACAAAGTAAGAATCTCCTTTCCTTTTTATCTGCATTTTTCCTTGCTCCAAAGTCTGTTCACACATAAGAAAAAGAAATATTGTCCCATCCTACATGAGGGGTTAATTATTATAATTGAAGGGCATTATAAGAATAAGGCCATTTTAAAGAATCCTTATCTAGGAAAATATAAGGATTTACGGAGTAATAAGAAAGAAATAGTAAAAGGGAATGAAAAAGCAAAATTCAAACTCTCAAGCTTTAATAACCAGACTGTTGATGAGAAAACAGAGTGGGAAAGCTCTGAAAACACTAGGGAGGAGAGTCTAGAGTAGGAAGGAGGAACAGAAAGTGGGAATTCAAATTCTAGTGAGGAAGAAGAAGCACAAGATAAGAATGATAAAGGAGTTACTATAGAGGAAAAGTTTGAAAACAACAACCATGAGTCTGAGGAAAACCAGCAAGTGTTTGAGGAAATTCAAAAAGATCTAGATGATCCTATTGAGGACCCTAATCTAATTAATGAAAAGGAAAATCTAGTTCAGGTTGCTAACCAAATATTGGAAATGAGAGCTCAAGTAAAAGAAGTAAGTAACAAAAAAGAAAGTCTTGCTGAAACAAAGGAACAAAAAAGAATGGAAACAGAGGACTATAATGAAAAATTTGGAAGCAGTCCTAATAAGAACACAGAAGGTAGGAGTGACAAAAGGCAGAATGATGAACCTACTAGAGTGGCCAATTGCAAAGCTGATGCTACTCTACAATTCAATTTATGGACATATAAGGAGATAATGGAAATCAATAGGAAAATGGAAACAATGGAGGGTAAACAAGGGGCAGTTTGGAACAAAATCAATAATATGGAAAAGTAGTTGAGGGATATTCCCATAAAACTCAAAGATTATGAGAACAACCTAAGGGAACTCATAAAGGAAATCAAATTAAATATGGAGGAGGTAACCTCTAGCATTTGTGCTACTATTGTCAACATTGGAAAAAGAGCAAATGAGGAAATAAAAACTTTGGAGGGGCCTAGCAAGAGAACTAGACAAAGCTCAAGAAAGAAAGCAATGCAAGAGGGATCTACGCAGGTGACTGCTACCATTCAGGATACTGTTGCAAAAGGTAAGGAAGCAGTGAAGATGATATTGGAACTATAAAAATAGTTTCTGGCTCTTTTTGTTGGTTCTGCTAGTTGGTTGTGTTTTCTGGTCTTGGTCCCTGGTTTTTTGAACTTTTACTATGGAGTTTCCAGGTCTCTGTAAAACTTGGGGTCTGTCTTTGGTTGTTCATTTGTTAGCTTCAGGGCTTTGTTTCTTGGTTTTGTTACTTTGATGAAGTAAGCTTAAGGCTTTCCTTTGGATGATAATGTTTTATCTTTCTCCTTTTGTTAAGGGTTTCGGGGTCCCTTCAAAACTTTTTTTTACCTTAATCTAAAATTGGGGGTAATTTTGGACCAACATTATGATCAATTTAAATAAAATGAAGTCTATTATTTGAGCTACACATTGTTGGCTTATGAACACAATTATACACCTACTAAGAAGGCATGTTTAGCTATGGTGTTCACTACTAAAAAATTGTGACATTTTATGTCAGATAATAAAACTATTATCATCACTGAAGTAGATCCTCTTAAATTTTTATTATCCAAAGTAGTTCTCCAAGGATGCATGAAAAAGTGGATTATGCTCCTAAGTGAATTTGACATTGAATATCAAAATATGAAGGCTATCAAGGGGTAGGTTATTAATGATCAACTTGTAGAAACTCCTATTAAAGATACTCAACCACTTAAAT
Source organism: Torreya grandis (assembly GCA_037957365.1). NCBI lineage: Eukaryota > Viridiplantae > Streptophyta > Pinopsida > Cupressales > Taxaceae > Torreya > Torreya grandis. The sequence goes on along the minus strand of JARHVA010006439.1, from coordinate 880,334 downwards.
TTAACTTCCTAGATGATTTTATTATGTAATATGACAAGGAATAAGGTAAGATGAATAATGGAAGTTATATTTTGATGTAGCATTTACACCACATAGATTTGGATCTAGTATATTTTTGATTACACCACAATTGGATTTGATTTCGAAAGTGTTTCAAATCAATTTTAATTATACCAACAATATGGCCAAGTATGAGGCATTGTTTTCATGACTTAGTCTACTATACAGTGGGATATTTAGTATTTATAGGTTTATGGTAATTATTAATTAATCATCAATCAGACCATTGATCAGTATCAAACTAGAGATGACAAAATTATTCCCTACAAGCATATTATTGATAATCTCAAGATTCAGTTTAAATCTTTGCAATTTGAACAAGTGCCAAAAGCCAAAAATAGATCTGTTAATATAGTAATAATGATTGGATCCATGATATAGATTAAGGGAAGAGCTAAAGCATATCAATTTATTATTACTAACCTTTTATAACATGCACATGTCTTTCCAGATTCATAAAGGGTATGTGTCATTGTTAGTCCCAATCACCCACCTAAACTGCCATGGTTCCAAGATTTTTCTAATTAATTCCATGATCATGTCTTCCTATCCAACCTATCCAATAATATATATAAGCTTTTATTTCATTATTTATATTGTTATAACCTTCTTGTAAACATGTTTTATCACAAAGTCTATGATGGAACACTTCTTCATTACTTATCTTTGGGAGAATCCAAACTATTGTTGAGGGAGGTTCATGAAGGAATGTGTGGGGACCATACCAATGGTGTATTATTAGTAAATAAGCTACTCAAAACAAGTTATTATTGTACAAAAATGGAAATAGATGCTTACAATTATGTAAGGAAATACATCACATGTCAATAACATGGAAATTTGATACATGCATTATCCTTACCACTATAGCTGATCAAAACACCATGGCCTTTCTCTACTTGGGGCCTCAATCTCATTAAGGAAATAAACCCAACATCTTCAAATGAACATAAACATATTTTAACTACTATCAAGTACTTTTCTAAGTGGATTGAGTCTATTCCTCTCACTTATGTCACCAAGAAGAAGATAGCAAAATTCATTCATTACCATAACATCTAACGATATGACATTCTAAATCACATTATATCTGATAATGGTAGATCCTTTAAAAATAGAGATGTAAAATACAGTTGTGCAAAATTCAAAATTAAGAACAAAAAATTCACACCATATAACCTACAAGGCAATAGACAAGTCAAGGCATCAAAAAAGACCATTATAACCATTTTAGAGAAGATTGTAATGTTGGTCTTAATTGGCAATTGAAAATATTACCTAACCTTTAGGGTTATAGAACCAATCATAAGACCCCTATAGGCGCCATTCCATAATCCCTTTGTTATGGCATAGAAGATATTATCCTGATTGAGATTGAGATACCATAATTGGAAGTATATTTAAATCATATTAAAGATGATGAAGAAGACAGAGTCTTAAGGTTATGAGAACTAGAAATTCTTGATGGTAAGCATTTGGCTACCCTGGAAAACTTGAAATCCTATTATAATAGATTTTAGAGAAGATAAAACAAGTTCATTCCCTATCATGAGTTTGAGATTGGTGATTTGGTCTTGAAATATAACTAGAAGAACATAAATGTTAAATGATAGAAAAAGGTAGGTTTCAATCTAAATGGTTGGGACCATATGTGATCATGAAAAACTATGGATCAGGGGCATATCAAATGGCCTCTCTGAATGGTGAAGAACTTATAGATCCCATGAATATTATACACCTTAAGAGGTTATATTCTTGAACAATTGATTGAACTATTATATATAAGAATCCTTACTTGGGGTAAACTTGTGATGAAGATTTTATCCTACCATTATATCTTGGACCATTCTCTCATGGACCATATTCTTTAAACTACCCTCGATTTCTCCTAAAAGAGATATATTATTTTATTATGTTGGATAGTTGAACCTTTGGATCATTTTCACTCTAAACCATTATCCCTGAGAACAACATTTTATATCACCTTGGACTGTCCTCTTTTGGACCATATTCTATTTGGACCATCCTCTTTGAGAACCATATTATTTTTATGTCTTGGGCTTTTTATAACCTGAAAAATTTTATCCCTTGACCAATTATGATTTTGATTATGACTCATAGGTATTATGAACACATTCAATGTTAGTTTTATAAAGTAGATCAATGGGAATAATATTATATAACTTCTTCTACAAACAAGTGAACATGGATACCATAGCATATGGTTTTTCCTACTGAATGGTTCTTTATATTTTATCATAGGCACTACATATTATCCTATTATTTTGATATTGTTTGATATTAATTTTTGCCTTATCAAGATCCTCGCTTTTGATAATTTATGATCAATTAGACATTATAGCCAGCTTAGCTTTTATTTGGACTCTTATTTATGGATGTGCATCTCCTTAACTAGGTTGTTCCATAGACCATTCTTTCAAGAACCATATTATTTTATACATATTTCACTTTTATTTCCTATCCAAAAAAACACCAAAAACATTAAAAATTGATCAATAAGAATAAAAACATTATCTTGTACTTTTGTATTTTCATTTGTCCCATCATCCTAGGCTCTTGCCATTTTTCAAGATCATTTTCACTTATCCCTCCAATTTTACATTTTACATTATCATTTCATCTTCTTATTATTATATAACACTAATCATATCTTTCTAGTCACCACTTCTCTTCTATCCCACTTCTTAGCAGACTTATATTTATCCTGAAGGTCATGTTAGACCATGTGTCGAAAGAGCTATGTAGGCAACATCCAATTATTTTATACATCTAGAGTAATCTCATCCACCCCCTTCATCTTCTTCTCTTCCCCCTTTTCTTATATGTTATTTCCCTATCATTTGTGGACAACTTGGTGTCCTTTTTCTTGTTACATTGTTGTGTAAAGTAACACCTCTACTACATGTATATGAGCAATTATTTGTAAATCTCACTAAAATTTGTGACTTTATCAATTTTTTGTGTTTATTTAATTTTTATTGGTGTTTTTTTGTGATTTATTATCTCTTCATTTATTTATTCTTGTTTTTTCATTGTCTTTTATTTTGTTGTTTTGTCTTATTCTTTTGTTTCACTTTTCCAGGTACATCTTGAAGGTCTACATATATCTTGATTGTTTATATCTTGATCTCATGTTGTTAAGATGTTATTGATTTATTTTTGTACATTCTTGTTATTAGTTAAATCTTGATTATTCATATCTTGATTTATAGTTAGGTTCATTTATGTCTTGCTTTTCTATATCTTTATTTTTTATTTAAATTTAAATAGTTGTAATTTTGGTTTTAGTCATTGCTTTTACCATTATCTGTAGTTATAAGTATTCACATTTGAACTAGATTCATGCAATTGGAATGAAATGTCATTATAGGTTACTCATACTTATAATGCCTAATTTCATATTTTCTATATCAAACACTTTGTGCTTTGGATTAAGGTCTTGATGTCAATACAACTCTGATGAATAACTATCAAGATCACCATGCATAAACTAGGATAAATAGGTTTAGCACTCTAAATCTATGAAAATATGTGCATTTATTGGCATACATCATGAGTCTAATCAAATGTTGGTCATTTTTATTCATTCCTCATCCCATTATCTCCCACTTTTGCGTGAATTACATGGGCTTGAGGTCCATCTAGACTATGTAGGTATCACTTATATATATGATTTATTTTGGGTCATCTAGACCATCTTCAATCTTATTTTCATCTCTTTCATCACTTTGTGCATCCTCGTATGCCTAGTTTTTTTGTTGTCTTATAGGTCATTACACCATCACATCTATGTTTTCACTCACTCATATTTAATCTGTGAATTGGGTTATATCCTTAAACTATTGCTTGCAAATTTGCCCATACTAGGGTATAACATTTAAAATAGTTTACATATTTAAATCAGACCTAAATGGGTAAGCCCATCTTTATCAATGATCAAATCATCCCTACTGGGGCATAATTGCTTATCATGATCAAATTTTTTTCTACTAGATCACATTATTATTTCTCTTTTCTTTAGACACCACGTTCTCCTTTTCTTATAATTCAAACATCTCCACATATTTTCCCTCATTTTGGCAATAGTTTAGTATGCAGCTTGTCTTGATATTGATCAATTTCAAAACATGCATCTTGCACCCTCAAATTGGGTGTGTTCAAAGTGGGTCAATTTTATTTCTAGATTGTAACCTTCCCATTCCACCCATCCTTGGTGCCATTTTAATCTTATTATATTTTTTTCATTGATGGAATCAACATGTGTGAGTATTAGCTCATCTAGATTTCATGTATCCCATTGTTTAATCTAACTTTCTCTCTCTTTTTGAGAGTTCATCTTTATCTTTCATCCTAATATGTTCTATCAAAGGGGTATCATGGGTTATTTCCTTTATCTTTTCTTTGAAATGACATTGCTTCACCTAAATGTCTTAATACACCTTCTTAAATAGGGATAAAATGTAAACATCCAATTTTTAACACCATTTCTATTGAAATTGTCAATCTTATTTGAGTTTCACTAAAATTCACAATTTAGACAAATCCATAAAATGCACTAAATGGTTCAAGCTTGTTGTATACAAGAGTTAATTTAGGATATGTATCCCTAAATGAGGTAATTTATTTTATGAAATTCCTAACTTTTATTATATCATTTCAATTCAAAATGATGAAAATGCATTTTGGTGCTCTGGATCACTCTTTTATTTTAATTCATAAGCACATTTCATGTTCCTTTGTTATTTTGTATCAACAACATCCTAAATGGTATAATAGTCTATACATAATTAACATTACATTCCAATTCCTCTCCAATCAGATTATGATCGAGTAATAGGACATTTTGACTTATTTGATTAATTTTAAACCAATTTCTAAAGAATTCCACTAAAATTGATTAATCTTAATTAGGCAAATTAAACCAAATTATGAGATTAATTAAGAATTCCATAGAAGTTTTTGAATATTTATTTATTTGAAATTAATTCTTTATATTTGCATCACCTAATGACATCATCTATGGGGTGGCATCCATAATCCATAAATGCAACACATAATAGGTTTATGGGCTCCCATGCCTCTGTAATGCCTCTTCATCCAAAAAATTTATGATGATATTTATGGATTTATTATTCAATAGTGGATTAATTTATGGCCATACATCTTCATCTTGAGATGGATGCTCATGGTTGATCCTGATCAAATCAAAAATATTATAAATAGAGGGGCCAAGACCAATTTTATTAAGCTTAATTTGTGTAAACTTATAATGCAATATTCTCCCCACAAGTCATTTATGTAGTTTGATAAATGATTTATTTGCAATAGGATAACTTTAATTTATAGGCATAACATTGATATTCATATCATGAGCTTAGATTATGCATGGTGATCTTGAGATGATGGAGGATCTTAACATCTATTTTTGACAAAGAAAAGAACACCAAATCAAGGTGAATAACACACTTAGAATAACTTATGGATGGTGGGATTCTCTTGTCAAGGTGATTTATGTTTGATTTATTTTATTGATCTCTTAATTGTCATTTACACACCCTATTTAATAGGTTGGCATAGATTGTTAGTTATTTATGAATTCTTGGTTTTTTTCATGGCTAATGATTGATTTAACTATATTTTAAATCCATATATATAATAGGTACACATAGATCACTATAGATTAGTTATAAAGGTATAGTAGTGGAATATTCTTTAGACCTGAATCTTCTCCTAGTTTGCTTACCATGTTGACATGCCTTGTAAAGAGCATCTATAGGTTTAGATATTTTAGGTATATTCTTCATAGATAACTTGTAGCTAATCTTGACAATATTTTAAAATTTCATATGACCTAACCTACTATACCACAACCAACTCTCATCTTCCTTGATTATGAATAATTTATCTTTTGTGATCACATTTCATACATAGAGATTATTATCAATTTTCTTTGATTTAGAAAACAATATTCCTAATTTTTCTCTCTTTATCTCACTTCCATTTTCATGAAATTTTAGAGTATGTCCTTTTCTCCACATTTGGATCATACTCAACAAGTTGTGTTTCAATACATCTACATATAAGATATTTTCTCTTTTGGTCTTCCCATTGTCCAAACTCAAATCTCCTTTCCTAACTATGCTAGAAGATGTGTTTTCCCTAAACCTTAATTACCTAATTGAATTATTATTTAAAGTAATGAACTTTATATTATATCCTATCATGTGACTTGAACAAACAATTTATACATACCATTTCAAATATTCATTTTGAGTGTGACAGGTAGTTTGGGATATCACAGATTCTTCTCCTCTATCTTTCAACTTCTTTTCTATAGGATCTACTTTCTTGATCCAATATTTAGTTTTATGAATCCATAACCTCTAAACATGACTAGTTTTCCTGATTAAATTTGTCTTACACTCTCTTGCAATATGTCCTCTTTGGTTGTAACTATAACAAAGAATTATACTTTTCAATCTAAAGTTAATAGATTTATGTCCAAATTTACTACTAAATAAATAATGACCAATTAAGGAGTCTAAATAATATGGTTTTTTGACCTTTTTTTCTTTTGATGAACATAATATGAAACATTGTTACCTTTTATGTTAATTGATGCATCAAGGACCTTCTTGAATTAATGATGCTTAACCTCAAGTTTGGCAACTTTTGCATAGTCTTGATTCTACCAATTTCATCACTTCTTGATTGATTAGTACTTATTGGATCTTGGAATTTCTTGAAATCATTTTATTCTTATATTAATACAATACTTATCATTTCATATAAGGATCTTTGACTATCCAAAATACAATTAAGCTCTTTAGTACTTTTTTCATACCTTGGATATGTCCTTAGATTGATAGTAGCTTGCTTAACTTGTGCCTCTAAGTATTTTAATTAATTATCAACTAAGTAAATTATTATATGTGATTCATATCTTTAAAAAAAAATCACAAACTATTTCACTAATTATGGGTTAGTTCTCATTGCATTCATAGAAAGTACTTTCATTGCCAAGATATATATATATATATGTGTGTGTTCCAGACATCTCCCTTAGACTGTTAGGTCTACTCAAGGGTCCAAAAATTGATACCAATTTCTTTAATTATATAATTATATGGTGATTTATTTAATTAATTATAAATAAATATTCATTTTCATTCATCATTCCATGAAGCATTCATTTCACATAAAAGACCAATACATAAGTAAACTATACAAGCATATCATGAGAAAACACAAAATATATGTGGGAAACCTTCTTGGGGGATATAACCAAATGAAACATAAATATGCAATATATTCCTATAATTTTAATATACAATTTTTATTGAATAACCAACTTCACAAGGAATTCTATCCCTGATCTAGATAAGAACCAACTTCACTAGTCTTTTACAATCTTTATATTGCAAGGAGGCTCCAAACCCCTAGGTAACTTAGCACCAACCAAGTCAAATATGATATATGATCACCTTAAAATATTTATTTCTAACTCAAATATATATTAAAATATTATTTTTCACTCTTTACCCTTCAATATTGCTTAGACAATCTCTTAGGTATTCTCGCTCAATTAGCCCTCTCTTTGGTAGAATTAGGTCAAATAACTTTCCTCAAAACCTATATAAAAATATTTATAAACTAATGGAATTATTTTATTATATTATTTATTATATTAAATTTATTAACCTATTATCCAAAACACCATATCCTTTTCTCAATGGCTCAATTCTCTAATTAGCTAGAATAGGCTTATTAGGCCTTGACTTTATACTTGATTCTTTATCATACCTATCTTGGTTGGATAAGGACCTAACCATACTTGTATTATGATTTAAATATATAAATACACACATTTAATAATTCAAGTAAACAATACATAATATTTTCATAGTCCATAAAGACCAAATCCACCATTAGGCCTAATGGAGACCTAATGCAATTATCTCTATTCTATCCACACGTTACCACTCTAACCCTTAGGAAAAATTATTTTATTAAAAAATGTATGGAAAAATTAATAAATTACTATAATATAACCTTTATAAGTTCACATTAGGTTCCCAATTCCATTTGTCTCATTTCACTACTTGGACCTACCAATTAGATCTCCTCACCAATAGGCCTTCTCACTGCCTGAAAGTCTATCTTGAAAATTTATACCATATACACAAATTTCCCACATAAAACATAAAAAAAATAATATTAATAAGATATTAAAGACTTAAAAAAATTCCTAAAATTAATTTATAACTATAACATAGGCTGAAAGGCCTAAAGAACACTCATGAAGATGGCTTACTCAAAAACACCAAACACTGTCAAACCACATTCAAAATCATTTGACTGTACATAATTGGAAAGGGAATTAAAATGATAAAAAATTAATTAAAAATATAATATTATTCCTTTAAAACACCTTAAATATATTTTTATTGTTTAGCTTAGTGAGAAATTTCTCATGAACATCTTTTTCATATAGACATAGAAAGTTGCCTGTAGGATAAAAACATAGTCAAGAAAATCAACTTATAAAAAACATGTGGAAAAACTTTTGTGATATTAAAATGGATTTTTGTGAAAATTTATAATCCTTAAATAATATTTATAAATTTATATTTCATTTTCATATTTCAATATTGGTCTTATAAACCAATCTCACTATGTAACTACACAAACTTCACTATGTTAGACATACCAGTTTGATGACAAATTTTTGCATAGGTGTAATAATAATCAAAACTTATATACCAAGGGGATATAAGGTATAGGTATTTTTTAATTACCCCATGCCTTAGGATACATACCTAGTCCTTTAAAACTAATTACTAATGTCATTTTCATTCTCTCTTAGTTTTCTCATTGTTCTACTCATTAGGCTAGTTTAGTGATAGGCTAACTTCCATGATCACTTTTGAAAATTTTTGGTTATAAAAATAAATAAAATTTTAATTTTCATAAACTATAATTCTTTCACATCACCCTCCATCCACTTTCATTATTTGACCTGGTCAACCCTGCACGTAACATTAAAAACCCTAAAAAAAGGGTTTTCCTATATCTTTTACTCACTATTAGGAAACAAAAACCATATAAGGATACATTTAATAGTAATTTACATGTTTGAAACATAAAACTATTTCAACTAAACCATTTTGAGTAATAACCATCTAGATATTTCCTTTCAGGTCTTTGTAAGGGTTTTGACTACCTTATCTTCTTACAAATCATTTACAAAGGATTTCCCCTCAAATCCAAAATCAATGCAAATAAATTAAATATAAGAACCTTAAAAAACTTACATGAAGTGATTATGATCTCATGAAAATTTTTAACATGCCAATGAGCATTAGAAACTTCTTGAGTCTACAACACCCCATTCTATGCACACAATCAACCTTATCACCAAATTTCTTGCTTTATCCTATAGGCTATGATTTCAAAAAATTTAAAAATACATAACATGAACTTTCATACCTATTTAAATGATTTAAATATAACTAAAATACTTGGAAATGATCTTGACCCCTCATTAGGAAATTATAGGTCAGTTTATACACTTAAGTTTTATAGTACCATCCCTATTTAGAGTATGAACACAACTTGAAACCCTTTGTACTATTATAAACACTTAATACCAATGCCAAAAAACATCATAAATATATCTCACACCTACTACACTTTCTCACATAGGTCTCATATGGCTCAACTCATCAAGCTACTAGGCCTATGACATTTCACTAGGTTCCTCAATTAAGGCTTCAAGAGCTCAACATCATGAACATCAATGTCAACACAAAAGAACATAAGTGACACTTTCATGATATAAATTACAACTTCATGCATACCTTTTAACATATTCACAAAAATAAGTACACATGAGACCAATATTTGGACAAAGATAAAATTGATTAAATTTGATCGTATAAAGCTGTTTAGGACCCTTTAATACCATGACAAGACCATATACAAGTTTTTACAACCCTATGAAATTTATAAATTAGAAAGTTTAACCAATTTTGACTTGGGTTCAATTTTTTTTCAACAAATTTTCAAGTCATAGTGGTAGCATTCTCGCAATGCTAATGGATCAATGGTATTATTATCTCATTGGGTAATGGAGTCACTCTTATGCTATAATATGAGACTAACATGCCTTCTAAAGACTTGAAACTCACACTAAACCACAAAAAAAGAAGAAAACACACTATGATAAAGGAATTTATGGAAAACCAAACATATAAGACTCAAAAAAACACACCTAACCTACCATGTAAAAACTGCAAAACATGTTTTAGGTGATGAAATTGTTCTTCTTGCTTCAACCAGTGTCAAAAATAATGTTTCTAAAATCAAATATATTCCATGAGAACAATTCACCATATGATATATGTTTGTCAAATAAATATTTCTTTTGAATGTGATCAATTGACCTAAAATTCATGAAAACTTTGTCAACTACAAGTGCACCACTTGATGCTTCTTTTAATGGTCCTTTTAGGTCTTATTGAGGTCTAGTTGATAGTACAACCTTCCTAATATCTTTCATGTTCATTTTATAGTTCTAAATTTGCTTCTTGGGAATAGTGAAACCTTTCCAAACTTTAGCTTCATCTATACTATGATGTGTTTGATGTTTAGAGGTGCCAAACTTGCCTTCTTATTTGTCAAACACATCTTTAAGTATATTAGCATTATATTTATACCTATGTTTCTCCTCAATCACACAAACTTATACCTTAGCCTAATTGCATTCTTCTAAGACTGTAGTCTTCTTGATAGTGACTTGGCACAATTATGCTCATTAGGTCCACCAATGACCTTACAATCAATCTCATTTTCCACTTGAAGGAGAGTTGGGACACTTTTTTGATTTCTTACATTATGGCATGGTATTGCTACCATAGATCATCACCCTCTTATTTAATATCACATTCATGAACTTATTATTCTTAGGAAGGCATAAATGCATCATATTATTGGCTATCATGATCTAAAACACTTGAAAACTCATCATCATCATCATCATCATCATCCATATGCTGAAAAGAGTTATCTCATGTAGCTTGTGTTAAGGAATCCTCAAGACTTACCTCAGGATACTCATCCTCCTCATCATGAATGATGTATGTTCCAAGACCTATCTCTTTAATGTGATTTTATGGATAAAAACCATGTCAATCATCACCTCACTCATTAAGGTATAGGTCATCTATGCTATCAAGAGGCATTAGAAGTTATTGATCACTAGGATAGTCTCCTTCATCATTGATGTTGAAATTCATGTTTGAATTATTAGGACCATATGGATCCACATGAAAATTAGATAAGATTTAATTATTGATAGATACTTTAACACCATACCTAGTTCTAAATTCCATGTAGGACCAATCTAAAGACAAGTACCCTATAATATTGGTAGTGAAGTCCCTTGACAAACAAAGGGTAATGTGAGGTTACACATCAATAACCACCACATATTGGGAGATATAAAATGTGGTACAAGAATGGAGATTGAGATTAAAACCTATGATAATTCCAATTATCTTAATATTTTATCCATCCAACTATAACACCCCCTTAGAGTGTGACTCATACTTCAACTTTAGCTTGTTTGCCACTTGTTTAAGCATGACTAATATACTTTCTCCATTATCAATCAATAAATTTAGTACCAATGAATCTCCAATGATGATATAGAGGTATAATGGAGGGTTTTTATCCTTTGTTTTAGATCTTATTAGCTTTCCATCCTTAGTCTTTACTTTATTTGTCAAAACTACCCTTCTTTCACTAGTCTACCTAAATGATGGATTAAGCTTAGAGAGATCATTTTAAAGCAAGTCTCTTTGACTAGGAATAGATAATTTTACCACATTGGTATAATTACATGAACCATATTAATCTGATCCATAATATTCATAGGGAAGCTACCAAATTTTTCATGCATTCTAAAATCCAAAGCACTACCACTAATTTGTGTAACATGATGTGTAGGAAGAGGCATTTAAGTAATTATAACATTATGAGTTTTATGATTTACCTAAGCCATGGGAGATAAATTTTTCATACCTAATCCTTGAGGTGCTCTAGATTTCACATTTTAACCATTACTTACTCCTTGGACTTATTCAACCACTCTCTTCTTTGACATTATATTTGCAAATATACAGCTTAAACCAATGTTGAGATTTACTTGGTAGTTGACTACACATGAGTCCACATAATAGTAATTAATTAATGTATAAATTGATTGAAAATCACCTCCACTATTTTCTTCTCCACTAGACATATCCTCTTGAGTCATGAAAGGCATTATTCCTCATTCAGCCATATAATCTTGATTGAATTCATCACTTGTGTAAGTGGAAGGGTCATGAGGCTGGTCCCATGAAGGATGATGTACATTATCTTGTAAAAAAGTTTATTTGGATAGGTAAAATGTATTTATAATTAAAAGGTACATTTTTATTTTGTCTATTATGTTGCCTCACTTGAGTTAGTTATCTTTGTCCTTGATATTAGCCTTAAAAATGATGTCTAGGAGCTTAATAAGAGTTGTAGGGATGGAAAGAGACTTGAAGAGACCTCCATTATTGGTTTATTTTCCTCTTAAGATCTTGAACCTATTATATAAGATCCTTAATCATATAGTCTTCCTTTTCCTTTCTGGGTTGATTAAGGGTAGCTTGCTTATGATTAGGTGTGGGAATATGACCAATGGTAGGCATAAGAGGTTACACATAAGGAAAAAAAGGCATGGGAGGTTTAGTGTATATCTTACCATCTTTAATAATGAATTTATCAACCCTTATGGTAGTATAATAAGCATTAGGTAAAGTATACCCTCCCATGGATTAGATCATCATAGAGATATCATAATTGAAATCTTTGAAGTAGTAAAGGAAATTATGATGGGCATTTGGTCTTTAGAATATTGGGACCCTATCCCAAGTATTTTTGAACATTATTATTAAGATTTTAATATCTTCATGAATTAATCTTTATATTTTGGTTATCTACTTTGTAAAAAATAAGTGGTCAAATTTATCTTCAAACCTCCTTCTTAAAGAATCACACAACTCATCCCATGTAGTGATATATTTGGGAGCCAAAGTGCCGTAAAAATCAAGTACCTTTACATAACAATATATATCCAACAACTTGATCGAAATATACTCTTTAGTGATGTTATGAATATTAAAAAAATTGGCTATGTTTGTTATGTGTTCAATAGGGGTGGTGGTAGATTCTCCAATGTATGAAGGCAAACTTTTTATGGTTAACATAGGTATGTAATTATAGTGATAAAGTTAAAAATATTTATGTCAATTTAAATCAATAAAGGGAATATTTATATCCATGTTTTCATCATTATGAGAACATGGATACTCTAGAATAAACAACCTTTTTTTAGGAGACTCGTTATATAGGAGAGTGTGAAGAAATATATTCATTTTATATGAATGCAAAGGTAATTAAATAAAATCAAATGGAATATCTTTAACTTGTGGTATTTTATTCACCTTTGGAATTTTTCCTATTAGTCAATAAATAATAGTTTAAAACCTTTTGGAGATGTCAAATGTTGCATCAAGGAAGCTTTACAACTTCAAATTTTCCAAGTTTAGGATTTAACTTTGAAAACTTCTTAGACTATTAGTCCCACTAGGCATTCCAAAAATTTTATGCATCAAAATTTATCCCTAAAGGAGGTCTATACTATACTCCTTCAATTTGATGTAACATAGAAACATATCTCATGTTGTGAGTGACCTATGGGAGAGATGAGTCTCTAGATTAAATGGTTAGCTCCGTTGCACAATAACTAAAACTAAAAACTAGTCTACTTTGCTTGAAATATAATAGAGGTGATGCACTAAGTTTAACTCCATAATACTACCATGAACTTGTACTATAAAAGATGATTCACAAAACTGATCTTGACATCCAAGGTTTCTCTAATAAAAATGTTTCAACATAGAGGTAAGATGAAATGAATCTGTCAAGGTAGATGAATAAAAGGTCTAATTATATACACTATTAATCTTACTTACACTTAAATTAAAAAAAATAAAAAACAACTAAATACACTTCATGTGACCTATTAGAGGGCATATTATTTTCTCAAAACATGAGAGAGTAAGATGAATACAAGGAGAGTTAAATATCACTTACCATTCTACTATTAACTAATTCACACACTTAAAAAATAAGTTGAGAAATAAAAAATAGATTTAAATATTTTATTCAAAGAAAAAATTAGTACTCAAACTATTAGGGCTTTGCCATACCATATGCAAATCCTTTACAAAGCTAAAAGTGGTTACTTATATAGAGAATTAGGAAGAGAGAGATGGGCATAAAGGGAGAGGATTGAAAAGTGTATTTATGATAGTTTAAAAAAATGAGGAATTATGACTGATTTAAAAAATCTTCAAAATCCATGTGTCACACTTTTAAAGATCTTCCAATCCTCCAAGTGGTGTAGGAGTTAGAACGTGGATTGACACTTTGATCATCCTCTTGAGAACTACCCTTCCTCCCCTAAGATGAGTGATAAATGGTATTTTAAATCATAAATATGAAATTAATTACTTAATAACTTCTCATTTGAAACCTATCATGAGTTAATAAACTCTTCTGATTTGAGATTCCTTCAATCACGTGCTTAGGTATCTTAAAAATCCTCATTTCCCATGCTTTTCTTAGTCTAAGTGGTTAAAAACTCAATTTCATATTATTAAAGTATTTATATCTCCATGGATGGCCTTAGAATATCTTATTATACCTATAAAAATCAATTTTTATGCCTAGAATAACTCCTAAGACTCCATTTTACTCCTCAAGCTCCCACATGGCCTATTTTCCTTATATCCCTACAAATTTGTAAAACTCCTTGTGTACAAGGTTTTATGTGGGATATTGAGAAATTTATCACATATTTTATTACATATTATCCCATTATATCTTCATGTCAAATATCATGTTTAGATTTTTAGTGGAAGTCCCTTTTTGTACCTTTCTCTCTCCTTAATTAGGTTTCAATTAGGACTCCTTGCCTAGAACCCTATTTTCGTTATATAAACCTATAAAAAATGTATTAAATAAACAAAAATAATTTTATTAACTTTAAATATCATATCGCCAACCTAAATTTCAAATTTGAGTCCCTAAGACCCTGTGTAATTATTAGAACCATGAAATGGCCTTGTAAACTAGTGTCTTTTTAGGCCTGTTTGAGACTGCCTTGGAAAATGAGATTTGTCTGACCAATTCCATAATATCATATGAATATTTTTTATATTTAAAAACTTTTAAAAATAGAAAGTACCTCCTTCAATGGTTTTAAATTTATCCTTTTCTCAAAACCCCTATAAAACACCAAAAATAATGTAAAATAGTGCATTAATTACAATCCATACAACTACAAGTATAGAAAAATTACATGTGTATAATATTATTGGATTCATAAAAAAAAATATAAGAGGTTTTGTGATAAAAATATTTCACTAAATTTACTTTATAAGTACATTTCTCTTGACTGGTCATTGTCAGGGTTTTGGGAGGGTTTTAAGCATGTTTTATTCTTAAGGATTGTTCATAAAGAAATTATCCTATTTATCTCTAATATTTACACAATATGGAACCATACATTACATAAAAATACCACTGGGTCCCATTAAAAACCCCATGAATGTTTTGAGTGTGAGAAGGTGTTCCTCAAGTTGTAAACAAACCATTTGAGAGGGGTCTAGGCTCTTAGTCTTTATTCATGGAGGTTAGAGACTCAATAAAATAATTTATAATGGATTATAAATATGAATATACCATCATTTAAAACATATTATATCTATTGAAAATGTCAATGTCACATCAAGTGGGAGAAAACCTACCTTGAAATGCAATCTTGCATGAGTGGAGTTTGAACAAGGTCTTAAAAGGTCAAACTAAAATTTTATTTATTTATATATCCATGGATTATAATAAATTGTATTTTATTTATATATATACATATAAAATTCATTAAATCCTTCATACCACCCTCACCTACTTTATTTTCCCATGACTTCTCCTAGCTTTGCATGTGTGTGAGAATTAGGTTCTTAGGGCTAAATAGGATTTCTTGTATTATTTCACTTTTGTTTGAACTTGAGGATTTTGGAGGTTATGATATCATTTTTAAACATTTATAATATGTTTCAAATTTATTTTTAACTCATTTTCTCTTTTAAAAATAGATAATCCTCTCTTTGAAATACAAACATGCCAAAAGACACCACTTTGACTATGTAGGCAAGGGTAGAGCTTTTTTTAGTCATATTATTCATGTTTCCTTATATATAAAAATTAAACTATTTAACTATTTTTATACATAAGATAAAACTCAGTGTCCTCTTCATGTAATTTTCTCTTTACTTTGGCTTGGAATGAGCTTGCCTTGATTATAACCTATAGGTGACCTTTAGGGAATTTTGACTATAATTGTTTAGGTCCTCACCTTCACACTAATAACCATATAAATGACTCTTGGATTTATTTTGATGATACAAATTAGTCTCAAATATATTCTCATACACTTCATCCTTATTTCATTAACTTGAAGTTGAATTGATCCCTCTAGTAGGCCTATGTATGGTCTTGTTGATAGTTTAAGTGCATTCTTTTTTTGTATGACTCCACTTAAAAATAATTGTCATCAAATACTTTATCTCATATTTATGGGACTATAGAACCATTTAATAATTCACTCTCAATTCATTTATGACTTCACAAATTACCAAGTTTAATGTTGCCTTCTCAATTTTATATATAGTCATATAGGTGTCTATAGGACTATAAACTTAGTCTCATGATCATCCCTATACTTTCAAGTGGTTTAGTTGTTTATAATGATTTTTGTCCTAATTTCATCTGCATTAAAGTTAGTTTTCCTATTTTTACTTTGATTTTGTCAATCTTATTATTGATTTTGGTCCAAAGTGAAGACTATAAACTTAGGGCCTATAAATATCTATTTATTTGTTTAGGGATACAAAATCCACTACTTGAGCTCTTAAGGTGTGAATATGTATCAATTATTAGCTTCTCACTTATCACCCTCACCATAATATTATGCCTTCAGACCCAACATTATGGCATCTTCAACTTATCTCTCTAGTCCATACAAGCATGTTTATAGTACTATTGATTGTTTATAGAGGTTTAGTCTCTTCACCATGATTTTGGTGATAGTAGTGATGAACCTATTATGGTTAATTTTATGTATATGTGATTTCTTTCCTCTCCCAATTTATTGACCTCTTGAACATAAACCTAAATTTATGAATGCTCATTCACAAGTCTATTCATGTGAGTGACTAAAATGCTTATGAATTTTATTTGAGAGTAAAAATATAGACCTCCACTCTCACTTCCTTTCACCTCTAGTATTGACATTGCTCACCCAAAAATAATTTATCAATACCACTAAGACTCACATTTGCATTTAGACCTAGAGAAGGTTTCTCATGAACATAAACCATGATTTCAAGGGGTATTAGATGTTTCTTGAAGGACCATTTATAAGGATGCGATTATCAAGAGAATAAACATGAATTATGGGAGAATGATGAGGATTTTAATGATAAATGGATTTATTGAAACCTCTTCAAGTGACCAATGTCTAAAACAACCAAAAATTATAGCAAGAGTGACTAAACATCCTATACATTAAGACATTATCCCCCTTTTTAGAGAAACTTCATGAAGATGACTTAGCCGATGAAACAAAAAATAAAATGAGATATTTAATCTTTTAAAATATCCATTAAAACCATTCTTCTTCATCAAATTTTTAATTAGAAAAATGGATGAAAATTTTTTAACAAGTCATAGTGGTTTGTTGTCACTCTTACTAACTGTTCATAAAGAAGGGGACATGAATATGCAAAACAATTCCAATAATTTCAATCATTATAAAAACACTAATAATATCAAAATTTTCATCTCATCTCTCTCTCTCTCTCTCTCTCTCTCTCTCTCTCTCTCTCTCTCTCTCTCTCTCTCTCTCTCTCTCTCTCTCTCTCTCTCTCTCTCTCTCTCTCTCTCTCTCTCTCTCTCTCTCTCTCTCTCTCTCTCTCTCTCTCTCTCTCTCTCTCTCTCTTCTCACCATACCATCCACTTGAATTTTAACTTTCTTATCTTTTGAGGGTATTGATGAAGGAGAGAGAATGTTTGAAGCATCTATACAACTTAACACTTTTTATAAATCCTAAAAATTATCTTAAGGATCCTAAGGGACACTATGAAACTATTTACAACTAAAATATGATCTTGTAAGGATGCACAAATGACCAAAAATGTTTGTAAAGTGTCATTTTGCTTATTTTAGGCATTAAACTATATATTTTGTTAGTATCTGACCATACATAAACATTATCCAACCAATTTATAACATCATGTATGTTTTGAGTCTTATTGAAATGTTTGCATTTGAATATATTATGTACAACTCTTCCACATAGGCCAAAAGGTGGACTAATTGTATTTTTATCACAATAAAACATAATAAAAGGGCAATGCATAATATTATGATTTTATTGACACACTAATAACATTTTATAATAAATATAAACCATATATAAACTTTAACCATGTTTTACATCATCAAGTCCTCATAAGTGACCCCTGGGACTAGATAATTACATAAGAGACCAAACTTTGGATAAGGCCAGACAAGGAGAAATGTGACCATATGAAACTATTTAAGTCCATTTAAAACTATGACAAGATAATACATAGGTTTTGTCAATCCTATGAAAGTTTCAACATAGAGGTGTTAACCAATTTTGACTTGGGGTTAAAATTTGGTCAACAATTCCCATAAAACATGTTGAGGGCTTAAACAATTTGTTGTTTCTTTTATGATAGTAAATTAATTTATTCATGATTCCATGATCAAAATCCATCATCAAAATTACATTAATGTTCTAAAAAGAAACAAGCTTCTAAAGCTTCTTCCTATAAAAACCCAAAATCTTTCTCTACATCTAACCCTGAATAAAAAAATGATATTTGTGTGATTGGCATTAGTTATGATTAATAATATACCAATTCCCAATATGTAAACATGGCTTAGGTCAATTATTGACACAAATTATCCCATAAATATCTCATCACCAAACCAAAGAAACCATATTTAGAAGAGCAACTTCTAAAAGATACTAGTACCACTAATTTATCTTCTAAAACAAATGAGGAATCACTTATTCCATATGAACCTCTATCCACTTCTTTTCTTCCTCAACATATTTTATCTTCCAATCCTCATATTTTTTCTTCCTTTTATAAAACTCATTATAACTTCCTATAGTAACTCAACTCTATGCCTTGAAAATTTCCTCTCATGGACTTAGTTCATACCTCTCCTTATCGTCATAAATTCCTAATGCAACAAGTCAAATAAATCAAAGAACAATCTCCCTTAGAATATGAACCACCCTTTCATGATCCTCAACCTATAATGTTCATACCATTATATCTATTTATCCTTCTTCAAAACATTCCATATAGTTCATTTAAGAAGACATGATCAATTATGAAATTCTCTTTAAAGTTGATGATCCACATCTCTTTATCAAAATAGACATTAATACCACCCTTATTCACAAATTAGTAGTATAAAAAATGTTGGGCATTAATGTGACATCTATTTGGCTCATTCAGAAACTCAAATATAAAAAAGATCATATCAAGAATACTAGTTTAACATGTTATGGATTTAACAAGACTAATTAAAATATGCTTGGTATATTTGGATCCCTCTTATTATTGGACCCAAAAATATATGTAGTAAGTCATGATCATTAATTTACCATTATCTTATAACTTACTCTTAGGATTCCCATGGACTCATCACATGAGGGATATTACCTCTTCCTGAATCCAATGTATCAATTTCATTCATAATGTCAAAAATAGAAGTTCATACCATTCTATATATTTGTCCTTCTTTAAAACATTCTATAGAGTTCCGTGAAGAAGACATGATCAATTATGAAATTATCTTTCAATCTGATGATCCACCTCTCTATCAAAATAGACATCAATACAACCCTTATTCATAAAGTATTAGTAGAAAAAATTTTGGGCATTGATGTGACATCTCATTGGCTCATTCAAAAACCTAGATATAACAAATATTATTTCAAGAAAACTAGTTTAACATGTGGATTCAATAAGACTTATCAAAATATGATCGGTGTATTTGGATCCCTTTTATTATTAGACCTAAAACTATATGTACTAATCTCATGATCATCAATTTACCATTATATTATAAAATACTCTTAGGATACCCATGGACTCATCGCATAAGGGATATTACCTCTTCTTGAATCCAATGTATCAATTTCACTTATAATGGAAAATGATATAAATATGAATCCAATCCTAACCCATGGAGTATTCAAATTCCTAATTCTAAATATAAGTATCAGACTCCCACTCTTTAAAAAAATAATAGTGCACCTTTACCCAAATTCATCACTATGATGATGATGAGCCAAATGTTTTTTAAAACACATGCAATACTACCAAATTATCTCCTTACATTTTAGAGTGGCTTAATCCTTCATTTTTACCTCCAAATTGTAATGTTCCTTTATGCATTGAGATCACTAGTTTAACTCCTCCATGTAATGCACATGAAGAATCTTATATAGAAGTTGATTTCACATGTAATGACTATGGAGTGGATAAACTCATTTAATACTCTCTGATTATGTCACTGTGTAAATTTATTGATCTAGGCACCTCACTTTCCAAAGTTCCTTTTGATTCACAATCATGTACTATTTATCCAACTTATGATGATATCTACATTTTGTCCCAAGCTCAATCAAGATATTTGGATGTTTATCATTATTAGAAAAATTTATCCCAAATACAAGATTTCAATTGTGATGTTCACACCATTTCTATGGATTTTGAGTTAAAACCTAAAGGTCATGTACCTCCATCAAATTATCCATTTCTCAATACTCCTTGTGTGATTTAAAATATCTTACCTCTTACATATTTAGAATATTTTGAACCTGTCATATCTCCTATCACACCAGTTATTTTATCCAACCTGCTTCCCATCACCAATTAAAAAGATAATCCACTTGATTCCAATCAACCCTTTTCTATAGCTCCACCTACTATTGAGATCACTCTCAACACCAAGACCATAGATATATTATAGATACATTTTGAATATAATCACCATGGTAAAAATATAATTGTTCTTGAAGTAGATATGGAATATTATGGACCTCTACCCACATTACCTAGTGATGAATCTATCCTTGAATTGCTCCATGTTCGAGAACCTCAACTCCCTTGAAAACATCACAAACTTGGGAATTTAAATCATAAGGATCCTAAATTTAACAAATTCATTGATGCATTTCATCCTAAAAATAATCCCATTTCCCCTATTATTAATTCCCCATATCATGTTTAAGACATAAATGTTATGTTTATCAAGCATACTATAGAATTAAATATGGCACACCCTCATGTACTCAACCTATAATAGTTTTTAGTGAAATCACACCAACCAAACATGATAACTTTAGCTTATTATTTTATAAATATTAGTATACCTTTACTTGATCATGTGAGGACATGCTTGACATCAATTATAGTATCTTAGTACACAACATCATCACATATATTTATGTTAAACTCATTTGGGAAAAATAAAATAAAATTCTCCCCCAAAGTTTTAACCTTACTCCCTAAAGAAATTATTAAACTATTAGATTCAAAATTTATCAAACTTGAGGACTATTCCA
The DNA here is from genome assembly GCA_037957365.1 of Torreya grandis. Classification (NCBI taxonomy): domain Eukaryota; kingdom Viridiplantae; phylum Streptophyta; class Pinopsida; order Cupressales; family Taxaceae; genus Torreya; species Torreya grandis. Next base: position 858,417 of record JARHVA010006439.1, on the reverse strand, counting down.
AATGAGTCTCAAACATTGTCCTTGTTTAGAAAAAATTCACCATGGTTATTTGTATTTACATTGATTTCCATAACCTTAATCTCAATTGTCCCAAGGAAAAAATTCAATTACCTTTGATAGATGCCATCATCAATTCCACTTATGGATACAAAATTTTTTACCTCATGGATTTTTTTTATAGATATAATCAAATTCATATCATCCCCAAATACCAACATAAGACAAATTTCACTACATAATGGGGCACCTATTGCTATGTTAAAATTCCCTTTATCCTTAATAATGTCAGAGCTACCTATCAAGGATATATGACTCAATTTTTTTCATAAACTTATATATAATATTGTGTAAACCTATTTGGATGGTCTCATCTACAAATCTAAAATGTACAACACTCATATTTCTAATCTTGCCATCATCTTTGATTGACTCATCAAATATAAAGTTAGACTCAACACCTACAAATGTATATTTGGCATTACATATATTAAATTACCTAGGTTATTAGTATCTATTCATGTTATTGACGTCAATCCTGGTAATATCAATTATGTTCTCAACATGCCTATTCGCCATTCCATTCTAGACATTCATACATACCTTGGCAAGCATGGGGTAAATTGATGAATTGTCCTTAAAATTGCTTATCAAATATATTATTTTAATTCCCTTCTTATGAAAGACGATTATTTATAGTGGAATTATCATTTTCATAAGATATTTTAAAATATGAAATAATCATTGATACATCTTCCCACCCTTTACCCACCTTTCAATAACCATCCTTTAATTTTGTACACTTCTTATACACCCATATCAGTTAGGGTAATTCTTTCACAACAAGATGATACTGTAAGAGAGTGAGTTATATAATATATTAGTTGAGGCTTTATTTATTTTGAAAATAATTATACCAAATTAGAATTTGATTGACCTGTTATATATTTTATGACAAATAAACTTCATTACTACATGCTCTATCAAACAACTTACATCATACTTAATTCTAACCCACTTAATAACTTCTTATCTAAATCCTTTTTACTTGGAAATATAATTGTAAAGTGGATGGTTATTTTAATTAAATTTGAACTATATATCATTATGAAAAAATATGTTAAAAGATAAGTCATTCTTGACTAGCGCGTAACAACACCCATACCCGCTACCAATCATCTTCAAGATAGTCTCCCTGATGATAAAATTATCTATATCAAAGGTTATAAACAAGATATATATATATATCAATTATTACTTTTATAACTTTTATACTAACTTAGAAAAAATTAATCAAGAAGATTTTTTTGTCCTTCCTGATAATATTAAATCTAAAATAGTCATCAAAGAACTTTTTTTAAATAACATTGATTTGTACAAAGACACCTAGACATTTCATTTTGGTGGAACCAAATGCATTCAAAGAATTGGGATAGGTTGTATACTCACTATTAATTTTGGTAAAATTATCCATTTGTAATTTTAGCTTACCTTTGATGCCAATAATAACATGGTAGAATATAAAGCATTGATCTTAGGCATGAAATCAACACTTGATTCATATATTACATATCTTCATGCTTTGGGTTACTCCCAACTCATATACCATAAGGTTGATGGTTATTATTAGTGTAAAATTGAAAATATTATTACTTATCATAAAATGGCCACTACCCTTGCCAAATAATTCACTTATTTTACAATTGAACCCATTACAAGAGATCAAAATTCCATCACTAATTCTATTGCTTCTTTGGCATCCTTATTTCATCCACATCAAGTTATTAATGAATCTCAATTTCTTATTCAAATAAAAAAAGTCTCCATACTCTATCCAACCACAAGATTAACTTATATATAATATTGAAGTTGTCACCATTAGATAAATTTCATGGTAAAAGTACATTATCTAATTCCTCAATCATAAAATTTAACCTCCAAATACATATTCTAATACGAAGACTAGAATTCACAAACAAGATTTTAAATATGTCTTTTGATATAACACCTTTTATTATCATAACACTAAATGTACCCTACTTTGTTATGTAATTAAATAATATGTCCCTCCTCTCATTGAACAAGCACATGATTGTATTTGTGGTGGTCACTAATGTCAACATGCTACAACATAAAAATTCCTATGTATAGGATACTTCTATCCTACTCTCAAAAAGGATGGTATCGATTAATTTAAAAAGTGTAGTCTTTGTCAAATTCATGTTGATCTAATCCATTCACCACTAACCAAACTCTAAATTGTGGCATATACTTGGTGATTTTACATGTGGGGATTAAATATCATCAAAAAACTACCTATATCAAAGGATGGGAATGCTTTTATCATCATAACTACTGAATATTTTACCAAATGGTTACAATCCATGCCCGTTATTAATGTCACTTGAATTGATATTTATAAGTTAATCTAAAATCAAATAATTTGTCATTTTGGAGTTCCCCATAATATCATCTTTTATAATGGTAGCAATTTAAAAAACAAGGATGTGAAGTAGTTATGTGCTAAACTCAAAATATCCCACAAATTATCCACACATTATCATCTACAATGCCATGGCCAAGTTGAGGCCACAAAATAAATAAATAAATAAAATAATAAAAAATACCATCCATGAAACCCACATGGATTCTCACCTTCATTTATATCCCATACTTTTGGACTATCACACTATCATATGTAATACCACTAGGTCAACACCATTCTTTCTAGTTTATGGTTCTAAGTCTATCTTCCCATTATAATTTAATCTTCCTTATCTATGTATATCTCTTCATGTTATCATAATCAATGAGGAATTACATGAATATTTAATTTATTATCTTAATCTTCTTGATGACCATTGTCTAACTGCTCTACAAAATAATCACCAATACAAGGCTTGTATTACCCAATAACATAATAAAATAGTTAAAGTCCACACTTTAAAAGTGGGTAATATAATACTTCAATTATATCATAACCATGATAAAGAAGGTAAATATGACCAAAAATGGTGGGGCCCTTATTTTTTAAAAGATATTATTGGTCCTAACACCTATTGCCTCCAAACTAATGAAGGCCATGTTTTTGAAGATCACACCAATGCACAATTGTTGAAAAAGTATTTTTCTTAGATATTTCATTTCCTATAATATTTATATATGTTATCCTAATAACAATTTATGTAGTATTTCTACATGTATCTCACCCTCTATAGTAGTTTATCTTTCCAAAAACCCTATTTCTTTCTCTTGGTCCTTTGGTTTCTATTTCTCGTGAATTGTATTGTAAAACCATGAATAGGACACAATATTACTCATGAATTCCTTTTTATTTTATTAATTTTTTACTTTCAAATGATTTTTTCACCCTCACGGGTTTATCTTTTGTGAGTTATAGTGTATGACCATGGATAAGACTAGGCCTTCCTCATAAATACCATCTTTCTCATTTTTATTTTCACATACATTGTTCATCATCTTGGGTTTCTCTTTTATCAATTGAAGTGTAAGACCATGGATAGGACCATGCCCTCATAAAATTTCCATTTTTATTTTAATTTAGTATTCCATTTCTAGAATGTTAATAAATGGTTACAATTTTTTGATCCCATATTATTATCTTTGGATTTTGTTTATTTTCATTGTTAAAACTTTCATAAAAAACTTTGTTATCATGTTTCCCTAAACTTACATACATTATTATTATAATAAATCATACTTACCTATCATTGTATCTCTTTTCACCTTTGTCACATATTTTGTTATTTTAATCAATTTAAATTATTTCATGTTTCCTTCCCCTTGATTTCATTTTCATTCATTTCTCATTAGATAAAACAAGTTCAAAGTCAACATAACACTTTTATTTCACATTAACTAATAATATTATTAGACACCATGTTATCTAAGTCCTCTTTCTTAGCAACTAAGTCCCAAGTTTTCAAATGATAGTCATTTTTAGCACCCATATTCAATTGTCCAAATCTATATGGAGGAGTAGAAAAATCCATCAAAATTTAAAATTCAAATAATTTTAAAAAGGTAACATATAATGTCAAAAGTTTAAATCACACTAAAATATGTAATTTATAGTATATATCTTATCTTTAATTGAAGCCAAAACTCTAGATTTTGCCTCATGATAGAGCGGAGGTCCATTGGGGTGTGGTAGGCTTGTAGACTTGGATATGAGAATTAAAAAACATCTATGGTGATATTTGATTTCTCATGCATGTACCCATTATTCATAGTAGACCAAAAACTTTACAAGGGGTCTTGAAGAATGCGGAACATAATGTGGAAAGGTAGGTCAATTTTAATTTTCATACATAAAACCTTTGTGGGTTGATATTCATACTTCATTTGGTTACATAAGACTTGTGTGGTTAGGAAATATTCTTCATATTACTTAATGTCAAATTTCCTCTTGATTTGGCAAACTTAATTTAAGTGTCTTAAATTTGATAAAAAGTTTCTCTACCTTGATTTTTCCTTAATTTTGCCCCACCACCCATTCCATCTCTCCCCTTGAAAGGAAAGTTTGATTTTAAATATACTTTCCCACTTATATATTTCCTCTTCTCCATATTTTAAAACATGCTAGCACTAATTTCTTTCATTTTTATCTATCATTAGAAATAAATAGTATGCTTTAGTGACTGTGGATTATCTTATTTACACCATTACTTTACATTTATAGAATTGCCTTGACTTGTTTGAAAGTATTCCCATTGTTACACTACCCCTTTTCTTTATAAAAATGTGTTAATTTCTACTTTCATGTACTTTTTCCATTATTGAGTGAGGTTGGCTTGTTACTTCTCACTCGCCAATGTTATTTTCCATTTTATGCATTTTTCCATTGATAATTGAGTAAGGATTGTTATTCTTCACTCATAAATGTTATTTTATCATTTAATTACCCATATTTATTTAATTAAGGATTGTTATTGATTTTAAATTAATGTTTGATTACCCTTTTTACATGTATCCTTGGTTTGACTTGGTTTTTTTTTCCTTTCTTACTTAAGGTTTACTTGTTTGAGTTTTTTGGTCATTTAAAATCCTTGGATTTTTGATTTCTTGATTTAATCTAAATTTTGACTTGGTAATTTGGTAAGACTTAGCATTTGTCACTCCACCTTACCAAATTTACAAGTATGTCTTGCCTCTATCGCATCATTTATCTTGGCTTTCTTTAAATTGTTTATTTTTTATCTTTAATTTATATACTTGGGTTTGTCTAAAGAAGTCCCTAAACCCCCAACAATCAAAACTAAAAACATAGTAGACAACCATATAGAGATAAAGGTAAGTCAAGGTACACATACATTACTCTTATTTTCAATAATTTCCCTTTTAGTCATTTACTTTGAGTCATTTTATTATTTAAAATAATATAATTTATTTAGCTTTAGTATTATTTTTTGATATGTTATTTTCCCAAAACACCATCCCATGTTTTACCTATATCACATGATGAGCTTCGATTGGGGCATATGTATACATGTAATATTTTCAAACATTATCAATTAGTAGTGATTTCTCACTTGTAGGAACTCATCAAGTCTTAATATCTCTATGTGCATGCCTTAAAGGGTGTACTAGGAAAGGGGTAGGCTAACTATTGGTGCTTCACAATATTTTTGAATCTTATACTACCACTTTCTATCTATATAACTTCTCCTGTGTACTTACCTAATCCTTGTACCCTCTTTTTCACACTCATACAAGTATTTCATTACATTCCTTATCACCTACCTAAGCCTAAAACCTTTTTTGATAATTCAAATTACACTGTCATCTTAGGCCGACCCTGTATTCAAATTGTTAAAAGCAAGTTATAGGTCTAGGTAGCTCTAGTTGACCTAGACCATGACCTAACTTGTTTTTATCAATTAATGCTATAGATTATATTGGGCCAAACCTATCATATAAAATTTCAAAAAGGTTTAGGGTAATATTCACCCACATATACACATTCATTTATCCATTTATTAGAAATACAAGGATTTAATTATTCATTTATGATTCCTTATAATATACTCATCCAGTATTATACATGAAGAGTTTTACTTAGGGTTTATACTTGGAGAAGAATATTATCTTGTTGAAAAGTCTTAGATTATTAGGCCTTTTTTAGTGATCCTTACGAGCCATAAAAAACTCTTTCTAAACACCTTTATTCAAGGGAGATATTGAGTTGAGATGGGTTCATATTTAAGGTATTATCTCTAACATTACCCTATTTTAGTAAATATAAGTAGTATAGGTAGTGGACTTTTAATATATTATTCTCTCCATGCATTAGGGTTTTACCTATACATAGAATAATTAAGATTCTCCTATGTATGTTTACATTTTATGTTTATTAACCCCATTTTATGCCAAAATATTTTATGAGAACTAGATTAGAATTTTATTTAATTTACATATATTTTATGAATTTGGAAAACATAGGACCTAACTAGGGTTCTTACATGGGAGTAATTGACTAGAGGATCTAGAACCCTCTCTAATGATGTTATTATGGTAAGAGATCCCTTGTTTAGGTTTATCAAATCCATCTTGGTCATGACTCTTAATATCTAATGTATCAACAATATAAAGTGTATGTAGGATTTTTTTTATTTGAGATAGGATTTATTAATAGATCATTTGCATTTTCCTTTGTATACATTTTTCACATAAGTTCAAACATAAAACATGAGTAGGAAATAGAATTAAAATTTAACATATGATATAGATAATTTCCTTCCAATTTCCATTGAGATTGGTATGATTTAATAGATGTTAAAAACTCAAGTGGTCTATCTTTAGAACAAAGTGACAATAGATCTTGAGGTGTTAATGACCTAGGAAATTATGAATCATAGTTACCAATTATAGATCATGTGTGGGGGTATTTCAACTCATAATCTTTGAGTTTATAAGATTTTTATGATATAAATCTACACTATTTAATGAGTACATATCATAATCCTTATTTTCATTCATTCATACAAAATAAGAACTCCTTAGTAAGATTTAGTACATCTAAAATAGGTACACTAGTGAGTCTATTTCATCAATTGAAAATATTCCTCACACTTTTCTTCCAAAGAAATGTATTCCCTTTCCTATAAAGTGAAGTAATGGGATTTTTAATGTGAGATAAGCTCTCAACAAATCATCTATACTATCCTTCCAAACACATGAAACCATGAACCTCTATAGTTTTTTTATGCACTAGATATTCCAACATGGAATAAATCTTGGAGGAGTCCACATAGTTTCGTTCCCATGAGATGATATTCTGAATGTACTACACCTCAAATTATTAAAAATAAAACTTTTATAATTTCCTAAATAGTTGGTTTTCTCTCAAAACATGTAATATTTGTCTTAAATAGTCCTCTTTTTCTTCTGTATTTAATGAATAGATCAATATATCATTAAGAATCATTATCACAAAATGGTCCAAGTAAGTGTGGAACGCTCCATTCATAAGAGTCATGAACATTTTTGGGGCATTGGTCAACCCAAATGGTAAAATTTTAAATTCATAATGCCCATACCATATTACAAACACAGTCTTATGAATTTCAAGCTTTGTGATATGCAATTGATGGTATAGAGATTTTAAGTCTATCTTTGAGAATACATTGGATACCCACATCTTATCAAAAAATTCATCTATTATAATAAATAGATAATTATTATTAATCATTACAATTTTTAATTAGTATTAATCAATCCAAAATTGAAGGTATCTATCCTTATTCTTCACAAAGATGATTGGTGCTCCCCATAGGGATACACTGGGATGAATTAAACCTTTCTATAAAAGTTTGTAAAGATGTATCTTAAGTTCAAAAAAATCATTTTGGTCATTGAATATGGTGCTTTCAAGATGGTTTCATCCCCTAATTTTAAATTAATCTAAGAATCAATCTTTCTTAGAGGGGATAAACCTAACATTCCATCTAGAAATACATCACAAAAATACTAAATAATAAGATGGTCATATAGATAAGGCTTTTTTAATTCATTCAACTTATTACTTATTGTGATGGAAAATAATTTACAAACCTTATTTATTCTCTTGTTAAGATACATTATGGAAATCATGTGAGGAGAAATGGGTCTCTTGACTTTAGATATCACCATAGGAGTCCCAAGGACATCTACACACTCAATAACCCTCTCATAGCAATCCAACTTGGATTTATGAGACATAAGCTACATTATTCCTAAGATAACCCCATATGTGCCTAAGGGTATAATTCACAAATATATTGTGTTGGAAAAGAAATCAATGCATAAACCATAACTACTCACCAAGGATTTGATGGACATCTTGGCCCATGTGGCCAAATTTAATAGCCAACTTCATAACTACCTAAAAGCCACCAATCCATAATAATTCACAAAAAGGGGGAAATAATTGAGTTTGAAGATATATATTTTAAAAAAACTAATATAGAACCTCCATTTATCATACTTATGGTTTCAGTGACCATTACCTTATGCTCAGCTTGGTGGTCATCTACCTATACATAAATATTATGTCTTCAAACCACTTTTCCCACTATCTCCTTCAATAATAGGGATTTATACATACTTTTAGTTGATGATCCAAGAGGATAATCAAATGAATATTAGTTAAGGGATCCAGACTTAAAACACAAACCTCTTCACTGGTCTCACCCTAAGGGATCTCTAGTTGATCTCTGATCAAATTATGTTATTGATCTTGATGTTATGATCTATGCTGACTATTGAGTTCATACATGTCATGTATATTTATGAACTTGATTTCTATCCTCACCTCATATATTGAAGTATCTATAAAACCAATCTCTAATATATTAATGGATAGAATGATTATTCTCTTTTTATTTCCAAGGGGGTCTATAACTAGATTATGTTTCTCTTTAATCCCCCATTGGTTTAGGTTTTGTACCCTCTAACCTCAAGTCATTATAATATTGTATCTTACCCTAAAATTTATCTTGGGAATCTTGAGTCTTTCCTTGAGACTCCTAATCTAAGTAGGCTTTTTTAAATAATGGTGTCAAGCGTATGGGAGCTAAATTGCACATTCCACTAGTCATCTCCAAATTTAGGACTCTAATGAGCCTATTAATTTGGATGGTTTCATCCATATAACCTTTCAAATAACTAAAAAAATACCTAAAATTGAAATCATATTATTCCATGGTACCACTCCCCTATCGAAAGTCATGAAATTCATCTACCTTATTTTAAATGTATTAATGGAATCAATAGTGCACTCTAAAAAAATCTTTAAATAACTCCTAGGTGAAGAAAATAAGTGTTAAATGTATTTCATTATCCTCTCCTTCCCACCACTTTTTTTCTACATCTTTAAGAAGGTGGGTTCTGAAATAGGCCTTCTCATTGATTTCACAATCATAAAAATCAAAATATTCTCTCATATTATCCAACCAATATTTAATGCACATCCTTCCTAAGTACAATTAAAATTAGAAGGATGTGGTATAATTAAATCCTTTATTATGTCTCCAAGTGTAGGCATAGGATGATGATCTAAGTTTCATTTCTACTAACACTCAACATTGTGATGAAATTCTCCTCTATCACCCTATAAATGTTGATGTAAATTAATTTGAGACCTCTCTCTCCCAACTGATCTTTGTTCATATTAAGACTGATGTATATAGTTCCTCTTAGTCTCATGTCATGTTTTTGGTAGTATCTCATGTAACACATCTCATATCTATTTCATGGCCAAGATAATTTGAGGTCATATATCATTTATCCCCAACTGATTGATAGGTTCATGCTCACTAATGTGACCATCATCCTATTATGGTATATGTCATATCCTCATTATACACATCAATAAGATATACATTAGAGTCCATTCATAAATTAGAAACCATAAAGCATATTATAATTACATAAATCTCTTGGTGTGGTGACCTAGGCTCTGATATATATATATATATATATATATATATATATATATATTGAACATTGGGGGAAAAGTACAATAGGTAGAGGTAGAGAGTATTAGATTCTAAATATAACATATTAGGATTTTTTTTGTGTTTTTTAGATAGAAATTTTTTAAATTGTAGCATAATGTCAAATATTTATTTTTGGCCATGAATAATATGATACAATGACATATATGAACATATAATAGGAGCCATTCATTTCCATAGATAATTTTACATTAACCAACATATCCCAAGTAATAATGATTTATGATGGGCCTATTTGTAAAATATATAAATAGGCATTCAATCCATTGATGGATGTGTATGTGGGATAGATGATTATAGTATGGCCAAAAACATGAAAATTAAAATATATGGATGGGAAGGGGAAATGGGAGTATTTACCTTAAACTAGAAGGTGAGAATGTGTCTTAAAAGGTGACGATTAAATATTAGAAACCCTCAGGGAGATAATTTGGCGAAGAATTATATCAATATTTTTTGACATATAGAAAAACATGGATAAAATCATATGAAATCAAATAAAAAATTGATTAGGATTTCATCATCTTGGCATGGACATCAAACAAAAAATGGAAAGGTGGATCGATTAAGATTCTTTAAAGAGGACATGGAGCCATTAAATCACACCTTGTAATACTTGATCAGGGTAATGAATAGTAAGGTGAAATAATTTAAGGTAATATATTAATATGTGATATCATCTTGACTTGTGATGTAGGTATTTTAAAAGAATTATTCCAAATCAGGCTCTAATACCATCAATGCAATATCTAGCATAGTTGTGTTTCTTAGTTTTAAAATATCTCAGTAAAATAAATTTAATATAAGTTATATTTGAGTTTTGAAATTAATTTTCCTACTATAAATATGTTTATTACACTTTTTCTTATTCATTTATATATTGTTTACACTATCACATTAGGATCCATATCTAGTTTATCATTAAACATTTGGTGAACTTAAGAGCATATGAGGATCTCCCTTCCTTATATCATAAAAATAGGTTTCCTTATGCCACCTATGATCATGATTATTTATATATGATACCTAATTTTAAAATGACACAAATAACACTATTCCTAATACACCATTTATCATTGAGAGATCTGCTTTGCTAAATGAATAATTGGTAACATAAAACTACAAAATAGATAAAGACCCTCCACTAATATTACTTTTTGAAATGATGTAAGATGATGAAGGAAAAGTGTATTGATAGTTCATTCAATATTTTCCAAAACTCTTTGTTTGGGTTTATTTATATACGCATGGGATTGACCCATTGGTGGTAATGAATAATATATTATTTTACCAAGATGCAAAACCTATTCAACTAAATATTCACAAGATGCATCCTAAATTGGCATTATTTATAAAATATGAAATTATAAAATGATTATATGAATTATTTATAATATTTATTTAAAATTATTATTGGGTTTCTAATATTGTAGTTATTAAAAAACCTAATGGTGAAATTTGATGTTTCACTAATTACCATGATTGTAACAAGGCTTGTCCAAAAGATGATTTCTTGTTACCTAGTATTGACACGATTGTTTATTACATAGTTGGATATGAGAAATTTTAATTTATGGATTGGTTAATTGGATATAACCAAATAAAAATTAACTGTAAAGATTAATAAAAGATAACATTTACTATTCCACAGGGAAAATTTTGTTGTAAAGTCATGGCTTTTGGACTCAAAAATGCCAGAGCCACATATCAAAGGGTCATGATTCATATATTTCATGGTTTTATTCATAAAACTATTGGGTATTATTTTACTGGTTTAATTTCAAATTCCAAACATCACCAATATCATCTTACTAATTTATGCTAAATATTTGAAAAATTTTATAAGTTTAATGTCTAATTAAAACACCAAAAATGTGTTTTTATATTATGTATGGGAAAACTCCTTAGGTATATTATTTATCAATGAGGCATTGAGGTTAACACAAAAAGGTAAAAATCAATTATTGAAATGCCACTACAAACCATTCTAAAGTAGTTCAATGTTTACAAGGTATAATCTATGGCATCTGATGATTTATTGCGCAATTAGATGATAAAATAATTCCTTTCATGTGTTTGCTAAAAGAAGACACCAAATTCATTTGGGATGATGTTTGTGAGCAAAATTTTGATAAAATAAAAGAATAATTATAAAACCCACCATTTCTCATGCCTCATATGCCATATAGACCATTAATTATTTATATCTTAACCAATCATGAGGCCTTTGGGGACCTATTATCAGATAGGATGATGATCACAAAGAGCGTGTAATTTATTAAATAAGTCACATTTTGGTCTACTATGAATGAAAACTTAAAGTAATAAATAATTTAATTTTAGGCTTAGTTTTTACTACCCAAAATCTACAACATTCTCTACTAAGTAATGAGGTTCAAGTTATAATTAAGTAAGATCTATTAATTTTTCTCATGAACAAAACACACTTGACCAGTTGCATTACAAAATGGGTGATGCAACTTAAAGAATTTGTTGATAAATTCATATCCTAAAACTTGATAAAAGGTCAAGATTTAGTTGACCAACTAGCTGAGGTTCCTTTAACAGATCCTTTTCCACTTACTAAAGTTTTTAATGATGATTTTGAAGTATATAAGATATCCTCCAATCCATGGATGATGTTTTTTGATAGATCTAAAGGGAGAGTGGGGCAGGTACTAATATCATATTTTTCACCCCTAGTGGTGTATACATAAATTTATATTATAGATTATCCTTATTGTACTAACAATATCATATATTATGAAACCTTGATAATCATATTATCCATAACAAAAAAACTATGTATTAAACATATTCAAGTTTTTGGTGACTCTCAATTAGTTGTTAATTAAGCTAAAAATCATAACCAAACCAAATAATATCACATTTTTCCATATAAATAAATGGTGGATAAACTTAAAATAATATTTGACACATTTTATATTGATAGTATTCCTTATAAAGATAATTTTTATATTGATATAATGGATAATGTGGCATCCTTAATGCCTTTTGATATCAGTGATGATCATATAGACTTTAACATAGACCAATTATGGGAGCATTCCATTTATTCTAATAAAATGAAGGCCTTAGTCATTATTTATATTACTCATACTTATACAAGCATAGAATTGTATAGTGATATTTATAATTTCCTCTATACATATTATATACTAGACCAATTTACATAGAATGATAAATTAAAATTATAATGTCAAGAACTTTGTTATGTTATTATTGGGAATTATTTATTCAGAATAGGTTCTCATGGACAATTAATTCAATTTTTAAACAAGGTTGAGGTCTACACTACACTATTACAAATGTATAACAATAAGTGTGGTGGGCATTTTGGTAGAAGGTCCATATCATAAAACTATTATGCCAGGGTTTTTATTGGCCAACCATGGAACAAGAATGTATTAAACATGTCAAATTATGTTTATAATACCATAAGTATACCAATTTTAACTATTCACCATCACATAAATTATAATTGATTATTTTACCATGGCCTTTTTCTTTTTGGGGATTTGACTTGATTAGAAATATAAACCAAGTGTCCTCAAGTGGACATAAGTTTATAATTACCATTATATAATATTTTATAAAGTGAGTAGAAGCAATCATATTTTAGTTTACCATAGGAGGTGACATATGAATGATTTTTACGAGCAATATCATTTCTCATTTTGTCTTACCTTCAATAATTATTTATGATAATAAATTGTCACTAAAAAATAAGATAGTAAAATAATTTGATAGTGAAAATAAAATCAAACATACATTTTCCACACCTTATTACCCATATGGTAAGGGATAGGCAAAGGCAAAGAATAACACTATTGTCAACATACTTGGAAATATGGTCAACTAGATGGTGTTTATCTTATGGGCATATTGTATTAGTGTTCAAATACCTACATACACTACACATTATTATTTGGTATATTGTACAAAGGAAGTGTTAATGATTGAGCTTGATATACCTTCCCTACATGTTTCTATTAAAAACATGATAAAATATAATGATTACCATGAAAACAGATTGCATCAATTATAATATTTATATGCAAAATACACACATGTTTTTAAACACTTAAAACTTTATCAAGTTCACATTAAGCAAGAATATAACAAAAAGGTCTAGCCATGTGACTTTATTGAGGATGAATTAGTACTAAAATAAAATAAAAAAAATACAAATATATAAAAGAAAAAAAGTTAAATTTTAAAAAAAATAGTTTGGACCATTTAAAATTACAAAAAAATTGGGATAAGGCATATACCACCTAGATATGCATGAAGGAAAGTCTCTAAAAATCCTAGTAAACATTATGCACATAGATAAATATATTACATGAGACATGTCCAATACTCAAAAGATACCAAAAAAATTAAAATTTAAAAATTAAAACATCAAAAATCCAAAAACATATTTGGAATGTACTTATCATATTCACTCTTTGGCATCTATGTTATTAGTTTCATGGTAATGGAAAACATATCAGTTATTTTGATATACACGTGTTTCATGTTTCTATTTGAGTGTGATATATGCATACACAGATACATGATTTATGAACTTGTGGATGTTGGGCCTTCTTCTCACATCACCAGGATGTTGGGGTCATCCACCTTATTTGATCAAAATATGTCTAAATTATATCATTTTATGGTGATTTTACATTATCATGTTTGAGCTTATGTACTTACACATGACTTTATCCATGTTTACATATTTTGCACTATATTTGATATACTATATACTTGACATTTTTTTATAACACATTTGATCCATGGTCTAGTTTGTTATGTTTACAATAGTTTCTTATGTTTTCATTTATGAACTTCCTTGAGTATCTTTCCTTGTTATTGTCTTGCTTGTCTGAGCATTTGAATATGCTCCATTGTTTATGGCCCTTGTGTCTTTGTTTTCCTTTTTGAAATTTGAATATGTCATTTATTGTTGTATTTTAACATTTGAATATGTCATTTGTTAATTTATGTACATTTTAATAAGTCATGCCCCTTCAATTGTGTGGAATTTTAACATGCCCCTTGTTTGGTGTCTCCTTGGACCATTATCCATTGAATTCATTTTGAGTGCTCTTGTGGGTGTGCTTGTTTTCTTGATGAGCTTGTAATATTATTATTTATATGTTTACATGGTATTTATCATGTATCTTAGGACTCAATTTAATCCCATTCTATGCACTTCAATGATATATCTACCTATATATATTCCCTCTATATGCTACATGGTACATTCCCCATTTTACAAGTTATATTATCCTTTTGAGCTAGGGTAACTACAATTTTATATCTCCCCTAACCTTGGAAGGGAGGAATATCAATGTTAACATGTCATAAAATCATGTATTCTACATATTCATAGTTTTAGATTTAGTGGGAGCATGCCATAGAGGCATGAATTCCACATATTCATAATTTCAAATATAGTGGGGGTATGTCATAAAACCATGGCTTCCACATATTTATAGTTTACAATTCAGTGGGGAATTTAATAGAGGTATGTATTCTAAATATTAAAAGTTTAATATTTATTAGGGACATGTTTTGTAAATATGTTATCACACTTATTTAGTATATAACATATCTAGATTATAATGGGGGTATGTTTTGGAAATATGCCCTCCAAATTGGCACTTATATAAATTTTCAGATTTTTACATATACAAAGGAGGCATGTGTTGGATACATGTTATCCACACATACACTAGTTTTAGTTTTACATATCTATCAGGGGCATACTTTGGAAACATGTTCTCTAAACTTACACATTTTTTTAATTGGCTAGGTTCACAGTTATATAGTTAGATACACATTTATGGTAGAATTTTATACATTGGTATATCTTATATATATCCTTAGTAT
>JARHVA010006439.1:747500-837500 GCA_037957365.1 Torreya grandis | reverse complement strand
GTTTAGATAAATTTAGATATTTATCTATATTTAAATCATTATTTAGGACATGGTGGGATAAAATTTCCTCAAAGGATGCTTCATGTATTCTATACCCACAATTTAATGTGAAATAAGTGTAACAAGGAGCTTAAACTATTGAAACTTCCACCAGTGTCATAGCCATGTTTTAGTAAGATAATGACCACAATATTTTAATATAATTTTATTTTAAAATATAACTTGTTCACCAAGTGTGATGAGTGTATAGATATGTGAAATAAACATAGAGCCAACACATGACTAGAATTACTCTACAAACTTGAAGAGGAATAAACATGGCACAATGAATACATTCAAAGTTATCATGCACATTATTACTCCCATACATTATAACCATAGGAATAACCTTAGAGATTCTTGAGAATTTTACATGATAAAATGGACAAAATGAAAACTTTTATACCAAGTATGGGAAAAAACATCAATGTCAATAAATAATGTTATGAACCTTATAATGACTTTGACTAGTAAGATCACATATGGACACAATATTGGGGGTTTTGGCTACTTTGCCTTAAATTTTTTTGAATGTGTATCAAATTAAATTATCACATAATTGGATTTATGTCTCAAGAAGCCTAAATAACCCATCTTTGACGAGTATGTGGATTTATTGTACACTTATAGATCATCCAAAGAAACATTACATGATGCTCTATAAAAAAATGAAGTGCATGATAAGTTTAAAGGGTAAAATTAAAAATTTATCCATGTTAAATAAATAAATAGGGTTTATAGTAAAATTATTTCATAAAAAAATCACTAGTTCTATACTTGCAACTAGATAATACTTCAAGTGACAATAAGAATTATACATTGTTTGCATCTGAAATAATGTTGAAGTAAGGAGGGTATTAAACATTGTGCATACAATATTCCTCTTAATGTGACACACCCATGAATATATAGATGATAATTTTGGTATAATAAAAACATCATTATGGAAACTAGACACAATTTCTTTGCCACATATCATGGACACCTAAAAAACATGCGAAAAGGGGTCAAGTATATTCATTATTTACCTTATTGAGGAAGTTTATGATTTTTTTTATTTGATAAGGTAAAAATCAGATTTTAAAAGGATTTATGAACCATAAAAGTGTTATACATCATAGTATTAGGCTGACAAGGCCAAATAGTATAAACAATAGAAATCTAACTAGCTAACCTCTAAGGTGATGAAAAATAAATAGTAGAAAAAAGATCAAGAGGGGGGACCCTCCAGTGGTTACTTTTCATCATCAGATATATTCTTATGTACACCCTACTTATTCTTGAAAATGTTTTCACTCATACTATTGATGGGTCCTTCCACATAATCTCAAGGGAGGATCAAATGTTGATTTTTTTGTCCCTATACTTGTAGAGGGGTTTTATTTATTAGGGTCATGCTAGATATATTAGGTGGGGGGTCTACATCACCTTCAGTGGCTAGTTGAGAAGATTCTAACTCACCTTGTTAGAATAGACAAAAGACTGAATAATCATGTCCACTTGCCTATGCAAGGCATTCCATTCTTGAATGAGACTAGTTAGGTTCAAACTAGTTTCTTACACCCTATTATTGAACATATCTAACTACTCTTTATTACTTTTAATTTATTTATATAGGATAAAATTACCCTTCTCAATGATATTTTTAGAGGTGACTTCATTCATAAAAACTATTTTGGTCTTATGGGTAGATAAATTCAGTGGGAGATCATCAGTGGGGGTTTTAGACAAGCTAACTTAAGGGGTATTGGTATAAGGGTAGATGGATCTTGAGGTAGGGTCCTCATTAGATGAATCCTCCTTAGTGGAGGACCCCCATAATGGGACATACCTCCCTTATAATATTTTACCTTGTTTTACCAATAGTAGTATAAGTCTTTGATGCAGTATAGGGTTTGATTCATTAACTTAGTCAGAAAGGGTTGTGTATTCTAAATACTTTAAAAGGTAAAATGGTAGGCTAATATTGTAATCCTAGAAATGGTTTAAAAATATAAAATGGTAAAATAAAATAAAATAATACTTACCCTTGAGTGTTATGTATATCATCACCTAGAGGCAAACCTTGAGTCATTACCATGGGAGATCAAACTGGGGGAACCCTTCTTATCCATTTTTACGAACTTGTTTATGAGAAAAAAACACTGGAGGAGTTCTTAATTTTTAGTCAAGTATTTATAATCCTTTGGCCCCATCACACATCATGCTCATGGATTCACCTATAATTTATTTTGAGACTTTGATATTAATTCCCCACTTCACCACTATACACTTATTCCATCTAGTGATGAAATCCATTGTAACATCAACATCGTGCTTGTTAATTTACAACATTAATTCCGTGAGACCCATTGCCATAATGTTTTCCAAAATTTATTTAGTCCATACACCAAAAAATATGAGGTAATCTCTAATTTCTCTCTATCTCCCCCCATTATCTCTATGCAAGTGGACTTGAGATGGACATTTAGGATTTTCTAGAATAAGCTAGTTTGAACAGTTCAAAATAATCTTGGGAAACACGTTGCCTTTTTCCTTAGGAAATAAATCTGCCTCACACTTTCATAATGGTAATTCATAATATTTAAAACCTATATCTTGATGACAGATGTTCACATGTGTGTTATCTTGATATCCCTCCTAACCCATTATACTTTCATTCTGTATGGCCAATTAGATGCTTTAAAAGACATGGCCTCCTTATTTCTAGTTGGTTAAAAGAGGGAGTTATAATCTTATTTTAGCAAGCAGATCCTCCACCCCATTGCCTTCAAGATATGTGTGCATAATTTAGACTTGTGCCATGCCCCTCAAAATTTTCTTGGTGTCATTTGTGATATATTTTATTGCGTGGTAAGGGATAATTTTTCCATCTAATGTATTTAGTATGTTTAAAGATTCACCCTCCATAATGATTCTTTCTAACTTAAGGTTTAAGGCTAGTTAGATGCCCCAAAAAGATACCTTGGCTTCAATAAGATGATCTATTTGAGTTCCCAAAGTCCTCACATAGGTAGCAATCAACATTAGTTTTGAATCCATTATATATCCTCCCCACCTATAGGTCCCATGTTTCCTTTAGAAGAACCATCACAGTTTAATTTAGCCTAGCCTTCAGATAGAGCCTTCCATTTTTTATGTTTGTGGATTAGTGCTTTAGAGGGGAACTTAATTTTTGAAACACATCCTAGTTGTTGAATGTTTATTATGTTAGGTCCTAGATTTTTATTTGTTGGAGAAAAAGATTTACAATTTTTGGTGATAGCTTAGTATAGATAAATAAATAACCCTTTGGGATGGTGACTTTTATTTGATAATAAGATATCATTTTAGGATTTACACACACTCTAGAACTAGTGTGGGCGGGATAAGTACCACAAAAGTTCCAAGGAAGGGAGATTCTAGGGTGGTTTTTATTACTTTATGACATCAAGCACATTATTTAGTTTTACCCAAATAAGGTTGACTTTATTCAGCATCTAATTAAATAATGTCAAACAAAAGGGATAGTTTAGGAATAGGTGGTAGATAGAGTCCTTTGATTTTTTGCATAATTGGCATCTATTAGGGACTATCAGTCCTCTTTTATCTAGGTTATCCACTATTATAATCTTATCTTGGGCCACCAACCAAAATAAGAAATTGACATTGGGAGTTAGATGTTTTATCTAAAGATCTTTCCAAAATTTCTATTCATTTTCTAGGTTAAGATCAGTAATATGTCTTTAAGACACCGAGTACATGCCACTATCTTGATTATCCCATACAAAGTGATCTTCCTTAGAGAATGTAAGATTATGGATCTATCTAATATATGTGTTAAGAGATTGGATTGATTGCATTTCTTCAACTATGTGCCCTTTAGTGGGGAGTAATTTCCAAATTTTTGATCCTTCATTCACCACTCAATTGTATTTTAATTTTGAGCCCCATCTTTGCTTCAAATACCTATAATAATTGAGCTAAGCTTTTTGAGAGGAGAAGCGGTAATGGACAACTAGGCACCTTCCCAAAAGTTAATTTTCTCTCCATTTCCAATTTTCCATTTGATGCCTTTAATAAGAAGATCCTTATAGTTGGTTATGGATTTTCAAAATGTGGATCCATCCTAAATACCCTCTTCCCAAATAAATTCATCCACTTATGACCCTTTGAGGTATTTGGCTTTGACAATTCTTTCCCATTCACTATCTTCCTTCATGAGTTTCCATCCCATTTTCACTGGCAGGGACCTATTCATAGATTTAATTCTTCAAAGACCTATCCCTCTATTTTCTCTAGGAAGATATGTCTTTTCCCAAGAGATGATATTGTACTTGAATCTATCTTTAATGCCCCTCCATAAAAAAATATTTTAAATTTGTTCAATTTTTGTGGTTACCTTAGAGGGAATCCTAAAAGTAGACATTTGGTACACGGGGATACTCTAGATCAAGGCTTTGAGTAGCTAGTATTTCCATACTTTTTTCAAAAGGTTTCCCTTCCACCCTAAAAGGTTCCTCTATATTTAATCAATGAGAGGTTTCCAAATCTCTAAATCCATTTTTCCTTCAAAATGTGGAATACCCAAATGGTTTGCCAAAAGTTTGCCCACCTGGCATTCCAATATTCTATCAATTATTTTATACTGAATGAGGTGAGTGTTAATAAAAAATAGAGAAATTTTATAAAAAAAAAATGCACTAATTCAAAATAGCTTCATATTTTTTTAAGATATATTTTAGGAATTTGGATTCCTCCATGGAGGCTTACCGTAGGATAATGGTATCATCTGTAAACTATTCACATGATAGGCTCAGTATTGAGTGCCACATAAATTCCATTAATTAGTCCTTGAGAGTGATATTTTAGTAAACTCCCTTCCCATTGTTTTTGTAATAATGATGAAGAGGTATGGAGAGAGGGGGTCTACCTACCGTATTCCTCTATAAGTAAATAATAACCCTTTTTGAATCTTGCTTATGATAACAAAAAATTTAGGAGTATCTATACAATTATATATGATCTTCCTTATGTCTTTATTAAATCCCAAACTTTCCAAAATAAACATAAGGAAATGCTAGGAGACCTAATCATAAGCTTTCATCATGTCTAACTTAAGGAACATTCCCTACCTTGAGTACTTAAAGATGGATTGAATGGGTTCATTAACCAGGATGATTCCATCCATTTTTTATCTCCTAGCCATAAAAACACCTTATTACTCTCCAATTACTTTGTCTAAAATATATTTCATTCAATTTAATAAGATTATTGATCAAATTTTATGCTTAGTATTGTAAAGGCTGATATGACATAAGTATTGTACATTTTTTGCACCTTATGTTTTAGGGATCATCTCTAAAAAAGTGTTACTAATTTCTTTGAAGATGGGTTTGGACTATAATAATTCTCTAGTAGCTACCTCAAACTCAATATGAACTATGTACTAGAATTTTTGGAATAAATATGGGGGGAATCCATCAAGTCTTGGGGCGTTCAAGCCTTCCATCATGCATACTACACTTTTTATCTCTTCTTCAAAAGGGACTTTAGAGAGGGAGGCATTGTCACTGTCAAAAATAATTTTGTCAAAGTTATTCAATGTGCTAGCCATAATATGTTCATCTAGGTGACCTTCTTCTTTGAGAAGGTTTTTAGAAAAATTTAATTATATGTAAATAGATGTCCTCATCATCTCTATGAATAAAACCATCTTCCATTTGTAATTGAGAGATTCTATTTATATTTATATATCTCATTATTGAGTGATAGAAAAACTTGGTATTCTTGTCCCCCACCTCCTTCATCCAAGTGAATTTGGACTTTTGTCTCCAGTAAGATTCTTCCCTTACCTTGAGGTTGTGGAATTTTCATAGAATTTATTTTTTATTGTAATGAATATACTCATTATTGTCATCTAAAGCTTAGGGATGTTCAATTGGAAAAAGTTATACCTATAATGCCCTTTTTTTCAAGAATATATCACTGAATGTTTCTTTATTCCATACTTTTAGCTTCATTTTGAGGAACTTTACTTTTTTATTTAGAATAAACATGTCTAAACTTGATACTATTTATTTCCACCATTCCCTGAAGGATTTAGTTAGATTAGGTTGATGAAGCCACATGCTTTCAAATATGAAGGGTATTACATTTAGGTTTTAAGATTTAATCTCCTTTAAAAATCAAAGGGTTATGAGATGACCCAATTTTGAGAGAGAAGAGAACATGATGGAGAAGTGGATATCCCAATTTACAGATATTATAACTTTGTAAAAATGGACCTAGATCAAATTTTCACCCATTATCATATTGTCCCATGTGAATGGGTTTAAATTTAGATCCACATCCAGTAAACTTACATTTTCAATGAAGTTGTTAAATTTCATCATGTTATCTATGAAATTAGAATGTCCCCTCTTTTATCCCTAGGAGTAAATGGGGTATTAAAGTCCCCAGTAATAATCCAATTTCATTTATCATAGGTCCTTCAGAAGGTTATCAAGCTTTCCCATCAAATTATATCTAGTAGATTTGATGTTTAGGGCATAGACATTGGAGGGGATCCATGCATAATTTCTATCTAAGTCTTTGAAAATGATACAAATATTTTTGTTTGTCTTCCATAATAGGTTTCCTCCAAGATACTCTAGATTTCAAAAAATATCTAAATCCCAAAGGCACCTTTGGAGTCCAAAGCTAAAACATGGGCATTTCTCTAAATTTTCGCAACACATGATCTTAGGATAATTTCATACATTTTGGTTTTATAAATAATGAGAACAATAGGATCAAATATTTTAATAATATTACAAAGGGTCCTCTATTTCATAGGGTTATTTAAATCCCTAACAATCTAACATAGGATTTTCATTTCTTATCCTACTAGATTATAAGGGTTTGTTGGGAACCATTATCTATCTCTTTAGACATTTTTAAATTCCTTGTGACCATCCTAAGTAACCTACGCATTAGTTTTGGGGTGACTCCAATATTATTATTTTTTTCCTTTTCTAATTTTGGAGGTTATGGTAAATCCTTCATCTATGATCAAATCCTAAGGAGGAGACTTAATCTAAAAACATTGTCCCCAATAATTTTAGGATTCAAATCCTTCATAAGGGGAGAAAATTTGGGAACCTTGAGGAGGGGAAAATTGACACAGTCCAAACTAGCAAATAGGGGGATTTTTTGAACTAGTGCTTGAGCTTATTCAAAGATGAGGGAAGGCTTATGAGAATGGAGAAAACCCAATGAGTGAGAAGGGTGGAAGAGGGGAAAGGAGAAGGGACCATAGGGAATAAAATGAGGGGGAGGGGACACCCAAGGTTAAAAAAAGGGGATGAGGAGATTATATAGGCTTGGAAGGGGAGAGGAGAGGATTGAAGTAGGGGTGAGGATTAAGACACCTAAGTGAAGGATGATACACTTAAGAGGGGTGATAAAATATTTTTGTGTGGATGGGAGGGAAGAAGATGATAATGAGGGAGATTAGGATGGGGGTAGGGGATTTCTATGTGAGATGGAAGGGGGATGGGGTAGGAAGTGGTAGGGATCTAGGGTGGTTCACCTGAGGGGGAGCTTCTCACTGAGGGGTACCGAGTTAGAAACCAACTCAAGAGGAGCAAAGGAGTTATAAAAAGGAATAAATTTCATGAAAAAAGTCACTAAACACTTGGAGAAGCTCTTAGAGAACCAAGTTTGAGAGGTTTTTTAGTTTTTAATCATTCCTTATCACTACCTTTCTAGTCCATGTCTACCTGAGGGTGATAAAGTCTTGACACTTCTTAGGATAGTCCCTTATCATTTGGATGGGAACATTACAGCATGAGAAGATTATTTCATTATTCTCATACATGATATTCTACATCCATTCATCATATTTTGACTTGATTTTGATCTTATATACTAGGGGATTGTTCACAAGTATCAAAAAATGTACTTGGGATATAACCATTATTCAATGGGAGAGTTTAATTGGTTCAATAGGTAAAGGTTACTTTAGATCCCTGGAAATACTTATAATGACCTTTAGGTTCCAATATTTCAAAGGGATTTGAATAAGGACTCACATTAGAACATCATCCATTGTAATGTTGCTAAGATTCAACTTGGCCTTCCACCTTTTGATAGTAATTCTCACTTTACCCATGAGATAGGGCCCTTTAGAGAGAAACCTTGATACAATCCTCTTATAATGAAAAATTAACCAATAAGAAACCTTTGGGTAGAGTGACCACCTCTAGGTGTCTTTTGGGATTCCACCTTAATTTTGTCTAACTTTGAAAAGAGTAAATATTAAGTCTAGATTTGTTCACCCTATCCATGATAGATTTGGTGAATTCCATGTCAACCTATTCGACCACAAGGTTAAGAATATGAATAAAAACCTCATTTTTCTCCACTTTTAGGAAAATATAAAAAATTTAAAGGTCATGGCCCACCAAAATTTTTGCTTTTTCACTTTGTCTCCCTAAGATAATTTTGAGGAATATGGGTCATTATTTTCCTAAGCAGAGTTGATTTTGTCTTCTTGCCTCTAGGTTAAATCTGACTCTTTTGGTCTTTTGTCCACCATGCCAATTCCATGAGTGGAGTGGCATAAGGTCATGTTTAATTTAGCATTATCACCCAAAAACTTCCCTTCTAGCGTCTAGGAAGAGTCCACATGACCATTATACTTTTCCCACCCAAGTAAAAGTTCAAATTATTGAAAGTATTTTACTATGTATCCTTCCTCACTCCCCATCAATTTTAATTTTATATTACTTTAATGTAGTCATATAAAATGTGAAAATTGGTAACTTGAGTGTCTCTAATTACACCTAATACTTAGGTCCCTCTTGCTTACTCCCATGACCCTCATAGGTATCTTTTCATTGAATCCTAGTCATCAGTAGCCTTCCAAACCTGATCCCAAATGAGCTAGACTCCTCTTTCCATGAGAAATAAATCCACCTAGGTCATATCTACTCAAGATAATAGCACCACACTATGACTATAACATTGATGCCACTCCTTTCTAGTTTTAGAGCTATTGTACAAGTTATTTCAAGCCCAATGGTCAATTTCTTCCTATTCCCCATCATTATCCTTGTTGGCCTAACATGAGCACATTATAACCATGAAAAATAGATCCCTATAAAATCCCATTAAAATATCATTTGGAAAGGGTTAGAGATTATTACTGATCAGTTAATAATACAAGCAAGACTACTCAAATAATCTTCCCCTATTCTCTACATACAACCAGTCAAGACACTTACAGGGCTCATCTAAATATTTACACAAGTCCCTATCTACCTAAAGCACATCCAATTTAGAGTTATATACCTTCATACACATAATTTAATAAAGCACATCAAGTGGGAGAACTATATATGGCTTTATCGCTCTTCAAAGTATTGGTATGTAGGTAGCATGCCCACACAAGGGGTGTGGATCCACATGCAGTGACGTCTTAAACACACTAATCCCCCCTCTTAAATCAAAATTGGTAAAATCATAATGAAAGATAGGGTTTGAATAAATAATATGCTCTATAGGGAGCTCTAGAGACTTCCATCTACTAAAACCTCTTAGACAGGGTCACACAAACATTACAAACAAAACCCAAAAAGCTCAGATCCTCAAGATAATAGTGATAGAGGTGGACTATAGCACTATTGCCACTACTATCCAATTTTGGTGATCCTATCTAATATGAAAATGAAGTTTAGATCTTAGTTTGTGATATTGTCTCAATCTTGCACATTAAATTCTAGCCTCTATCTTAGTTAGATCAATCAATTTCCATCTAAGTTTTATTGTCTTCTCCTTATTACTATTTTTAAGAATGTTTGAATTACAATTAATTTACACAAATTGGTAACTTAATTATTGTCTATTTACTTACTAGTTTTACTACTTATATCCTTTTACTAAATTAGGAATAATACACCAATATTCCCAAAAATTTTAAATCAATTTGGTGAACCCAAGTTACTTTATTTATGCATAAAAATCCTAGAAACCCTAGGTTTAAATTTCCTACTAGTTTTTCCTATATATTTTTTTTTACCTACATAATAAAATAAAAATTTAGCATTAAATTTTAAATTTTTGTAGTAGTTTTAAGATAATTTTATTTCAAACCCTAGTTGACCATACTAGGTCTCAGTATTTTCCAAGTAATTTTCCAATCATTTCCTAATTTTTTACTAGCATAATAAAATTAGAAATTCATATCAAATTTCAACATTCAATACAAATTTTCATAAACATTTATTTTTCAAAACCCTAGTTACACATACTAGGTCCTATTCAATCAATCATTTTCCAATATTTTTTTGAATTTTTAGTTGCATATATAAATTAGAAATCCACTTTCATTTTCAAAATTCCATATTATGTTTCAAAAATATCATTTTTCAAACCCTAGTTGCATACACTATTTCCTACTACTTTTGAGATATCACCTTACATTCTAAAATTAGATTTCAAAAATGGATCTCACTTATTTACAAACTTTTCTTACATTTATTGTAAAAACTAAGGAGACCATCATCAATCCTATCATGTATATGAATGATGAAGTATACCATATGTTACCCCGCAAATCTTCATTTTTTTGCATTTCATGCTTAATTTTAATAATAGGGGATGATATTACAAAATTCATTTCTAAAAATGCACAAAGTTTCAATATTCCTTTTGCATACACACACACACTCTCTCTCTCTCTCTCTCTCTCTCTCTCTCTCTCTCTCTCTCTCTCTCTCTCTCTCTCTCTCTCTCTCTCTCTCTCTCTCTCCTCTCTCTCTCTCTCTCTCTCTCTCTCTCTCTCTCTCTCTCTCTCTCTCTCTCTCTCTCTCACTCATGTTAAAAAAATTTCAAGTTTGTCATGCTAAAATTGTTTGAAATGTTATGATTCATGACAAAATTTTCTATACATTCATGTCAAAATTTTCTATACATTCATGTAAAATTTCAAACTTCTATCCCTTACTTTCTATCTCTCATCTAGAAAAAATTTCAAGTTTATCATACTAAAAATGTTAGAAAAGCTATGATTCATGTAAAAAATTCCTATACACTGGTGCACAATTTCATGTTCTCTATCCCTTGCTTGGTATATATCTTTTGGAATATTGTTTATAAACATATTACTATAAAAATTATAACTCCAATTTCAATCATTTCATCCCATACACATGGTTTCTACCTAGATGTATATAAACTAATAACCACCTATCAATAATCTCCTTCTCCTCCTCTCCCTCAAGAGGGTGATAACTACTTTCCCTCTAACCAAGTCCATGCTATCACCCCTCCCAAAGGTGAGGTAAACCATACTATTATTCTTAATACATAAATTCAGCTATAGCTTCTTCAAAACCTCTTCAACATATCTTCTTACATTTTCAATCAAAAGCAACTAGGGTTTGCACTTTTGAGACTCTAAGGGACCAAATAACTAGTATGAGAAAGTTAATTTAAAATTTACAAACATAGAATATAATTTTAAATGAAAATATCACAACATTGGAATATCATATTATAATATAATAGCCTCAAATCCATCTTAGTGCCGATCATGTATATGTACCTTTACCTAGTCAATTGGTTGCAAGCAATGTTACATATCAAATCAAGAAATCACAATAAAGTAAATTTATAACTAGTGATTAAAAATAACATTGAAACATAAAATAAGAGTTCAAGTGAGGTACTAAGGTAAAATTATTAAATCTAAGTTGATCAAACTACCTCCTCTACATCCATTGGGAAGATATAGATATTATTGTGCGTATCATAGAATGCATGGGCGTCACATAGATTCATGTTTTCATTTAACCAACATATACAAAAGATAATTGATAATGATGAACCTATACAAGGTAAATCAGTCAATCAATCTATAGTGACACATGAACACATTTAAAAAGGGTCAAATTCAAAAATAGTACAAAAGTGGTTACTAAAGCATAACTCAAAACAAGAAAAGGATCAAAAATCAAAATCAAAGTAAGGAACAATACCATAGAAACAATTAAAGCATACAAACAATGTAAATATACCTCTCCAAAATGAGGCTCAACTTTTAAAGAAGAATGGCTTAGGTCAAAAATATCTACAATAATTTTATTATCAACATCAAGGGTTGGGAAAGAAAGCTCAAAGCATCACTAATCCTATTCTAGTAGTTGATAATGTTTGTCACCAAGGTTTGGGATTTATTAAACATCCTACAAAAAAAAAAATTATAGACAAAATTTATCAAAGGAAAAGATCCAGATAGAATAAAAGTCAACACTAACATTCCATAGTTTCAAAATCTAGATGATAATGATGAGTGGAATAATACATGTTAATATGATTTCCAAGATATCAAAAATGAATCCAAATATTTAGAGTCATATTCATAGTCATTCATTCATGCTTCACAATCATTCATGATTCTTTTCCTTGATATTGGATACCATGATAGGGAGTCTCTCATGAGACTCATCGGTTAATATCATCCATTCCTAGCTTACATATACATAATCCTTTTCAATTTCTTGTACATAATTTCTTATGCTTGATTGTACATATCTTATATCAAAAATATAAAAATAATACAAAATTTCAAAATACAAAAACATTCAAATTTTTTAAAACGCCAAAAACATTTTGATTATATGCATCATCCATGATTTACACTTTTAATACAATGCTAGACTTACATTTTATATTTTATGCTATTATTTTTATATTTATCTACATTACCATGATTCACTTGATCATCTTTTAGTATGTACAGTGACTCCTAGTTTCTTAATTCCTTCATGCTCCCCATTGAGGTGTAATCCTACTTCTACATTCTAGCCACACATTGATATATATACCCATTAGGGGAATATTTTACATGAATACACCATCTAGGTTATGTCATTATTAAACCACACACTCTACTTATCATGTTGATGTAGATTATTTACTAGCTTACACATATTAATCTATCGATAATAACTATTATATAGCACTTGTGTATTTCCTAGCATATACACAGTCTTTTACTAACATGTCTTGCATACTTTTCCTCTTGTTTTGATTAGTTAGATATGATTGTATTTCTAGTTATTACATTCTTTCATTTCTTACTTAGAATAGCTAGATGTGATTACATTTCTAAGTTCTTGTTTGTCTCCTATATGTGCCTTAGGACATTTCCCAATGTCCTTTTCTTTTATTCATGTGTGTGCCTTAAGACATTTTCCAATCTCCCTTGCTTCTATTCATGTGTGTGCCTTAGGACATTTTCCAATGTCCTTTGCTTATACTCTTCTATGTGATTGTGGCTTTCATGCAACCTTATTTTTTTCAACTATCTGTGTATATGGAATTAGAACATATCTTTTATGCCTACCTTTTAGTTTAAGTGACATGTGCCCATGTACCTTATTTTTTTGGCACTTTGGCCACCCTTGTATGCTTCTTGCTTCTTGCCTTGTGTGCTTGTTTATTTTTTACTTCTCATTATTTACATTGTCATTATCCACATCATGCATTTATCTTACTTTCTTGGATGCCATGATGGACATCATAATCCATCCCTCCAACTAACAACAAATAACTAACTAGACTTTCAGTCCCTGTTTCATACAATGCACATGTTATTACATTGTTATATCCATTTAGGCATACGCCTATTGATCTAGCAATATCTTAATTCAAATCATGCTACATCTTTAGATATCTTGTCAATTAGCATTGCTATATCAAGTATCTTCATAGCATAACATAATTCTATGGCTCTTTCTTTTGAGGGTAGTCATTACAGGGTCTTCATTTCTACCCTCAAAAGAGGGGCCAATAATTAGGGGTTTTATCTTAGATATTAGAGCTCATTAAAATAAAAAATTTAACATTTAGCACATCAAAAATAATAAATAAACATCAAAACAATCAGAATAGATCGGGTAGATAGTGAAAATATCATAACAATCATCAGATTTAACCTTGAACAATAGCATCTAACCTATATTATAGTACCATTGCCACTAGTGTCCACTTTCAACACTTTTATCCAAACAATAGAAAAGATAGAATTTCTATAAGTAGGTAGAATAGTAGGTTTATCCATAGTTTTTCACAACTAGACCAATTTAGAATTAGTTGTTTTTAGTACACTTTTGCTTAGAGAATCTAGATATAAGGGGAGTTATGCAGGGTATGACGACTCTCACTTCCATTTTTAGACATGGAAATTGATATAACTTCCAAATCAGAATCCATGTTATAGACACAATTAATGGAGGGCATTGTGCATGGCACATTTGTTTTCTTTTCCTTTTTAAGTATAATATTACCTACCCATTCTTAGTATTTGTATGCCTTATTCTATCTATAGGTTGTTGGCATAATTTTGTAATGGATTTAATACAAGCCTAACTTCCACATTCCTAAGTTCTCTAGTGGATTTGATACAAGCCTGGTACACTAGTTTCATATTGGCTTTCATACAAGACTAATATCCATCTTTTAGAGTGGCCAAGAGTGTCCTAGTTTCTAGAATACATTCATCTATCCATATTAGCATTGTCAAATCATAGTACATTCATGGGATTCAAGATCCATCTCATATAACATAAATTTCATATAGGTATTAGTTTATAGCTTCACTTCATAGGGTAAAAATGGAGCCAAAGGTCTAGCTAGCCTTTGTATTCTTGAACCACCTATTCAAATGGATTGGACACATTGTCCAAACATCAATTAAAATACACATGACAACCTAGCTTCACTTAGTGGGAAATAATGGAGCCAAAGGGCTAGTCTTTACATTCTTGAGCTACTTATAGAGAATTGAGAACTTAACTCAATTTGTGATATTAGTCTTGGTACAATAGCATCCAACATTACCTAACTTTAATTAGCATCATGAAAGGTTTTGTATTAGTCTACATACTCTGTGAGTTATATTTGTTCCTTTCTCTTTCTCTCTCTCTTACCCAACATTTTATGTTATTATTTTAGATATAATATACCTATTAAGAGCTAATCTACTCTTTGTTTTTCTTGTAGATTCACACTTCACAATATGCTCTCTTTATATACACACTTAACATTACACAAATTCATGAGCTTCACCTTTACATGTAGATTTAGGTATGCTTTATATTTTCCTTTATCCTAGTATTTCACTTTTTCTCATCACTTAAATAAAGGGGAGGGGGGTAAATTTAATCATATAAAATGTGAAAATTTGTAACTTGACTGTGGATAATGACACCCAACCCTTAGGTCCATCTGGCTTACTCTCATGACCCTTATAGGCATCTTTTCACTGATTCCCAATCATCTATAGCCTTCCAAACCTGAACCCAATTGAGATAGAATCCTATTTCCATGATAAATCAATCCCCCTAGGTTCCATTTTCTTAGGATAATAAAATCACACTAGAATTATAGCACTGGTGCCACTCATATCCACTTCATCACTATTTTACAAGTCCATCTTTGGCCCCAACAATTAATTTCTTTTAGTTCCCCATTTGTATCCTTGTCGGCCTAACATGAGCACATTCATCCCATGGCTAATAGATCCCTATAAAAACCCATTCAAATATCATTTGGAAAGGGTTGGAAATTATTACTACGAAAGCAAGAATATAATCAAGAATACTCAATCAATCTTCCCTATTATTTACGTACATTGAGCCAACACACTTACAAGCTCATCCAAATCCTTAAAAAAATCCATAACCACCTCAAGCACATCTAGTTTAACATTTTTCATCTTCATACACATAATTTCACAAAGCACATTAAGTAGGAGAATTACATATCGCTTGATCCCTCTTTGGATTATTGGTATGTAGGCAACATTCCCACACAAGGGGTGTGGATCCATGTCTAATGAATCTTACACACACTAACCTACCCTCTTACTCAAAATTGGTAAAATCATAATTTAAAATAGGGTTTTAATAAATAATCTACTCTATAGGGAGCTCTATAGACTTCTAACTACTAAAAATTCATAGACAGAGTCACACAAACATAGTAAACCAAACCCATAAAACTTAGATCATTAGGATGACAATGGTAGAGGTGGAATATAGTGTTAGTTCCAGTACTATCCAATTCTTATGGTCTTTTCCAATCACAAAATGAATTTTAGATCTTACTTTATGATAGTTTATTAGTCCTATATAGTGAATTTTATCTTTTGTCTCAGTTAGATCAATTAGGTTCTAGCTAAGTTTTGTTTCCTTCTTTGTATTTTTTTTTTAGGAAATTTCAAATTGCAATTAATTTATAAAAATTAGTATCTTAATAATTATATATTTACTTACTAATTTTACTACTCAGACCCTTTAATTAAATTAGGAATAATACACCAATATTCTTAAAATCTTTAAATCATTTATTTTCTTTTCTTTTTTTAGTTCAATATTACCCATACATTCTTAAAAGTTGCATGACTTATTCCATGTACAAGTGGTTATAATCATTTTAGAATGGATTTCATACAATCCTAACTTACGCATTCCCAATTTATTGAGTTCCTGAGTGGCTTTCATACAAGCCTAGTGCACCAGTTTTGGAGTGGCTTTCATCCAAGCCAAATCTCCATCTTTTGGAGTGGCCAAGAGTGGCATAGTTTTTAGCATATATTTATCTATACATACCAACATTATCATATCATAGTACATTCATGGGATTTATGAGCCATCTCATATGACATACATTTCATATCGCTATTAGTTCATAGCTTCAATTCATGGGGAAATGATGGAGCCAAAGGTATAACTAGCCTTTGTATTCTTGATCCACCTATTCAAAGGGATTAGACACATAGTCCAAATCACCTAGCTTCACTTATTGGGTGATGATGGAGCCAAAGGGTTAACCTTTTCATTCTTGAGCCACCTCTAAGGAATTGAGCATTGAGCTCTAATCATGATATTACTCTTGATACAACATCACTCAACATCATAATAGGTTTTGTATTGGTCTAAGAAATTGGTGAGGTGTATTCATTCCTTTCTCTTTCTCTCTATCTTACCTAAATTTGTACATTCTTATTTTAGATATAGTGTATCTAGTAAGAACTGATATACTCTTTATTTCTCTTGCAAATTCACACTTCATAGTGTGCTCTCTCTATGCACATATTGCTTCATGAGCTTCACCCTTATAGATAAGTTAAAGTATGGTTTCTATTTTTCCTTCGTCTTAGTATTTTGATTTGATATATCACTATAATAAGGGGGGAAAATTTAGTCATATAAAATGTGAAAATTGGTAACTTTAGTGTGGCTAATGATACCTAACCCATAGGTCCTTGCTTTCTCTCATGACCCTCATAGGCATCTTTTCATTGATTCCTAGTCATTTTTAGCCTTAAAGACTTGATCCTAACTAAGATATACTATTATTTTAATGAAAAATAAATCCACTTAGGTCTCATCTACTTAGGACAATAGCACTATACTAGGACTATAACACTAGTGCCACTCCTATCCACTTTTGGTGTTATTACCCAAGTCTATTTCTGCCCTCAATAATCAATTTATTCTAGTTCCCCATCCTTATCCTTATCAACCTAACATGATAACATTCAGCCCTTGACCAATATATCCCTATAAAATCCCATACAAAAATAATTTGGAAAGGGTTGGTAATTATTACTAAGTAATCAAGAATACAAGCAAGACTACTCAAAAAATCTCCCCTATTCTTTGCATACAACCAACCAACACACTTACAAGCTCATCTAAGTATTTAAACCAATCCCTAGCCACCACAATCACATATAGTTTATAATTATACATATTCATTCACATAATTACACAAAGCACATCAAGTGGGAGAACTACATATGGATTAATCTCTTTTCATAGTATTGGTATGTAGGAAATGTACCAACACAAGGGGTGTAGATCTATGTCCAATGAATATTACACATGCTAACCACCCCACCCCACTTTTTCTCAAAATTCATCAAATCATAATGGAATATAGGGTTTTAATAAATAATATTCTCTACAAGCAGCTCTATAAACTTCTAGCTACTGAAACTTCACAGATAGGGTCACACAGACATAGTGAACAAAACCTAAAAGTCTCAGATCCTTAGGACAATAGTGGCAGAGGTGGAATATAAAATTGGTGACACTACTATATAATTTCTAAACTCCTATATAATAACATAATGAATTTTAAATCTTAGTTTGTGATAGTGTCTCAGTCTTGCATAGTGAATTCTATCCTCTATCTAAGTCAGATCAATCAGTTTTAAGCTAAGTTTGGTTTTCTTCTCCTTATTAGTATTTTTAGGAAAGTATAAATTGTTATTAAATCTAAAAAAATCAGTAGTTTAATTATTGTCTATTTACTTACTAATTTTACTACTCATATCCTTTAACTAAATTAGGAATAATATTCAAATATTCCCAAAATTGTTAAAGCACCTAATCTCCCTGTAGTAAGTTTATGAATTCAAAGCCTTTTTTAGAGAAACAATTTTTTAGATATAATCCATAATATATTGGGTATTATCAAACCTAATATGTTAAGGTTCCATATTAGATATGACATACTAGTGACGGAATATAAATACATAATAAAATATCTCTAATGGTCTCATCCAATCCTAATATGGTATACAAAGGATAATGGTGAACCAAACATTCCAAAGGGGAAACCTCCTATAGCACCTTTCAAAAAACTCAAATAAATGGAAGATATAAAAAGGGAATAAAATCATATTATCATGCCCACTTTTTCTATTTAAATAGACATGACACACTCTTCTCATGTATGATCAACCATCAAACATGAGTAGGAAATAGAATTCACATTTAACATATGTTATAAATAAGTTCCTTCCAATTTTAATTTTTTAGATAATATGTGCATCTCATAGGTTGTGATGTAAAAATATATATATTATTTTTACCACACATTAAATAAATCATTCATTGGCCTATGCCTAGGGTTACTACATTATGACATTGAAATAGTTATCAAAATTAACTTCAGACACTGATATTACATAAATAAACTAAGTGGATACTTTTGGCATGCTCCTTGGCCATGCCATATTCTCTTTAGGCTCTTGGGTCCACTTCTTGCAATTTTTCATTATACCGGTTACCCATATCTTTCCAAATAAGTTATGACTATAATAAACTATGTTGGTTATTATCTTCATTAGGTTTGTGTGATGATGACATGTGGATGGCTCTCAGTGATATATTTACTTGGTAAATTATATTTAGTGGAATATGTTGAAGTTACTTCCAATTTAGTGGGATGATTCTACTTGGATAGATCTCAGTGATCTATTTTCTTTGTATTATCTATATCATGGACATTGTTGAAATCACCTTTGAGTTAGCATGATAATGACATGTAGATGGTTTTCAGTGATCCACTTTACTATAAAATAATTTATAGTGCATTATGTTGTTATCACCTCTAGGTTAGTGATATCATGATATGTGGATGGATCTCGGTGATTAACTTAACTAGTAATTTTTTTATAATGGACTATGTTGATGTTACCTCTGATTTAGTAGGATGATGACATGTAGACAAATCTTAATGATTCACTTTCTTGGGAAATACATATAATATATTATGATAACATCACTTCCAAGATAGTATTATGATGCCACATTAGCATCATCCAACCAAAATCTAAAAAAATGTAAAATAAACTAAGGTAATGTTGATAAAAAGGCCAAACCAAAAGGAAATTAAGGTAGGATTCTGAATGAATGAATAAGTTTCCAAGGAGGATCTAACTAGGGAATAAAAATATATTGAGAAACTTAGAAATTAGATAGGGCATGATCTGATAAAAATTCAAATAGCGAGAAGGCCAAGATAGTAACATAACTTAGATACATTTGAGTTTATAAATTGATTAAGGCGTGACCAAAGTAAAATAAAGATACGACTCAATGAACTAAAAATTGGCTAGGGAAAATTAAAATTCCTACATTAAGGGTTGTTGACTACATGGTCTAAAAAAATTACTTGTTTCCATAAAGGGATTATATAAGCTATGGATGAGGCCAATAACCAACTTACTTTGATTAAAACATGAATACAGTGATCCTAAATCATCCTATCAACCTTAAATTAATGATTCCAATTGGTTTAGTCTATTAAATATTCAATCAAGGAGAATATAATTTACACAAAAACTCTAAGGTTAAAAGGATTGTATCATTACAAGGAACTATCTTATATACTCAGTAAATTTGTTTGACTAGTAATATCCCTCAAGCCCATTTCATTATAGTCAAGAGGAAAAATCAAATGGCATTTCTTGATATGAATCATAAGTAACTCATATAAGGAAGATAATAAAAACTTCATCTTCCATTAATTCTTTGAAAGGGAGACGTCAATCAAACTTATAGGTTACATGCCTTGAAGTATCATAATAGGAGATCCAAGCTATATTAAAATCCTTCTTTTATTATTTACTAGTGTTTTTATAGGTAATGTTTACAATAAATAACTTACTCATCTACTAAGTATCAAGGATCTCTTTCACAAGACATTTTTTATCATAATAACATCTATATTAATATTATATCAACAAGATATATGAATGTTCCCAATGAAAATTCCACACCTATTTATTTTATTTCCACTCATATTTGGATAAGCTTAATCCATTCAATTAAATCATAATTAGATTATAAAGGTGAGATAAATTATGCACTCAATAAGATGCCTAAAGAAAGGATTTAATCAGGTGAATCAAATTGTCATATTATAGAAAGGAAACATATAAGCTAAAGAACCATCCATGCATAACAATTCCTTCCCAAGGATCTACATTTAGAGTATTCTCCTCCAACTACAACTTAGTATATGAAAGCGGTTTCAACAATTATAAACATAAGTCTTTACTCATAATATGTCTTTACAAAGACTACTAACTTCCAAGATTATTACAAGCAAGATAGATGTTGTTAACATTACTAATGTATAATATATCATTAATGTAATCATGTCATCATGAGGCATAACTCTAAGCCTGATTCAATAATAAATATATGATCAATATTAAATAATATCCTTGTCTTCTCCACAACAACTATTATCCATTTGAATGAGATCTCACTGCCCAACCTTTTTTCATCATTAAGCTACTTCTCTAGACACCATCGAGCTTGAGACACCTAATTCTAAGGAAATTTACTAGGAAAAGGTGGATGTCTAAACAAGAGTATCTTAACACAAGTGAATGAACTTACACCACTTATATTCCTATTCTTAGTTATTACCCAAGGACACTCCTAGTACTAATGACAAGGAAATAAATTATTCATTTAACATCTAAGTGAAGATAAGTATTTATAAATATATAAAACAAACATGAAGGATTTCACATCATAATATTAAGTGTTATTGATTAGATATAAAGAGGATACCTCATTTATTTTATTTCATCTAATTCTCATATGAGGGTTAATAAATATATCACCAGACCTTAGAATCAAAGGGATTAATAGTCTACCATAATAACATTCATTAGAGGGTCAATAATTATACCACCATGCCTAGCATAGGAGGGCTTGGCACTTTACCACCATGAAATTTTTTTGCACAAAAAACTACCACATAGTGTCATAATAACATTAATATGTTCAAGAAATAAAACTAAAAGATTATAATAAACAAGGAGGAATATACCCTCTCCAATCCCTCAAATGGGCAATGAACAACATTGTAGCTAATGCATAACCATGGTCAAGATACTAAAACATGAAAAATAAACCAAGTGGTCTTAGTTCCTTAAAAAAATAGATTAAATAAATAACTAGAATCATTTTGATTCAAAGTAAATACACTATGAATTAAGTTAATAATAAGCCCACCAATTGACTCCAAGACCTTGTAGGAACTATCCTTCAATTGTCTATGTATAGACTCTCTTAACCAAATCTTATTGTTTGTTTAAATTTATTCTCTTTCTATTTTTTTCTTAATCTATTATTATATAATTATCTAAAAATTATCTTTCCCAAAAAGTCCCTGAAATGAAGAACTTGACTTCTACATATAGACATCCTAGAATCATCCAACGATGCTCTACTCCCCAACCCATGCCTCATTAAGTGACATTATTTTCCATGTTTAATTAAGGTACATGGTGGCTATGTAGTATTTTTTAATTTATTCATAAAATAACTCATATATTATCACTTAGGTATAGACTTAGGTAATTCATTAAAATATATTCAAGTCAACCACTTCCCATTCTAGATGTTGGAATAAAGATCTTAAGGTGATGAGACATAAAGTTTCACCAACCAAACTTAAAATATATCTACCTAAATAACATGCTAGGTAATAAAGAGATGATGAGGTATATATTTATACACCTAAATACATGGGATGGATTTAATAAAGGTTTAATGTAAGGATGCTTTGTCAAATAAACATGCTTGTCATAGTCCCTTTCCTTCATTGGACCTTACCTATTCCCGCACAGTCAATGAACATGTCAATTCTTCTAATATAATAGCTAAAGCTACTATATTTAATAAATCAAGGTCTATACATAATATTTTCAAACATTATCAATTACTAATTCTTTCTCTCTTACAAGAACTTATCGAGTCTTAATCTCTCTGAGTGTATGCCTTAAAGGGTACACTAGAAAAGATGTAGGAAGACCATTGGTGCTTCACAAGATTGTTTTCCCCTATAATAAAACTTACTATCAATCTAACCATATCTTATAATCCTCCCTAAGCCTTAACTCCTCTCTTAAACACTCATCGAAGCTTTCACAACCTTCATTTTCCCTTCCTAAACCTAAAACTCTTTTTGATGATTTACATTACACTATCGGCCCTATCGACCCTGTATTCAAATTGATAAAAAAAAAATTTGGGTATAGGTCTAATTTGGCTAACCTATACTGAGACCTAACTTATTTTTATAAATTAATGATACATAGTTTATTGGGCTAACCCTATAAATTAAACTTTAAAAAAGGTTTAGGGTTAGATTCTATTTTATATATATATATATATATATATATATATATACACACACACACACACACATACATATACATTCATTTATCCATTTCATAGAGAGAGACATGAGTTAATTATTCATTTATTATTATTTAAAATATGATCTTGTGCCATTCTAATTTAGGAGTTATAGCTTAGATTTTATACTTGGAGAAGAATCTTGACTTGTGGAAAAGTCTTATATGCTTTGTCCTTTCTTAGTAATCCTTAGAAACCACAACAACCTCTTGTGAAGAACCTTTTGCTAAGGGATATATTGAGTTTTGATGGGTTTGTCTTCAAGGTAATTATCTCTAACATTTCTCCTATATTGTAGTAGATATAAGTAGCATAAGTAATGTCTTTTGAATATATTTCTCTCTCCATGCAGTAGGTTTTTACCTATACATATTTTAATCAGGATTCTCCTATTCATGTTTACTTTTTA
The DNA here is from genome assembly GCA_037957365.1 of Torreya grandis. Taxonomy (NCBI): domain Eukaryota; kingdom Viridiplantae; phylum Streptophyta; class Pinopsida; order Cupressales; family Taxaceae; genus Torreya; species Torreya grandis. Next base: position 814,007 of record JARHVA010006439.1, on the reverse strand, counting down.
TGTTTATTATCCTCCCACCAAATTTTTGCCACAATATTTGGTGAGCACTAGATTAGACTTTATTTTCCCTATCATTTACTATGTGAATATGAAAATATAGGATTTGGATAAGATTATTGCATAGTGTTACTTGACTAGGGGATTTGGAACCCTCTTTACTAATATTATTATGGTAAGATATCTCTTGGTTAGGTATATAGGATCCATCTTGGTCATGACCCCAAATATCTAATGTATCAACAATTAGAAGTTTTATTAGGATTTATCTTCTCCGAGCTAGGATTGATTAATAGATCAATTATATTTCCCTTTGTATACATTTTGGTGAACATAACATGAATTAAACACTTGTAAGTTTTATTTCATGCTTTAATTTTTTCATCATATTATATATGTTTATGTTTACAATGTTATATCTAACTTGTTGGTATAGTTATAATAGTCTATATGCAAGCTTAACACATAGTCACTCTAAAATAACTTCCTTCTATCTATGTAGGTCTTATCTAAATATATATGATTCTATTCATAATTATCCTCTTTCATCATACAAATCTATAAACATAGTCAATCTAGTTGAATCTATTTGTAACTTCTTTTTCAGGACATAGGTTTTACAAACTCTATCAAATTAGTCGACTCTATTAGAAAAAAAAATTAATTAGCATTTGAGCATCATAGCATAGAATTTTTCAATCGAAATATCTTCAAAAACAACCAAGTCCATTCCTACCTTTTCTATCATTTTAGTTCTTCCTTTTTAGTACTATTTTTAACAAGTTTTTAGTCTATAAAATTGTAACCATTTACCCAAATGGGTCGACTTGATGGAGAAAGTTTTGTAGCCTATTTTCTGTCTAGATGACATAATTGACATGCTCAACTATGTTCTTTTAGATCTTGATTCTATAGAACAATATCAATCTAGTCAACTTTGTTCTGCATTGTTTTCATATATTATCACTTTAATTGATTTTATACTCTTCATAGTCAAGTAATTAACCTCTTTTTTCTAGTAATTAATTCACTTTTCCTTTAATTTCCTTTCATTATTAGAGTAAAAAACATAGATTAATTAGATGTTTTTTGAAATTACCAATTTAGTGACAATATTTTTCTCTTTTGTACACACTTCCAAACTAATTTACACATAGAAAACATTAAATATTTATCTTCTCAAGGTCTACCTACTTAGATTTCATCACCTAGGGGGAAGCCAACATGGTTTTCTATCCAAGTATAAACATGTGGTTGATGGTATATATTGGAAAATCACCTGACACCCTTATCATTATGGGATTGTGAAGTGAGGGGGTATGCCCCAATACTAATCTAGTATTGTAACCAATAGAGATCCCTTTTAGCCTAAACTTCTTGAAACCAACCTTAAATTCCATTCTAATTGCTCATTATAGCCAATTTCCCACTCATATTAAAATTAAAATTCATTATAAATTAATAATACTTAGGAATGAAAAATTAGTTATAATTTACTTTCAAGTTATTGCTTTCTCTTTGATCATCATATTTTATATTACAAAACATACATTAGCCAATTTTGGTGAAAGTTTTTTATCACGTGTTCTAATTGGATTAGTCAAATTGATCTAGTTACTTATGTGCTTAATTTTATTTGCTTCAATATTATCTTGAAAAATGTTTTCCTATTTTTAGAACACTTTCATCCCTATGAACATAGTCTCCTATAGATTGTTTAACATATCTATCTATAGAACATAGTCGACTTGTCTTAATGTGTCTATCTATCTTCTTATCCAATCCCTTATTTAAGCATTATGTAGTTGAGTTATCTGACCATGTATACTTATTTCTTGGCATATTACCTATTCAATAGTACACTATTAACCCATATGATTGTGTATCTATTTATCCTATTTCAATTTTATCCTTTATAGCACATAGTTGACCCAATCAACTGTGTCCTTATGTTTTCCCATTCTATGAATTTTATTCACATATTATATCAATCTAGTCAACTCTATACCTATTTCCTAACATTATTTTCTATCTAGCTGAACCTATCTCTATTTTTCATTTTTGTTTCTTGATCACAGATTATTTCTTCAAGCATCATGAAATCCCCTATCAAAATATTTTTTGACAACCTAAATTGATTCAGATGCTATATGGGATGATATTTTATTCTTACCTTTACATCCAAAGATGACCCTCACTTTGGGGTGACATCTTCTCCTCCCTCATCTTTCAATTGTAACATGGTTCAAATCACTCAAAAAACTGAGACTGGTGGATTAAATCCTTTTCATACCTATCAATACAATTCCCATATTCAAATATATCACCAAAATTTGGGGGTAATTAACACAAGTCTATCCAATAACCCCATAGGGAATATACTACATAATAACCCTACCCATAATATTAATTTCAGGAATCCTCCTACAAACGCTAACCCACCAATTGATAAAACTCATATTCTTGAACAAATAATGTAAAAAATGAACATAGTGCAAACATATGACACCTCCTAAATGATTCACCTACAACATAATTTGATAAACATGGATAATCAACTTCCCATTCTTCTCCCTCAAAATAATCAAAACTTTATTCCTCCACCTCTTAGAGATCATGCATAATAAGATGCTTCAACACATCCAAAATGACCCTTTATCTTCTTTCATTATTTTTATTAATATTGGTAATATATATCTAGCTATTAAATATAATGGGACTAAATACCTTTCATCTTTTCCTAAAGAATTCAATAATCTTTACAAAGAGTGGATCTAAACCAATACTTTCACCACAACCAAAATTCTAGTGAAACTTTTCATTGGTGATGTATTAAAATGCTATAACCAACATTATATATGGAAACTAGAGGATTTAGTTAATCCTCTAGTTAAAGAGTTTCAACACAATGATCTTCTCAAAATTTTCCTTAATTATTTCATCAATGCTAAGCAATCTCCTACTGAATCAGCTCATGATTTTATCAAACGATGGAAATATTTGGCTCACAAGGCTGATCACAACATGAATAATGATAAATTATTTAAAATATTTATAACAACATTAACACCTTCACTCTAATACAAGGTATGAACTTTTTATCCCCAAACATTAAATGAATATCTTTATCAAGATAAGAACCAAGACTTTTTAATGAAATAATTTAAACCTAATACTAAAATCATTAAGGGATGTTTTTAACATTAAAACAATGTGATAATAGATAATTATCCTCAACCCAAACTAGGAGTATCCAAAGATTATAATCCCTAACCATTCACTTATCACAATAATCCCTCTAAATGGTATGATCCTAATCAATTTTGTTGGTTCCATGCTGATATAAGTCATTACTATGAAACATGCAGAGGGGTTACAAAATTTATAATTTATTTTATTCTTAGAAATTAATTAAATTATGATTCCATGGTAAAAAATACATCATCAATATTACATTAATGATTCTAGAAAGACATAATCTTCCAAATCTTCTTATTCTAACAACCCAACATCTTTCTCTACATCTAACCCTTAACAAGAAAATAAGGATATTTACATAATTGATGCTAGTTATGATCAATATTACACTAATTCCCAATATTTAAATGTGTTTAAGGTTAATTATCACTAAAAACTAACCCAAAATGATCCCATCACCAAACCAAATAAAAAATCTTTTGAAGAGCAACTTCTCAAAGATATTATTGCTCACTCATCTTTGGAAACCAATGAGGATCTACCTCCTCTCTCTAAACCTCCAATTATTTCTCTTCATCCTAAATTTATTTTAATTTATAAGCCTCATGTTGGTTCTTATTCTTCCAGAACCCATTGGAACTTCCTTGAAGAACTCAACTCTATGCCTTGAAAAATTCTTCTCATGGAGTTAGTTCACAATTCTCCTTGTCATCATAAGTTCATAATGAAAAAACTATAAGAAATTTATGAGCCTTATCCATTAGAAGAGGAACTATCCTCTCATGAACCTCAAAAATATAATTTCATACCATTGAATCCATTTTTCCTTATTCAAAACCTGTTATAGATTTCCTTGAAGAAGACATGATCAATGATGAAATCCTCTTTCAATTTGATGATCCACCACTCTTTTTTAAAATAGCCATTAATACCAACTTCATTCACAAATTATTAGTAGATAATGGGTAATAAATTATTGTGAAATCTCTTTGGATCATTCAACATTTAGGATATAATAAATATCACCTCAAAAAAACTCATTTGACATGTCATGGAGTTGACAAGACTAATCAAAAGCTACTTAGTTATGTTTGGCTCCATCTTACTATCAGACCCAAGACTATACAAACTAATATTATGGTCTTTGATTTACCATTATCCTAAAATATATTCCTAAGCTTCCCATGGATTCATTGCATGAGGGGTATCACCTCTTCCGATAGCCAATGTATCAAGTTACTTCATAATGGTAAAAGGTATAAACATGATGCTTAACCTAACCCATGGAATATTCAACTTCCTAACCTTAACTGTTAATATCATATTCTCACTATTATGAATATTAATAATTCCACTTTTCCCAAATTCATCAATATGAATCCTAATTTACATGTCACTCTTGATGATTATAATGATAATGAGCCCACTTACTTTAAAAATACATGAAATACTACTAAGATATCTCCTTACATCTCTGAGTGGATACCTCCCTCCTTATTACTTCATGATCATACCGTCCCCATCATTGATGAGATTATTGATTTCCCTCATCCATGTAATACCCATGAAGAATATTATATATAAGATGGATTCATGTGTAATGATTATGGAGTGGCCAAATTATTTCAAGATCCTTTAATTATGTCACCATGTAAAATTAGAAATTTAGGCATTTCACCTTCTGAAGTTCCTTCTGAGTCACAAGAATATATAATTTATCTAACATATGATGATAAATACATCATGTCCCAAACTCAATCATGAGACTTGGATGATCAAAATTATCAAAAATCTTTATCTCAAATACATGATTTTAACTATGACGTTCATTCAATTTCCATAAATTTCAATTTAGAACTCAAAGGTTATGTACCTTCAATCAATTATCCACTTCTTATTACTCATTAGGTTGTTGAAATAATCTCACCCCTAACCTTTTTAGAACTTAAGAAACCTTATACACCTCCTATCATATTTGTTATTCTACCAGATCCTTTTCTTGTCAATGATTCTAATGATAAACTAATTGAATCCACTCAGTTTCACCTAGTCCTAAGATCACCCTCGATGCCAAGGTCATATATGTACACTAGATATATTATGAATATGGCTGCCACAATAACAAAATTATTGATCTTGAATTATATGTGTAATATTATGGCCCTATACTTATGTTACCTAAATATTTAACCATCTTTGAATTTATCCATGCCCAATAACCTCAACTTCCTTGGCAACAACACAACCTTGTGAGTTATACGCAAAAGACCCATTGTTTTAATAACTTCATCACCAACATTTATCCTTAAGAAAATAACATTTACTATCTTCCTAATGCACCATATCATTTCCAAGATGGAAATGTTATACTTATCAAGTAAACTACAAGAATCAAATATGGCACCCCGTCATGCCCTCAACCTATAACAGTCTCTCAAGAAATCACACCAACTAAACATGATAAATTTAGTTTATTATTTAATAAATATCATGATAATTTTTCTTGTTCATATAAGGACATGCCTGGAATTGATCTTAATATCGTGGTACACAACATCATCACATATCTTGATGCCAAACCCATTCAGAAAACCTACAAAAGTTTCCCCTTGAAGTTTATAAAATATGATATAAAGAAATTTTTTAGATCCCAAATTTATCAAAACTATGGATTATTTTGAATGGGTCTCAAACATTGTCCCCATTCTCAAAAAAATCACCATGGCCATTCAAATTTATGTCAATTTTTGGAGGCTCAATCTTTTTATCCCAAGAACAACTTCCCATTAGCTTTGATAGATGCCATCATTGATTCTTATAATGGATAAAAAAATTTGTTCCTCATGGATAGTTTTTCATGATATAATCAAATTCATATCATCCCTGAAGATCAACACAAAATAATATTTAGCATGGAATGGGGAAACTACTGCTACATTAAGATGCCTTTTGGCCTTAAAATGCTAGAGCTACCTATCAATAGGATATGAACCACATTTTTCATGACCTTATACATAATATTGTGGAAACCAATCTGTATGATCTCATTTCTAAATCCAAAAATCACAAAACTTATCTTTATGATTTTACTATCATATTTGATTGACTCATCGGATATAAAGTTAGCCTAAACCCCTAAAAATATGTATTTTGCATCACATATAGTAAATTTCTAGGGTTATTAGTCTCTCTTCATGGTATTGATGTTGATCATACTAATATTAATTTTATTATCAACATGCTTAGTCCTTGTTCCATTCTAGACATTTGTACTTACACTGGCAAGCATAGGGAAATACGATAATTTATCCTCAAAATGGATTATTGCATTTATTCTATTAATTACCTTCTTAAAAATGGTAATGATATTAAATGGAATAATCTTTATCATAAAGCATTTGAAACTGCTAAATAATCATTACTCTATCTACACATCCTTCATCTACCTTCCATTGATTGTCATTTAATTTTATACACTTATTCCAAACCTGTATCGATAGGGGAAATGCTTACCCAACAAGATGATACTAGAAGAGAGTATGCCATATAATATATTATTCAGGGTTTCATTTATTATTAAAAACACTATACCAAAGTAGAATGTGATTGCCTCATTATTTATTTGGCAATTAAAAAGGTCCATCATTATATGCTTTATCAAACAAATTATGTTATAATTCACTCTCACCTCCATCATCACTTTTTATCTAAATCATTTCTCCCTAGAGACATAATTGGAAAGTGGATGGTTATATTAATGTATTTTTAGATCTGTATCATCATGAAAAAAACCATCAAAGGTCAAGTCATTGCTAACCAACTAATATTAGCACCCATACCCAATACCGATCACCTTCATTAAGTCTCCTTAACAATATCATATTATATATTTAAGGTCTTAATTAGGTTATCTCTCTTAAAGATTACTTCCATAACTTCACTATTGATTTAGAATCAAGTAATCAAGAAGATTACTCTTCTTTTCTTGATACTACTAAATCTAAATTAGTCATCAAATAAATTCCATAAATCAATGTTGATTTACATGAAAACACATGCAACCTTAATTTTTATGGTATAAAATGCCTTTAAAAATTTGGGATAGGTTGTATTCTCACTAGTCCTCATGGTTAAATTATAACTTTGGCATTTTATGTTACCTTTGATATCACTAATAACATGGTAGAATATGAGGCATTAATTATAGGTATGAGTGGAATTTGAATTAGATATTTCATATCTACATGATTTGGGTGAGTTACAACTCATATATTGATATGTTAATGGTGATTATAAATTAAAAAGTAAAAATATTATTTATTATCATCAATGTCCTCTACCCTTGACAAATAATTCATTTATTTTACCATCGAGCCCATCCTTAGGGATCAAAACTCTATCATTGACTCCCTTATTTCTTTAACATCCTTATTTCATCCATACCAAGTTATCAATAATTTTAACTTTATTATTTAAATAATAAAGTCCCCATATTCCATCAAAATACAAGATTCACTTATCTATCATATTGAGGCTATCACCATTTAATAGATCACATGGTTTAAAGACATTATCCAATTCCTTTAGCATCAAACTTATCCTTTGAATATAAATTCCTAAGAAAAGAATTCAAATTCATAAACAAGATTTCAAATATGCAATTTGATATAACACCATTTATTATTGTAACACCAAATGTAGTATTAGTGTTCTAGATTTTCACCCTAGTTGAGCAGAAGATTATTCAAGCCTTTTACTCAAATTTAGTCTAACATGGGACTAATCCTTGACATTGGGTATCCTAATAATTAATTAGACCTCTGGAGAAGGCTGGTTTCCTTCTAGATCTATCCCCTGAACTAAATTTAAACTAGCACTTACTTGGAAAAGGGAGAGAGACTTGAAAAAAAACTTATAAACACATGTAAAAGAGATGATACACTAATTATTTGATCACTCAAACTCACACAATACACACTATGAGACACTTTCAAGACCAAATAAAATTAATTTCACATAAATATTTTAGAAAAAGTCATAAATTAGTTATCAAATCAACAAGAGAGGGAAAATATCCACTTTTAATCTTGATACTAAACTATAAATTACACTTATAATGACTTATGACAATTATTAATCACTTATTAAAGGTGATAAAAACTCAGACATAAGTAAGGAACATATATTCACTTAACCACAATACATTAATTCGGGGAACACACTTCAATATAGCATAGAAAATGTTGGAATTTAGTCTTTATTGCATTAGAAGGTGTTAAATACAAATATTGGTAGAGTCTAGTCATACCAAAAAGAGGGATTCATTTTAAGGATTTGAAGCTTGTATTTATAGAAAAGAGATAGAGAGAAAAAGAGTTGTGCATTGAAAGATACATAACCACTTTCAATGAATTAGCACCAATTCAAGGGAGTTGACTCATAACCTTATCAATAAGGAAAAAATTATATAAAATAATTAAATGCTCATTATACTTATCCATCCACCTAATTTCCTTATTATAAATCAATGTCATTATCTATTTGATCTACTCATGAGGATCATGTCTTAGAATTGGAAGTATTACACAACATCTACTTTAGGTTGCCATCGTTACCTATTTATCAAAAATGTGACCATGACGATAGGCAAGATGCCTCTTCATGATCACATTTATGTTTGCATTAATTTAAACTTGAACCTAGGTCTATTATATATATGGAAAACCAATCATAGATCATTTTTTTGACATAGTCACAATATTCATGAAAACTTACAAATTGCTTGACCTTGCTTCATAAACACTAGTACATATTTTATCTCTATATATAGTCCAATATCTAACACATGTTCTTCATAAAAAACCCTATGACATACAAGAGGAAAATATGTACATGGATTCTTCATCTAAAAACAATGAACATTATAATGGAATGACTCTATAATAGGGTCAACTAGTTCCAAGCTATCGACCAGAGGTCATGTTTAAACTTTAATAGCGACAGAGCCTTGTCCTTCACCATATTGCCTATATGAAAATGTATGTTGTTTATCAATATATAATGGTGATATTTGTCTTTAATATTTTATTTTCCTAGGTTAAATAATTAGTTCATTGACCTTTAAAATAATCTCTTTATATTTTCTTGATGTTCATTGGTTATCGATTGCCAATTCAGGACATTTAAATTGTGCCCAAATGTCTTTATTTTTATTGGTCCCATAGATTATAATAAATTATTGACTCTACTCACACTGTTATATTTTTTATTTATGAATGAATGTGAGTCCTTTATTTCTTACCAAAATATTCTTTTGACATATTGACTTGATTTCACACCATCATATCAAGATGTATGAGCTCAAGTGCACCATGGATCTCCTTGGTCCCACTTTCCTACTAGTTATTTTGCATCATAAAATCATTATTATTATTTAATGTTGATAGTTGATTTATCTTATACCCATGATTTTATCAATGAACATGCACTATTGGATATTGTCTCAATGATCCCACACTGTTGGATCATGTCAAAGTTATATCTCTTTAAGGGCTTTAACTTGGGGACCTTTTGACCTATTTGACTCCAATGTGGATCTTTAGATATCATGTGTTAGTATGTAGGCTCATGTATACCATTATATATTTATCAAATTTAAACCTTTTAAAGGCTTTTTGAACCCAAATAATTACTTTATTGGTATTAAACTTTGACGTTTGTGAGAATGTCAATAACATATGCACACCTGTCACTACATTTTGAATTTCAATAGTTATTTAATATGCTTGAATTTGAAACTCATGAAAATGTCTTGGGTTTTTGAAATCAAACATATATTCACCATGGCTTAGTTTTAACACTTTCACACCCATCATCTCTCTGCTCGATCACAAATTCTTTGAGTTATTTCCTTAGGACCTTTTTTTGGACATTTATCTTAGACTGTGTGTCTTGGCCACTTTCTCTAAAGGAATTATTTGCATCTCTTTTGTATTGGACAAAATGTTTGGGTAAATTATGATGGGACAATTTTCAAAAATAATTAAGTCTAATTTATATTTTCTTTGGAAAATTTCTTACAGATAAAATGTTTGATATAATTCATGTCTTAAGGAAAATTATCTTGAATAATTTTACAAAAATAATAGTACTTGTCCTTTTCCCTTCGAGATTTTTTATTTTGTCTATTTTTTCAAAGAATAACTCTTCAACAAAAGTGTTTAGGACACTTTTCTATAGAAATGACCGTTTGATAAAATATATAGGACACTTTGCTTTAAAATGTACTCTTCAAAACTTTTACTTTGAACCTTTTAGCATAGAAATATCCTTTGAAAAAGTGTTTGGGACACTTTACTTGAAAAATTATCCTTCAATATTTTTGTATCAGAAAAATATCAAAGATAATTCAAGTCTTTGGGACTTGTTTTAGATTAATTATTTGAAACAATTCCTAATAGTTAGCTGAAAAAAAGTCCCTAAAAGATTTGAACTTAGAAAACTAAATACCCAAAATAGTATACCTGAGAGAAGGAACACTTAGTAAAATAAAAGGTTGGAAAGAATTTATCTTTATCCTAATGAAATCCAAAATCATTTCGAATTAAATACTTAGCCAAAAAGGTTTTATACTTAGATTTTTGAAAGCCTATAGGCCCTTCAGAACTTGTCCTTACTCTTTGACCACTCATATGATATATGAACAATTTACATTGATTTCAATATGGCCTCTTGACTTGAAAAACAAAGAATTATTAAAAAAAGGAAAGAAACAAATTGAAAAGCAAACCAACCTAATAAAACAAAGGCAGATAAATTACTAAACAACTATGCAAATAAAAGCACTTATTTGGGACAAAAGAAAGGAAACTAATGTGTTATAAAGACACTTATAGGAAAATAGAAAACCAACTATGTACATGGGACTTAGCTTCCTTAATATTAGTGCTTAAGATGTATCCCATTGACTAGGATAGGAATTTCTTTAACATTCATTATTGTGAGTTAGAAAGCATTATAGGATTTGTAAATAGAGATTATATATGGACCATTCTAGAAAGAATCAAATTTTGTGTACCTTTTTGTCTTATCTCTATCTTTATCCCACTTGAGGACCAAATATCCTTCTTGAAAACTTCTTGAATAATTTCCTTTGTCAAAATATCATTTTACCATTACTTGATGGGCTTTCATGGCCAACATGGACAGATGCCTTGTTTCTTTTATCTCCACAAGCTTAATATATCTTATTTCCATTGGCTCATTCTCAAAAATCTCAAGTTGATGCATCAATTCTAAATCTATGAATTCAAGAGAAATAGGCATTATTACTTCCTTATCATATACTAGCTTTTATGGAGAATTGGAAATTGACCTCTTATTGGTGATCTTATTAGCCCATAGAGCTGACTTCAATTTGAGATGACATGATATTTTATTGCCTTCAACAGTCCTCTTAATTATCTTTAACAATTTTTTTTAGTGGAATCAATGAGGCCATTGCCTTATGGATAATATTTTTATGAGGTACTGAGGAAAACTTTATGTTGAACTACCCACTAGCTAATTTTAGATCCTATAAACGCCATAACATTATCAAAAATTATAGTTGAAGGGACCCAAAATCTAGTAAGTAAACATTCATATAAGTCCAAAACATTGGTTTCATTGATTTATTTTAATTCCACTACCTCTATCCATTCGGTAAAATAATATATGGTAGTTAAGATCCACTTTTGTCCTAATCTTAAAGTAGGATTGATCAGACCAATAAAGTCTAATCCCTATTAAACAAAGTGTTGATTCACTAAAATCGGTTGGAGAGGTAAGGCTACAATATTTACCTTTGCAACAAATATGGCATAATATCTACATTTCCTACTCCATGCATGACAATCACCAAATAAACTTGGCCAATAATAACCACCTCTGATGATATTTTGGGATATGATCCTTGCTAAATAATGTCCTCCACTATGTCCATCATGGAATTGATCATGTATTTTTTGTGTTTGGCCTAGTTCTATGCATCTTAGCAATATGTCATTGATATCCTTTCTGAACAACACATTATCAACAAGAAGAAAAGGAATTAACTACAATCTAAAATATCTATTCTTTGAAGGGGTCAAATGAGAAGGATAAATAACATCCTATAGATATCTTACCATATCTTATAACTAGGTAGAAGGTGAGGCCTAATCAATTATAACTTTTTCATCATTTTACACCATAAATAGTTCATTAGTCTCTTACATGTCTTGAGCTAGATGATCACAAAGACATTTTCCTCTAAGTATATTTATGACTTTGATCTCAACATCATATTATATGACCTTGATTATCCAACCAGATCTCTTATCATTTATGTTTTTGTTTAGAATAAAATCTTTGAAACTTGGATGTGCAACCATCAAATGTATCTTATTACTGGACAACAAGTACCTAAATTTTTTAAGAGACCTTATGACTAAAAGAACATGATTCTCTATAAAATAATACCTTGTTCTATATTATTATAAGCCCTAATTGAAGAAGGTTATTAGATGCTCTAAAGTCTGTTTATTCTGATGCATGAGAATACCTAAAATTTTGGCAATGTTAGCATAGGTGAATAATAATAAATTCTTTGTGAATTCAGGTTTAAAGAGTGTAGGAACACTAGCTATAACTTTCTTTATCTCTTCAAAATTTCTTACTCCTTCCTTAGAAAAACTAAAAATTTGACCATTATTTAGCATGTTTATGAGTGGCCTAGCTAAAGTATAAAAATTTAAAATGTATCTCTTTATGAAATTTATATTGTCTAAAAGCATTTTCAAGTCTTTTTTGTGTTTAGTCAATGAAAGTGAATGAACTGATTCTATCCTATCATGATATATACTTGTACCATATTTTGAAATTACATGTCTATGAATCCTAACTTCATGAATAGATAAAACACACATTTTTGGATTCAAAGAAACTCCAAATTATATGTACCTTTCAAACATTTGTCTGAGGTTAATCATATACTCATCTAAACTATTAGAGAATATTGTTGTGTCCTCTAAATAAATAAGTATAAAATTGCTGAGGAGACCCTAAAATGCCATGTCCATGTCCTTCTAAAAACTGGATCCAGCATTAGATAAATCAAAAGTCATCTTTAGAGATACAAATTTCCCCCACTTTGTGGTGAAGGCTATTTTGAATTAGTATTCTTCTTTGACCAAAATCTAAAAATATCCACTGTAACCATCTAACAAGGAGAATTTTTTTGAACCTACAACTAGTTATAAAATTTATTCCATTGATGGCAATCAATAGTGGTCTTTAAGAAAGGACTTGTTTAGGTCATAGAAGTCAACACATAACCTTATTTTACCATTATTTTTCCATACTAGAACAAAGTTTACCACCCAAGTTGAGTGCTTAATTGGAAATATTATAGCTAACTCAATGAGCTTATCTAGTTCAACTCTCATCAAGGGTTAAAGCTTTGGGATAATGGGCCTTTTCCTTATTTGACTAGCCAATTATCATATTCTAACTAAATGGTATGTTGATCTAGACTTGAATCAAATCCTTTAAGGTCACTTTACTACCATGTAAAGGCATATGCAAAACTTTAACATAACTAAATAAAAGTTTCTTTCTCTGAAGATGTGCAAACCTTACCTAGCTTTAAACTCTTACCAGTTGTAATCTCTACATTTGTATAATGTTCTTCCTTAGTTAAAAATTAAACTTTTATTTTCTAAAATTCTCATCTCTATTAAATATGTTTTCAAGGGTGACCAACCCTTCAGCCAACTTTTTTGTCTTTAATTGGACAATATGGTCATCATACTACTATAAATGCTTGTCTTGGTTCCTTAAGGAGAATATATCTTCCTCCTGTAAGAATCTTACAATATGACTATCATATTCAAATAATTTTCAATTATCATGGTTATCTAGGATTGAAGGTCTTATAATTACCTTGATGTGTGATTGAACTTTTTCATTTTTATGTCATTTAGGATACTGAATTGTGACCTAATAACAACTATCCTATCTGCATGCTTGTTTTTCTTTCTTGATATGGCCTGAATATTGAAGGATTGAAATTATTCAACTAGGTCATATAATATATTATTATAGGACCTAAGTAATGGACTTTGGCATATATTAGATCATATTACTAAGTAAACTACCAGTTCACTATCTCCAAAAACTTGTAAGGAATTGACCTTCATCTTTCTTGCCCATTGAAAACCATGAACTATTCCTTCATATTAAGTAACATTATTAGAAAAAAAAACTTGAGAAATGATAAATATCTTTTATTGGTTAGATAATTTAACATCATTCTATCTCTAGTGCCATGTTTATTCTTGGATCCATCAAAATATAGCTGCCATAGTTCATCACCAAGTTGTTCATCTTTCATCAATGTTGGGATTGGTGCATAATTTTCATGAAGATAATAGACACCAATTCCTTCTTATTCAATTAAATTTTAGGGATCATATCCATATAAATCAAAATCTCATTTATCAAGGAAAAGATCTAGGACTCCATCTAGAGGTGATTATGTTCCACCTCACTTTTTTTTGGTACTTTGTCTAACAAAGCACAATTAGTTTTCACCATACTTGGCATATATGGATCCAAATGAAATATTTTAATAGGTTTAGAATGTATTATAACCTTCATACCATACTTGGTTCTAAACATTAAATAATTCTAATCAACTTATAAATATCATCCAATCTTTGAAGTAAAGTATCTTGATAGGCACATGGAAAAATAGGGAGGCAAGTCCACTATAATTACATCTTTATGAATAATAACATTAGGGAAAGCATGTAATGTCAATTTTAGATATATTATTATGCCTATTGTCTTTATTGGTGACCCATCTAATTATAATAATCCTTTGGTATTTGGTTCATGTATAAGACTAAGCTTGTCTGTAATTATCTTAGGCATGATAGTATTGTTAACTCCACTATCTACCATAAAATTATGGACTAAGTAGTCACCAACTATAAAATAGAGATAAAAGGGAGGGTTTTTTTTTTTTTACATTGGTTTTTCCACCTTTCTTATGTTATGTATTTGTTAATCAAGTTACTTAATTTGTTTGTCTAAATTGGCCAAGACAACTCCCCATTTCTCAATTGGTTTTTTAGATACCATAAGATCTAAGAACACTTAAATAAACATGTCCTTTTATCCTATAATGGAAAGGGAATCCCACATGTTAATGATAACCTTTGATTTCTTAATTTTTTTTATTATGCTGAAAGATGCTCCACTAACATTTGACTGCAACTTTTGAGCCACTGGTTATTCTCTAGTTAGAGGCATTTGGGGAACCTTCACTATTTCTATATTCTAAATCTTATATGATATAGGAACAACAACTTAATCCTTGACACTATTGGAAATAAAATTAGGAATAATAGAAGTATATATCACATCTTGAAATTCTTTAATTGCTCTTCTTTTAACTCTAGTTAGAGTTGCAACTTGACCATTTGTGTTACTAATTTCACCAACTTGGTTAAATAAAATATGATCATCCAATTGTCAAATAATATTGATAACATCAGGCTTCCCTAAAAATTATTGAGCTTCTCCTTGGAATTCCACATTCATGTCTTGATACTAACCACCTTGAAGAGGGAACTCTTCCTATGTCATTTGTGGCATAGTAATTTCTTGTGATACCAAGGTTTGATTTTGAGTGTCTTTTAGATTGGAAGGCTACCGACCTAGATATTGCATCAAGTTATTTTAAGGAATAATATATTTTGAACTAGAATTTATATTAGGATTAAGGCTACATATGGCTTAGTTTGGGTTATAACTCATTGATTTTGATAAGGTTTCCTATTATGCTTGAAACCTTGATAAGGTGGTTGTTGGTTATTTTAATACTAATAAGTGTTCTAGTTTTATTGTTGATAAGGTCTACCTTTGTACTAATATCTCTTGAGTTAAACAATCTCATTTCAAAAAAGTTTTAACATGATTTTCAAATCACTAATCTCACTAGATTGAACAGGAAGGGCTACAACTTAGACTTTTAGAGATTGAATATGATATACAAATGGAATTTAGGGAACTTAAGGAGGAGGAAGAGACTAAAATTCTATGAATATGGGCATTATATGCCTTAGATAAAGTTTACCAACATGTATTAATCTATTTTTTGCTCTTATTATAATTTCATAAGCATTTGGTAAGGTATTACCACCCATAGACTGTATCATGACACTTATATAAAAGTTAAGGGCCTTAATATAGTACATAAGTGTATACTCTTGAGATGGTCTAACTAATGTATGGATCCTAGTCCTTTTTTTTTAGAATCTAAGGTTAAAATTAGACATGAATTCATGGGGGTACCTTTGTATGGTAGCTACTTGTTCAACCAAAGATAAATGATTAAACTTGTCTTCAAATTGCCAAACTAAGGTTGTACCTAAATCATAACAAATAACAATGGAGGTGAAATGAATATTTATTTACCAATTGAATGCTTTTCATTTAAAGAAAGAATCAAGTGATCTGATATCCTTGTTATCTTGAGTAATATTATTAATACAACATAGATTGGCAACATCTTCAATATGTTAAATAATAGTAGTTTTATCCCATTCTCTAGAGAAAAAAGAGATAATTTTTAGGGTAGATATAGGTATTTCATCATATTCATATAAATTTATGGGAATATCCCTATTGAATGGGATAAAGACTTGATTTTTGATAACCACTTGGGCAAAAGGGATTTGGATTATGGGGATAATAGATTGGATTGAAACAATAGGTTGACTAGAAGATGAATATTGATTTAGAGGATAAGGTCTTGTACTATTGAATCTTTATCTGTTATAAGAATTAAAAGAAAATTAAATATGTTCAAAAGGAGTACCTTTACTTGACGATCTTGCTATAACCTTTGGCATGAAAGTACTATTTGGAATATGCTATGAGCTCATCAACTTGAATGATATTCAAAATTTGATGATGGTAGATGTCTCCTAATTTTGTGATTTTTTCTTCTCAATCTTCAAAATTTAGTTATACTAAATAAGTTGGGTCCCATTGCGCATGTCAAAATTCTTGGTGTTCTATATTTTCACCTTAACTAAGCAGAAGATTTTTTCAAGTCCTTTATTTAAATCTAATCTAACATGAGACTGATACTACACTTTGGGTAAAATAATAATGGATCAAACCTCTAGAAAAGGCTAGCTTCCTTCTGGATCTATCACCTAAACTAAACCTAAATTAGCACTTTCTTGGAAAATAGAGATAGACTTGACAAAAAATTATAAAAGCATGTAAATGAGGTGATACACCAATTATTTGATCACTCAAACTCACACAATACACATTATGAGATGCTTTCAATACCAAATAAAATAAATATCACATAAATATTTTATAATAAGGCATTAATCAATTATCAAATCAGCAAAGAGGATAAATATCGACTTTAAAGATTGAAAATAAACTATAAATTGCACTTATAATGACCTATGATATCTATTAATCACTTCCTAAAGGTGATAAAAACTTAGACATAAGAAAATAACATACATTAACTTAACCGCAATACATGAATTCAAGAAATGCACTTCAATATATCATAGAAAATGATGGAATTCAATCTTTATTGCATCAAAAGGTGGTATAGTAGAAATTTTTATAGAGTCTAGTCATACCAAAAAGAAGGATCCATTTTAAGGCTTAGAATCTTGTGTGTGTGTGTGTGTGTGTGTGTGTGTGTGTGTGTGTGTGTGTGTGTGTGTGTGTGTGTGTGTGTGCGTGTGCGTGTGCGTGTGTGTGTGTGTGTGTGTGTGTGTGTGTGTGTGTGTGTGTGTGTGTGTGTGTGTGTGTGTGTGTGTGTGTGTGTGTGTGTGTGTGTGTGTGTGTGTGTGTGTGTGTGTGTGTGTGTGTGTGATAAAGGTATATAATTATTTACTCCTTAATGAATAGAATATATGGATTTACAAACCTATACAACATGTTCTGATAGTGATAAAACTATGTTTTCTATCTTGAGGGTTACTTTATGCTTTGTATGACTTGATTCTACTAGCCTAGGGTTTCTTGACAGCCAACATAAAAAGCCCTTACTCACATAGTTTGTGTTTATCCTTAATTAACATACATTATTAACTATAATTACACATTAATTTACCTTTAAAAATCTATATCAAGTATATGATACTTCAAATAAACCTTAAAATAAGCAAAAGTTGAAGACTATGCACACAAGCATGTTTTGGATATTTATCCCTTAGCTAGCCCTCAAAGGTATTTTTGAATGAAATTATAATTTTGATTAATTTTATAACGTTTTTTAATAATTAAACATCACCTTATATTACCTCAAAAAACCTCTCATGAAATTGAAACCCTCTGCCAACTAGATCCATCTCAGATTGTGAAAGGACAAACACATGACTGTGGTAAAATAGTGGATGCTTCCACTATTAGTTTGACCTCTAATATTAAAAAATATTATTTATATAGTCCTAATGATAATTTTTAATATAATTTAGAGGCCAATTATACCTATATAGGACTCAAAATGATAATTTTCCCTAAAATTATTAATGGAGTTATAGCCATCAAAGCATCTATATATACAGACCTGGGAATTTAGTAAAAAAAGGAAATATAGATATAGAACAGAAGATAGAGAAAATCATTGAAGAATATAATAGATTAGTACATTTTTAATACATAACATTTTATCAATGAAATAGCCATTTCTATTTTGAAAGCAAATTAAATTATTCAAATCCTATTCTAGGCAAAGCAAAGGCCCACTCCTCCAAAGAACTAGGATCTTCATTTTCACCGGTATTTATATTTCTATTCGCAAAAGTAAATAGGTAAATCTATTCAATTTATAAATGCTTCCAATTCTTTAAAGTGAAGATTTGTTGTAAATTTGTTTATGCAGGCATTTTAGATTAAATTTTCATTTCTATAATGTGTGTTTGTTTCCAAGAATCTCTTTCATTTCTGTAACATGTGTTTATTTCTAGCAATCTATTTCATTTTTGGAAGGTGTGTTTATTTCCAATAATTTATTTCATTTCTACAAAGTGTGTTTATTTCCAGTAGGATTTCATAGTTTGATTCTAATAAGGTTTTACCCAATAAATCCTTAAAACATTAAAAACAAAAAAAAACAACAAAAATACAAATACCTCCATTCAATTACTAAATCTCTATGATTCCTCTTGTTCCATATAGCTTTAGACACAACCCTGGTTAAATATGACATCAACAGAAAGTTGGTTAAATGAAGGGGATGATGACACCCATCAATGATGTTCTAATAACTCCCTCTAGTTAATTAGATGTTTAATTTATAGAAAAAAATAGTAAAATTTGAAAAAAGGGTCCCTATTTTTAGAAATGGGGGTATGTTGACCTTGACAAAATGACAACTTCTAGGGGAACCATAGTAATATGTTAGAATTCAGATACTCTTGGTTCAAACTAATAACTAGACTATTTATACCACTTGATCAAGTACCATTATTAATATCAACTCATGATTATAATAAGTCTCAAAAATTCATAATTAGGCTCAAACATCAAAACTTAGTCACATTATGTGTGTGCTTTGATTCCATTTACTATTTTCCATGGGATTCATGGAGCAACTTCTAGATATCATGACTTTAACCATTAACACTAACTTATAACATATTGAGATGTGCATTAAGAATCATGCTTTAGCTTAGGGAAGGATTGTTAATTGATCTAATATTATCAAATAATCCATATCCCTAACAGAGATGCCTCTGGCTTCACTCAAGGCCTTACTCCACTACTAGCTAGGAATCTATAGCCCTGATGGAGATTACCAGAATCACCTTTTCTTATAAAGTTCTTAAATTTAATAATAACACTCTTATTTTTGTATTTTCAAACTATATTTGAATCTATAGTAAAGTTTGGGAACCAAGTTAGTTAAGTTTTAGGTTTTTTTCAATTGTTTGATCTTTAGACAATCATCCTTGGTTGCAAATTTTATCCCAAGAAATAATGTTTATGAAGGCAAACATGACTTTCCTCTAATAAATTAAAATTTCATCCAAAATATGCAATCATTCTCAAAATAAAACTTATATTAGAGCAAGGATTAAAATATCAAGGAATAATTAACCTATCCATTAGTCTTTACTAGTTTCTCCAAACCATAACATCAAGTTTAAATTTACAAAATCCATGATATCCAATGTTTAAAAATCATAATGGTATTTTTGATTTTTAAGTTCTTGAGTAATTAGGTGAAATCTTAGTTGAGGTTTGTCCAAAATGACTTATTTATAATCAAGTAACAAAGAAAATAAAGTAAACACAAAAAAAAAAGAAAACAAAATATTTACAAACACTACCTACAAATAAGGGACAAGAAGGAAAGAAACAAGAAAGAAAATAATCTCATACCTACACTAAATTCACAATGAACTTACCTCAAGGATCAAATGGATAGATATTTAGCCTACCATTTAACTTTGAAACATAATTGCTTCCATTTAATGGCCTCTTCTTCTGGACAAGATCACTTGTATGCTTGTGTCATCTGTATGATGTGGCTTGGATTCCCACCTCCATTGTCAATTATATGGATTGAAGATATGAATCTAAGATCAAATAATTGTATTCCTAAATTCCTCTTTCTTGCATCAAGAAAGTTAGTTCTAGTTTATTCAAATACTAATCATGATTTATATCATTCTCTTTCCATAGTTGTATTGTAAACTTAGTTAGTATGCTTGGATTTATGTCTTCATTTGGGTCCATCTCATCCTAATTTGGGATCTCCAAAATATCATTTCCTTCTTGAATAATAGATACAATAGTACTTTTTATAAAACATTCCTCAATCTCCATATAAAGTGGGAATAGACTATCAATCTTTGTACAAAAACTCTCTAAGCCATCCAAAAAGGTAACTTCATCATGATCAATAGAAAGGATATGAGATTTGTTTGGAATCATATCATTTAAAACATGTTGATCACATATATATGACTTTTTGATGGATTCATATGAAATTTATTGATTTGTTGTATTTCCTTCATCTTCATCTTCTTTGCCTATAAATGTTTCCATGACATGTTCAATAACTCCATTTATATCAAATACAACTTCTTCTATTGTTTTAGAAAGGAAGGGTCTTCTGTGATGTCCCTTACTTAGGGGCTCTCTTATCTGCACAAAAACTCTGATACCAAAGACCAAAGCTCTGATACCACTGTGATATCCCCTTTCAATAGGGAATATCGAAAGACACAAAACTCTGATACCAAAGACAAAAGCTCTAATACCACTGTGATGTCCCTTACTTAGGGGCTCTCTTATCTGCACAAAAGCTCTGATACCATTGTAATGTCCCTTTCAAATAGGGAATATATAAACTCATAAAATTCTGATCACAATATAAACTTGCAGAATATATTCAAATAAGCATAAACAAATCACAGTATAATCTCTTAATAACAAATCAAGATCTCATTACTTGTTATTCTGGATGATTACACAATTGAATCTCTGGCATACAAATTAAAGAATATTACAGTCTGGTCTTAAAACCTTGTGTTTTGCAAATTTGGGAGTGAAATCTAAATCTGGAAGGGTCTCAGCCTTTCTGTGTCGACACACAGACACCGTCGTCGGTCGATATCTCGCCAACGTCGGTCTCTGTCGGTCGGCTCTCTACCGACGTCGGTCCTTAGTCGACCGATGTCAGTCACTATGAGCCCTCTCTCTGCCGATGTCGGTGCCTGATCGGATCTGTACGGACCTGTACGGACTTAGTACGGCTGCCAACTCAGCACAACCTGTCTGTTGATCCCTGATCTGGAAATCTATTGTATCTAATACAGCAGATCTCTCTCTGTATAATTTATTGAAACAAAAAACATGAACTAAATCAAGAAATACCTGGAAAGCTCTATGATAAACTTCTGTGTGAAGTTATCTCTCAAACCTGGAATTCTGTGATAACTCCTGAATGAAGCTATCTCTCAATTTGGCGATAAATCAGCTAATATCTCACAGCCTCTAAATCACACACAATGAAGAGGGAACATTCTCCACTGCAATGGAATCCTGGAACCCTTGGCTTAGTCTTCACAGAAGAATTTCTTCAATTTCCAATAATCAATAATCTATGCATAATCCATAATGGCCTCCATGTGAAACCCTTATACCCTCAAAAGATATGCTTGCCCTAATTAGGTTTTCTTAAATTAGCATTAGGGTTTCTAATTTAAAATTAGAGCAAATAATTAATAATTAATTATTAATTATTAATGAGACCAAATAATTAATATTTGATTAAATCAATCAAATATTAATATCTCCCTCAATATACGTCAGATCCTCAAACCGATAGAAGCAGGTGAATCAGGGAGTGATTCTGCACATGACCATACCAAAATAAAGGTGCTCCACTGCATACCAAATATCCCTAAAAAGTAGGAGCTCAGGCTCAATGCATCTGAAATACCCTGAATGAAAACCAAATGTAGAAATTCTGTGAATCAAAGTCAAGCCAAGCTCCATTATGACCCTCTATCCATCATATTAGCCTACGAAGGTCACCTAATAAGCTAATCATCAAACCTGTCAATGTCCACGAAAAAGGGGACATGACAATCTGCCCCTCCGGAAATTGCTTGTCCCCAAGCAATCTCGGAACAATGAACTACTCAATCCACCTGGATCCCAAATGTAGTTATGCTCTACACTGCTGTGAATTAATGCAAGTACCTGTAACATCAACATAAGTAGAACAAGGAGGAACCCATAATCAAATTGGTGAACACAACTCAACCAATCTCTGAAATCACAACTGCCCTGGATGTGTTGATACTGTAGATTGTGTACTTGGCAACTGCAAATCCCATCTACAAAAGATGGTGTTAAACCATCCCATAACTGATCCCTCTGTAATGGTGGCACAACCAACTGTACCATACTATCAAATGTGTGAGAAGAATCAATATGGAGACTCGACTCCACTGGTATCCCAAACTCCTCAGAATCAGGTACTCCCAAGTCCTGAATATGTGTGTGAGCCTCAACCACATGGTCCTCATCAGCAGCTACAAAAACATACTCGTCAGCAATACTCAATGTACTAACCTCTGAGTATACCTCCACACTCTGAATGCAAGCATCAAGCTCATCCTCACTGTCTAACACCTGTGCTGAACTCACCTGAAGACAAAGCTCATCCACAACATCCTCAACTACTCCTACCTGTGAAGATACTGCAGATAAATCATTACCTGAAGATGTGTTAATATCTCCCTGTACTGGATCAGCATGACTATCAAACTCATCATGCAAGTGGCTGCATGTCATAGGAAAAGCACTACGATCCTTGGGCCTATTAATTAAACTCTTTAACCACATACAAGCTCTAGGTGAGACATTTCTCCCTTTTATCCAGACATACCATAAATCTTCTGCCAAAAGTTTGGAAATTTTATCCTCCTCCTCAAACAAGATTGTGAACATAATAGAGTGCATTGATGCCAATATATTGCTAGAACGAAACTCATCTAAAATATTCCAAAATATTTTAAACATCATGCAAATTTCACCAATACAACCTACTAACATCATAATGTTTTCAAATCCATACCTTGCAAATGTTTCAAGTAATCTTGCCCTCCTTGAGAAATGAGGGTCTCTAATGTTATCCAACTTTTCGAAGCTTTTTACCATGGCATAAAGTACCTCTCTCATAATCTGATCATCATGAAAATCAAAGCCAGCTATGATCCTCATCATTTCACTAATGCAAGAGAGAGCTGCAAGTCTTACCACCTCATCATGATGTCTCAATAATCGGGGCTTCACCAACGAATCAAATGCTGGAAATAATGCTATTTGCATCTCATAAGTATTTGAATGCTCAACCTTGCCTAAATAAGTGTCCAACTCCTCCAAAATTTTTAGAGTGTCATCTGCTTGCTGAAATGGATGATCTAATTTCTTCTTTGCATTGTGCATGCTTTCTTCCAAATATTTGACCCCTCTTAGAGCCATACTGATAATCGAATTGAACCTGGAACTACCCAACAGGATGGCAAGACATTAGTTCTGATGTGCCCAACAGGATGGCAGGAATTTAGCTCTGATACCACTGTGATGTCCCTTACTTAGGGGCTCTCTTATCTGCACAAAAACTCTGATACCAAAGACCAAAGCTCTGATACCACTGTGATATCCCCTTTCAATAGGGAATATCAAAAGACACAAAACTATGATACCAAAGACAAAAGCTCTGATACCACTGTGATGTCCCTTACTTAGGGGCTCTCTTATCTGCACAAAAGCTCTGATACCACTGTAATGTCCCTTTCAAACAGGGAATATATAAACTCATAAAATTCTGATCACAATATAAACTTGCAGAATATATTCAAATAAGCATAAACAAATCACAGTATAATCTCTTAATAACAAATCAAGATCTCATTACTTGTTCTTCTAGATGATTACACAATTGAATCTCTGGCATATAAATTAAAGAATATTACAGTCTGGTCTTAAAACCTTGTGTTTTGCAAATCTGGGAGTGAAATCTGAATCTGGAAGGGTCTCGGCCTTTCTATGTCGACACACAGACGCCGTCGTCGGTCGATATCTCGCCGACGTCGGTCTCTGTCGGTCGGCTCTCTGCCGACGTCGGTCCTCAGTCGACCAATGTCGGTCTCTATGAGTCCTCTCTCTGCCGATGTCGGTGCCTGATCGGATCTGTACGGACCTGTACGGACTTAGTACGGCTGCCAACTCAGCACAACTTGTCTGTTGATCCCTGATCTGGAAATCTATTGTATCTAATATAGCAGATCTCTCTCTGTATAATTTATTGAAACAAAAAACATGAACTAAATCAAGAAATACCTGGAAAGCTCTATGATAAACTTCTGTGTGAAGTTATCTCTCAAACCTAGAATTTTGTGATAACTCCTGAATGAAGCTATCTCTCAATTTGGCGATAAATTAGCTAATATCTCACAGCCTCTAAATCACACACAATGAAGAGGGAATGTTCTCCACTGCAATGGAATCTTGGAACCCTTGGCTCAGTCTTCACAGAAGAATTTCTTCAATTTCCAATAATCAATAATCTATGCATAATCCATAATGGCCTCCATGTGAAACCCTTATACCCTCAAAAGATATGCTTGCCCTAATTAGGTTTTTCTTAAATTAGCATTAGGGTTTCTAATTTAAAATTAGAGCAAATAATTAATAATTAATTATTAATTATTAATGAGACCAAATAATTAATATTTGATTAAATCAATCAAATATTAATATCTCCCTCAATATACGTCAGATCCTCAAACCGATCGAAGCAGGTGAATCAAGGAGTGATTCTGCACATGACCATACCAAAATAAAGGTGCTCCACTGCATACCAAATATCCCTAAAAAGTAGGAGCTCAGGCTCAATGCATCTGAAATACCCTGAATGAAAACCAAATGTAGAAATTCTGCGAATCAAAGTCAAGCCAAGCTCCATTATGACCCTCTATCCATCATATTAGCCTACGAAGGTCACCTAATAAGCTAATCATCAAACCTGTCAATGTCCACAAAAAAGGGGACATGACATCTTCCTCCCTTATTTTTGTAGTATATACTTCCTATAAAGTATATTCAAATTCATCTTCATCCTAAAATGGAAAATCATTGGTCTCTACCATAAGATCTATTTTAGAAGATGTAGATATCTCAAAACAATTATATGACCATGCAACATTATTATGAACCCTAAAATAATTAGTCATAGGCACATCATAAGTGTTTATGTCATGCACATTCATAATTTTAGATGAATTATTATTATAGTTGTCATCATTATTTTGAAACCTAGATGTTCATTTATTAAACCCTTGAACAAAATAAATTATATTATAATTTTCCCCATTGTTACCTAATTACTTTTGTGTCTCAATAAAATCAATGTTCAGCTTTCAAAGCATTTTTAATATGGAGTCATTTCCACTTTCATTTGCCTGTAAGTTGTGAACGTAAGGACTACTTCCAATTATTTAAACCATAGTTATTTTATCTTGTGGATGAGATCCACTTTCAATGTTGTTTAGGAATCCTAGGTTTTAACCAAGATGAACATGACTCAAAGGTAATTGGTTTAAAATTAGAGTTTTATTTAAAGTAAGTAGGCTCCAATTAAAATCAAGAATGACATTCAACATGGGAAAATTAGGATTGATATTTGAAATAACATATGTCATTTGACATTAGGGTTAAATTTTGTCATTAATTACATACTGACCGCTTTTACCATGGTCAAAATTAGTCAACTCCCTTATAGTCAAAATATTTAATATGGGGATGATTATAATGTCATATGGTGTGTTGTAGTTCATCTAATGTCATTTGATATGCCATTGTAGCTTTGGTCATTGTCTAGTCTAGTCCTTATGTCATTTGATATTTTAGAGGTGATTTTAGAGTCAAATTTGAAAGTGGTAGGTCTTCATAGTGAACAAACAATTAGAGCATGGGACATTTTTACATAGGTCTTAGAATTTCATTCGAATCCTTTAAGATAAAGAAATAATTTCTCAAATAGTTTAAAATAACGTGTGAGCTCAAAGGTTTTGTTTGGTACTTGGGAAAATTTCCAATTGGCTAAATATAAAATTCATTTACGGCATTCATTTTAGTTTTTATCTAAGTATTAGAGACTTGTTAGGAAAAATGTCCACTATAAAATTTCCAAAGATTCATTTCTTTTGGGCAAAGTGTATACTGAAAAGTTCTAAAAATGGTATTTGTTTTGGAAAAATTGTTCAATCAATTTTCTTGAAGATAAATTCTTTTAGATATTTTATCCATGAAAAATCTAAGTGCTAATATTTCTTTCAGGTTAATTATTTCAGTTTTTTTTACTGTGTCCAAAATTATTTTAGATATTTTGTTTAAAATAAAAGTCCCAAAGACCTGAATTCTCTTAGACATTTTGACTACTACAAAATTTCCAAAATGTATATCTTTTAACAAAGTGTCCTAAAGTAAAGTTTTGAAGGGTCAATTTTTAGGAAAGTGTCCTATAGGATTTTATTAAAGGGTTATTTATTTGATAAAGTGGCCAATACAAAAGTACCAAAGGGTATTTTTATTTGAAAAGTGTCCTATATAAAAGTTTTGAAGGGTCTTTCTTCAAGCAAAGTGGTCCAAACAAAAAGCCTAAAGGATCATTTATTTGATAGAGTATCTCGATAAAATTTGATTGAAGGGTCATTTCTTGGGAAAGTGTCCTACAAAAAATGTCTAAAACATAGGTTTTAATGAATCATAATTCTTTTAGACAAAGTACCTGAAGGAAATGGTTTACAATAAATAGTCTAATGTAAAAGTACCAAAGGCTAAATTCTTTTAGGGAAAGTGGTTGAATCAAAATTAGAAAGAAAATTATTTTGAAATTTTTTTTGACACAAATGTCCTTAAGTAAATTTGGACCACAACAAAATATTACATGTAAAAGTCCCATAGACATAATTCCTTTGGATAAATTATTTTGTAAAGGAGCTCAAACAAAACCAAGTGGGCATTTTGATGATATTATATTTTGCACATGTGGTAGTTTCTAGAGGAAATGATCGTCATAGTCATTTTGAATCAGATTGTCATTAAAGTGTCATGCAGAATTGCATATGTGATCTCACTTGAACATTTTATAAATTCACATAGAAATATCCTAAAGCTATTAGATTACATTTGCATAATGTTTATGGTCTTAAGAACATCTCCAACAAATTTTGCCCCTCCATGATTTCTATGCTTTAAGATATAAACCCTCAGTGTTGGTTAGATAATGTGATATGTTCTTGCAAACATCGACTTTAATCCACTATATAAATCCATAAGGGCTTAAATTTTATGGTTTATGGGATGTCAAATACATAACACAAGGATGTTAAATGATAGTTAGGTAGATGTCAAGTTTTAGATAGAATAAAGGAAATCAATTAGAGCTTAAATTAGATGATCTATGAGAAATCAATGATAGTCATGTGAATGCCAAATGATGGGAGTGAGGACATAAATTTTAATATCATGAAGTAGTCATTGGGTTTAAAATAGTGGTTCTCAATTGATCTAACTGTTCATTATTTCATCTATTATCTTGATCTTATGGTGTAAGATGGGTCAAACAATCAAGGAGCTTTAGGGGTTATCATGTGGTGTAAGTGTATGAGGCTAAAAAAATTGCAAATCCTAAGAATAAATGCATGTTTGACACATGAAATAAGCTATAATAGATTTGAAAAGTCAAGATAAATATTGATGGTTGGTGCTTGATCATACAAATCAAGATTCATGGCACAAGTGAGAATCAAAGTTCAAGGAGCTCTAGTCAAATGCAATGTTTCCAACTATCATGATCTCAAGGATTTGGTTAAGTGATTTATTGCCAACATCTAAAGTTGAAGCAAAGAGATTCTAGAGGAAATAAAAAGGTCAAATCTAACAAGTTTCTAGATGGACAAGATGAACACATGTCTAAATAGTGATAAGCATATTTTACAATGGAATGAGCAGCATGACAAGGGAACCCTACATAGAAAACTACATAAGATTGAGGATTTTGAATCAGAGCGAGATCTTTAGACTCATGTACTACCATGATAGCTTAGATGAGGTTTTATATGAATAATGACTACCAAATATCAAGAACAAGGTCTAAAAAACTAATAAAATATTGTAGATGTTGAATACAGGTTTCTAGAATATAGCTAGTAATTAGGCGAACATGTTATGACTACTATAACATATTTCAAACTCCTTTTAATAGTGCATATGTGTTGACTCTCTTGTTTTATTTTCAAATGCTAAAGACATGGTTTATTATGAAAGCATTTTCACAAAGGCTTATTGAAGAATGTTTTCACCATTTTATAAATGATTCTCATGGCCTATAGAGACATATATATTAATAAGTATTCACGGTCCATTTCATACTCATTTTCACCTACAACATAACTAGTTATCATGCCTGGACATGTCTTACAGTGACTCTAGAACTTCTTTTTTCCTTCTCTCTCTAAATTTTTATAATTATCTACCATTTGATCCTTTGTAGATTGATACCATATCATGTATGGTTAATCCATACTAGATTGATGTCATAATTTACCTTTAAACATTAATTCAATTCTATTTATGAGTTCTCAAACAATTGTCTAAGTGTGTGAGCAATTTATAGTGATAAGAAGTGATAATCCTCTATCCTTCTTTCATTTATCCTTCCATATCTGAGCAAGATTTCTTAGTCTAATAGGTGATATAGAGTGTATCTAAGTGTGTCAAACACTTTCGAGTATATAATTATCCTTCAAATCTGTAATTTTCCTTCTAGTCTATTTGCCTTGTGTTTTTTCACACATCTCACTTCTACATTCAAATACTCATGTTAGAACCTTTTAGAATTTTGAGACTAATTTATATGCTTTGTTTTGTTTTTATTGGAATATTATGGTCACCTAGAGATAATATTGGTGCATCACTTACTAGGATAGATTTAATTTATAACTCTTTTGTCAATAAGTAAGTAAACACTAGTTTCAGTAATAAGCATTACAAGATATATTTAGGGAGCTATCCCTTTAAATATAGAGGTTCATTTCCATAATAGGTACACCAACATACCTAGAAATGTTCACATATTGACCAAATATGAAAGAGGATTGAACACCCTCTTATAGGGTGTGAGATTAGGTGACAATAGTTCTAGCACACTTGGTGGGATTGTCTCTAAGACAAATGGTCAAGGATAATGTTGGTATTGACAACATCAGTTGTAGGTTGATGTGCTACTCAAAATTTGGCAACTCCATCAAAGTAAATCTAGTTTAAGGCCATTTGTCCTACTTTAAAATTCCTTCCATAATTCATGGTTCTCACTAAGTCAACCTCTAGAGGAGTTCTCAATCCCATTGACCCACTCTTTCAATATGAACTTCCCCTTCGAGTTTAATACCCTCATTCTAATCTATACTTTGGAAAACCAATATATTTTGATAGAGAGGAAGAGCTTTATTAAATTTAGGAAATTTAAGATATTAAATATTCTAATGAGTTTGAAGAATAAATGGATAGACCTCATGCTATCCCTACATTCAATATATAAAATTTAATTTAACTTCAGGCATATGATGCCTTAATGCCACAAAAGGTTTGTCCCTATTTAATTGTGAGAATCATGTTACACAAAGTGAACACATTATATATGTCTCTAACTTTTGTAGCTTCCATAATATCACTGAAGAAACTAATTCCATTATACTTGTTGACATGTCCCTTAGAGGGAAGGATCTTGATTTGTATCAAACTCTAAAAGGTGGATGCATAATGACATGGGATGAATTTGGAGTATTATTGACATCAATATTAGGAAATGAGAGTGACCATGCCTCTCTCATACATCAGTTTAACATGATCAAAAGAGGACAAAAATAGACAAAGAATGATTTCAACTAGAGGTTTTGAAAGACATAGAATAGACTACCTCCTCCAAAGAGGCCACCTCCCAACTTTGTGTTCCTGACCTATTGGAGATATTTTGGCACTAAAATTGCTACCATGGTTTAATACATGGGTGGTTCCACCCTCCCTAAAGCATATGACCTTGCTATCAAAGCTAAAAATAATATCATCCAAGATGGAATATTTCCATCTAAAGTGTCTATGCCTCCATTGTCTCATACTTATTTTAATACTCTAGATGTATTCCAAGTTCCTAATGTCAATACCAAAACTAAGGTTTCTCCTAAGCTAGAATAAAATAATGTTTATTATAAATCCAATGTTCCTATCCTTAAAGTCTCAAATTAGGTGTTGAAATATGCAATAGGGTGTTCATAAACATTCATATCCTTATTAATATAAATATGCTAAGTAATATGGAAGAGGAAGAGGCCAATGGAAGCCTCATCCTAATAATCCTAACAATGCATTAAACCCTAACTCTACTACCAATGTAAGGGAGATGATACATATGCATAAGAATTTGGTTTAAAGTGAGAGTTGGTAGTAGGGCCAATTTATGGATGATAATGAATGTAGATATTAGGCATTTATTTCTCAAGGAGAATTTACTCCTCTCTTATCAGTGGTATCAAACTCTAATGAAGGAACCTCAGTTAAAAACAATACTAGATCTGAAATAAAATCTTTAAGGGGAAAAATAATGTGCCTACAAGTTCATCCAATAATCCTCCAAAGTATCAAAGCATGGTTGAAAGTGGGGCACTTCCAAAAGTTCCTACATTTCCATCAAATCAGAATTCTAGAAGGAATGTTTAAAGAACTCCAACTCCTTAAGATCCAATTATTTATTTTCCTCCAATAATATATGATAATTTAGGTATGTCTTCTTTAAATATTTTAGATTCATTTAAAATTACTAAAATATCCCTTTCTCTCTAAGATGTTATGCATATGCCTAGTTAGAATAAGCTCCTATAGAAGTAGTTATCTATTATCCCTACTAGTATCCCTTCTTAAAATCAAATTCAAAATAATTTTTTCCTTTAAATTGTCCCTAATACCATTTATAAACCATCCAAAATAGCTAATAAATATTTTCCATTCTATCTCACTCTCATAGAGGGTTACAAGCTGGTCCATAATTGCATAGTTTATAGTGGAGCTTCAACTTCTATCATGCCCAAAGTTATGTCTAAAAATTAGGGCCTAAAATATGAGCCAAATATAAAATTAGTCCTTAAATTATATGTTAAACTTTAAAAAATAGTGGGTTTGATTAATAACTTGAAATTTTTCTTGGATGATTATCTTAGTTTCCCCATATTGTAAGACATAGTTATTGTTGATCTCCTAGCCAATTTTACAATTTTCCTATCAAGGGAATTTATATCCAAAATGGGTAGTAACATCTCATAAAAATGTTCATTCTTGGTATTTATAACAAGGTATGGGGTAAAGGTGAAAATTATGATACAACCTCTTACAAGGTTTCATATTGAACCTTACATTGAGACAAGTTCTAGTTTGAATTATGTAGTTCATGAAGAGAAGGATTATATTGTTCATGATGGTACTTATTCTAATATTGAAGTAATATCATATTTTTTTCTTGATGAATATGGTACTAACACTTATGACAATTATCCTTATGATCTTATGGATGAAATTTATCTAGGAGTATATTGCATACATGAAGAAGGAATACCAACACCTCTACTTTCCAAGGAAGAAGGTGAAGAAGATATTTTGAAAATAATTTTTGATGCTTCAAGAAGTAAAATTAGTGTAGGATATGGTGCCATGTTAGTATCCCAATATTAACAACAATATTATGCTTCATACAAATTTAATTTTATTCATACTTGTAATGTGGCTAAGTATGAAGGTTTAATGCATGGCCTTCAATGGGCAAGGAGAAAAGGAATCAAGAACTTGTATGTATATGAAAATAGTGAATTGGTTTTTCATCAGGTTATAAATGTGGTTTCTATAAATAAACCTTTACTTAATTCATATAAGCATAGGGTAAGTTATTTTCTTGAATATTATAATGTATTTGACATGTAGTCAGTTCCAAGGGAGTAGAATAATCATGCTAATAGACTAACTACCATAAGAACTTAATTTAACACTCCAACTACCATAAAAGAGAATGGGAATAAATATCACATTAATATAAATATCAAACCTTTTGTACTTGATAATGATGTGTCATTTAAATTTTTTGATAGTGACAAGCACATTGCATGCTTCTTGTAAAATGAGGCTTAGTTTTATTCAAGGAATCAAAAGAGAATCCAAAATTAATTGGGTGATCAGATTATGTAACTAAGGTAAAATAAGATACCTAAGGGTTTGGTGACCTTATAAAGTATCTTCAATGAGATTTATCAAAATAATAAATAAAAATTGAGTATGTCTAAAAATAATATAACTATGAAATAGTCTTGATCTTTAAAGATAGACTCCTCAAACTAGTTAAGGTATGTTCTACATTAGAAAAGCAAGTATTAATTAATTTGTGTAGATATTTTTGTGATATATTTACTTGGGAGTATCAGGACCTAAAAGGATTTGATACTAGCCTATCACATCATACAATTGAGTTGGAAACTAGATTTAAATCAGTCAAACATAAATAAAGACCCATCAATCACAAGGTGGAGTAACTCATGAGGTTAGAGCTCACTAAACTCTTTGAATCTGAAATAATCTTTCCTATCAAGTAATAAATATGGGTATCTAACTTGTTGCCTATTATAAATAAGAGTGAGGAGAGAAGAATATGTGAACTTTAGGAATCTTAATAGGGTATCACTTAAATATCACTATCCCTTACCCTCAATGGAGTAGATTCTATATATTGTTTCAAGTTCTCAACATTTCTCTATTCTAGATGAATACTTAGGTTATATTCAAAATTGAGTCAATGAAGATGATCAGTTTAATATAACATTTAACACTACATGGGGAACTTTTGATTATAGGAAAATTCCATTTGGTTTGTCAAATGTTAGTGCTACCTTTTAGAGAGCAATGGAAATGACCTTCAAAGGGTTGATTAATGAGATGTTGTTGGTTTATTTAGATGATATACTAGTGTTTTCCAAGGATGATAATTAACATATGAAACACTTGAGATAAGTGTTTGATATATGTAGGAAGTATTGAATATCTCTTAATCTAAATAAATGCATCTTTATTATTCGTGAAGGTAAACTCCTTGGACAAATTATTTCCAAATATGGTTTGTCTATTGATCCGTAAAGGATAGAGGCTATTCTTGGCCTATAATTCCCCTTACATAAGAAATGTATTCAAATTTTCTTAGGAAAGATAATTTTTTAAAGTAAATTCATACCTATTTTTGCATATTTGGTGAATATTATCACAACCACGCTTAGAAAGAATTAGGTCATTTCTTGGAGCAAAGAATGTAAAAGCAATTTTGAATCCATTAAAAAATTAATTTCATAATCTCCTATTCTTGTGAATCTTGACTTCACTAAATACTTCATGTTGTATTCACTTGATAACCTTGACACTATCTTGGCCATGTTAATGCAAAATATTTATTAGGATAAAGAAGTATAGGCATATGGTTTCAAATAAAAAAAATCATGTTATGGTTTCTCTTCTTAGTACCAAGGAATTTTTATTGAGTAGAGGCCTTAGTGAGAAGAGATTAGGGTGAATCACTAAGGTCATTTAATACTATGTTGATATCAAAGTAAAAAAGTTGATAAGAGATAAGGACCTTCGTGAAAACCTAGATTTAGATCTTCATGAGTTAAAAGAAGTTATAGTCAATAATGATTGTTCACAACTAGCTGGTTCCTTGCTTGTATAGAGTTGGACACATGATGTGATCAAATTTATTCAAAATGGTGAGTATCTTAATGGCATGAGTAGATCATAAAGGATGTTTTTTAGATTTATATCTATTCCATTTTTTCTTGTAGATGGTTTGCTTTCTAAAAGAGACATTAATGGTGTGCTATTGACATGTGTAGATAATGTATAGTTTGGGATGTTTCTTGAGAAGTTTCATGATGGAACAATAGGAGGTGTTTTCTCCCCAGAAACTACAAATACCAAGATCATGAGGTTAGGCTATTATTGGCCTATCCTTTTCAAATACTACCATGTTTGGGTGATAATATGTGTATGATGTGATTTCTTTGTAGGAAAATAAAATCTTTTAGTTCTTCCATTAAAGCCAATCTAAGTAGACCAACCCTTTATGAAATGGGGTCTAGATTCTATTGGCATGATAAAACCCCTATCAAGTGTTGGTCATAAATGGATACTCTCAAAAATTGACTATTTTACAAGGTGGTTTTAAGTAGTAGCATTTAAGGAATCTAATGAGAATGATATCTTGGAATTATATAAGAGGATCATAATAAGGTTTATCACTCCTTATACTATTATCTCATATAATTTTCTTATTTTTATGTGTGTTAAGATATCTACATGGGAAAATAGGAATGGAATATTTTTGAGAACTTCATCCAACTATTACCCACAAGGTAATGGGTTGGATAAATGTACTAACAAGAACTTGATCATAATAATCAAGAGAACCTCGAATCATAACTAGATGTCTTGGCACACAAAATTAAAAATACTCTTATCGGCTGATAGGATAACTCCTAAGAGGTCAACATAGAATTCTCATTTTGTGTTTGTCTATGGAAGAGAAGCTAGGTTGTCTATTTCTCAAGATTTGCCTACCTTAGAATTTTCACATTAGTTAGATCTACTAGAAAACACTCTTATGGAGGGAAGATTGATAGAATTAATGGAGTTTTATGAAACTAGAGATAAGGATCATTGATTTCTAGAGCATCACCAAGTATTGATGAAGAGGTATTTTGACAAGAAGACAACTCCAAGATAATTTCAAGAAGGTGACATAGTGTTGAAATAGGATGAAGATAGATCAAAACAAGGGAGGTATACAAAATTTTATACTTTATGGAGTGGACCATATTTCATATCAAATGCAAACAAATCAATTCCTTCTAGATAATAAGGATGAATGGAGAAGAGTTACCTATCCCTATGAATGGGATACATTTGAAACCTTGCTATTGAGTGGTAAATTTTAGTTCTATAAATAATAGAGTCGGTGTGTGTTTTATTTCAATTGTGTGTGTTATGTTTGTTAAATGTTCTAATTGAACATATATTTATTTCTACTTTGTGTTTTGTCCTTGTTTTTTAATGTTTTAGATTGAGGTAAAAACAGGTTTTGAAGGGGCCCCAAAACCCTGTAACAAAGAGCAAAAGAAAGAACGTCTAAGACCATAGGCAAAGCCTAAAAAACACTACAAGGAAGTAGAAAAAATAGGTTTTAAATGGACCTAGAACCACCAGAGAAACATCCAGTCAAAACCCAAAAAAATAGAGATCTGGTAATACATCAATCAAAAGATAACAAAAAGAAAACAAAGATCAGTACCAGTTTCTAAACCAACAAGAAGGACTAGATTATTCATCCAGTTCCAGTATCAAGTTCATAGCTTCTCTTCCTTTCAAAATAGTTTCCTGAGTGGTAGCCTCTAGCAAAGCTCCTTTTTGTGTATCTCTCTTTCTAGAGCTTTGCCTCATCCTTTTGCTGGGACCCTCTAGTGCTTTGGTCTCCTCATTGGCTTGTTTACCTATATTGATAGCAGCAGCACAGATGTTGGATGTTACTTCCTCCATTTTCATTTTTTTGTCCTTTATTAGTTCCTAGAGATTGTTTTCATAGGCTTTGAGCTTGACTGGGATCTCACTTAACTGATTATCCATGTTGTTTATTTTGTTCCAAGCAACTTTCAGGCAATCTTCCAAAGTTTCCACTTTTCTCTTGAGATCCATGATCTCCCTACACATCCAGGAATCAAATTGGGAAGAAGCCTCTGCTTTATAATTGACCCAGGTCATAGGTGTGTGTGTTTCATCATTCCAATTCTTCCCTCTCCAATCCTCTTATGTTATTATGTGTTTTCAAAGGCATTTATGTGTCAATCTACTATACATGTGACTCCATATCCTAATTGATATGCTTAAGTAACTGGTCATGGCATAATAAGCATGCCACCCTTGGGAATTCACCAAAGATGTTGACCATTTTTACCATGGTCAAAATGGGTCAACCACCCTATAGTCAAAATATTTAATAAGGGGATGATTATAATGTCATAAGGTGTGTTTTAGTTCATATAATGCCATTTTATATGCCATTATAGTTTTGGTCATTATATAGTCTATTCCTTGTGTCATTTGATATCTTAGAGGTTATTTTAGAGTCATATTTTAAAGAGGTAGGTCTTCACAATGATCAAGCAATAAAATCATGAGATAGGTTTACACAGGTCTCAAAAGTTCATTCAGAGCCTTGAAGATCAAGCAATAGTTTCTTAAATAGTCTAGAAGAACTTGTGAAATCAAAGGTATGTTTGGTACTTTGGAAATTTCCTATTGGTTAAATACAAAATTATTTTGGGGTATTTGTTTCAATTTTTGGCTAAGTTTTAGATACTTGTTGTGAAAATGTGCACTACAAAAGTTCCAAAGATTCATTTCTTTCAGGCAAAGTCTATGGTACAAAGTTCTTGAAATGTTATTTTTTTCAGGAAAGTTATTCAAGTAATTTTCCCAAAGATAGATTTTTTTTGGACATTTTATCTATGAAAAAGCTAAGTGCTAATATTTCATTTAGGATAATTGTTTTAGGTTTTTTTTTACTAAGTATCAGGAATTTGTTTAGATATTTTGTCTAAAACAAAAGTCCTAAAGACCTGAATTCTCTTAGATATTTTGTTTTCTACAAAAGTATCAAAGGGTATATCTTTTGATAAAGTATCCTAAAACAAAGTTCTAAAGGGTCACTTTTTAGAAAAGTGTCCTATATATTTTTTTGAGGGGTTATTTAATCAACAAAGTGGCCAACACAAAGGTCCTGAAGGGTATTTTTCTTGGGAAAGTGTCCTATAAATTTTTTTTGAAGGGTCCATTTTTAAGGAAAGTGGTCCAAACAAAAAACTTGAAGGATCATTTCTTTGATAGAGTGTCCCAATACAATTTTCCCAACGGGCCATTTCTTGGGAAAGTGTCCTACACAAAATTTCTAAAGCATAAGTTCTAATGAAGTAGAATTATTTTGGACAAAGCATCCAAAGAAAATGATCTACAAGAAATAGTACAATGTAAAAGTCCTGAAAGCTGAATTCTTTCATGGAAAGTGGCCAAATCAAAAGTCTGAAGGAAATTATTTTGGAAAAATTGTCTAACACAAATTTCTGAAAGGAAATTTAGCCTACAATAAAATATCACATTTAAAAGTCCCATAGACATAATGACTTTGAATAAATTATTTTACAAAGGAGCTCAAATAGAGCCAAGTGGGTAGTTTGATGATATTATATCTTGTATATATAGTAATTTATGGAGAAAATGATCATATGGGTTTATTTA
This sequence comes from Torreya grandis, assembly GCA_037957365.1. Classification (NCBI taxonomy): domain Eukaryota; kingdom Viridiplantae; phylum Streptophyta; class Pinopsida; order Cupressales; family Taxaceae; genus Torreya; species Torreya grandis. The sequence continues at coordinate 775,790 of JARHVA010006439.1, read as the reverse complement.
TTTTGATCTCAATAATATATTCACTAAGTTTTAGCTCATGTGATGAAGCAAGACAAAATTTATACATAAGCATAGTTGACTCCTCATAAAGAATTTGCTAAATTTTCATACTTATCCAGACTATCATTAAAGTGTCATGTAGAATTACACAAGTGGGTTCACTTAAAAATTATGTAAATTCACTTATAAATCTCCCAGAGCTAGTAGATCAAGTGGGTACAATTTTTTTCATCTTAAAAACATCTCCAACAAATTTGGCCCCTCCATGATGTTTGTGCTTTAAGATATAAATCCTTAAATTTAATCAAATAATGTTATACACTTTAATAGATGTCAACTTTAAGCCACTACATAAATCCATATAAGCTTAAATTTGATGGTTTTTAGTATATCAAATATGTCCATAATGATGTTAAATGGTAGTCATGAAAATGTAAAGTTTTAGATAGAGCAAAGGAAATCCATTGGAGCTTAAATTTAATGGTCTATAAGATGACAATGATGGTTGCAAAAAAATCAAGTGACAAGAGTGAGGATGTAAATTTTAAGATTGTTAAGTAGCCATTTGGTTTCAAACAGTGGGTCCTAAATGATTTAACAATTTGAATTGCATCATACATCTTGATCTAATGGTGTGAGATGGGTCAAACAATTAATGAGATCAAGGGGTTGACACATGGTGTAAGTGTGTGAGTTTGTAGAATGATAATGAATCCTTAGAATCAATGTGCATTTAACATGTGGCATAAGTTGAAATAGAGTTATCAATTCAAGAGTAATATTGATGGTTGGCACTTGATCATATAGATAAATATTGGTGGCATGAGTAAGTGTTAAAGGTCAAGGGGACCCAATAAAATGCAATGTTACCAACTATCACAATCTTAGGACTTTGGGTCAATGATCGATGGCCATCATCAAAAGTCAAAGTAAAGAGATTCCATAGGAGATCCATAGGTCAAATCTGACAAGTTTTTAGATGGACAAGATGAACACATGTCAAAATGGTGATAAAAAATTTAAGAATGGAATGAGAAATGTGGAAAGGGAATGCTACATAGACAAGTACATAGGATCGAGGATTCTCAAGTAGAGTGAGATTTATAAACTCATGCACTACCATGAGAGCTTAGATGACGTTCGAGAAGAATAGTGACTATCAAATGTGAAAAATGAGGTCCAAAAAAGTAATGATTGATTACAAATGGTTAATATAGGTATCTAGATTATAGCTAGCAGTTAGGGGAACATGTTATGATTGCTATATCATGTTTTAAGCTCTATCAAAGAATGCATATGTGTCGACTCTCCTATTTTAGTTTCAAATGCTCAAGAGATGGTTCATGATGAATGTAGTTTCACAAAGGCTAGCCAAGGAATATTTGAATCATTTTGTAAAATTTTGTCATGGATTATAGGGACATCTATCTTAATAAACATTCATTGTCTATTTCACACTTAGTTGTCTTGGCAACGTAAGTAGTTCTAATGACTAGACATGTGTCTCATTGACTCTTAAACTTCTTTCTTTTCTTCTCTCTCTAAATTTTTATAAGTAGCTACCATTTTAGCCTTTGTATATTGATACCACACCATGTATTTCAAAGCCTTGTTGGATTGATTTCATATTTTTCCTTTGAACATTAATGCAAGTTTGTTTCTAATTTTTCAAATAATTATCTAAGTGTGTGAACAATTTATACTGATAAGAAGTGATAATCCTCTATCCTTATTTCCTTTATCCTTCCATATCTAAGTAAGAATTCTTATTATGATAGGTCATATACAGTGTATTCAAGTGTATCAAACTATTTCAAGTGTATAATTGTCATTATAATGTGCAATATTCCTTCTAGTCCATTTTCCTTATTTTTTTTTGACACATCTCATCTCTATATGAAAATACTCATGTTATAACCTTTTTGAGTTTTGATATTTATTTGTATGATTTGTTTTACTATGATTGGAATATTATGGTCACATGGAGATAATCTTGGTCCATCACCTTTGAGGATAGATTTAATTTATGAAATTTATTACTCCTTTCTCCATAAGTAAACACTAGTTTAGGCAATAAACATTACAAGATATATTCATGGAGCTAGCCCCTTAAATAGAAAAGATCATTTCCATAATAGGTACACCCACATGCCTATAAATCTTCCCATGTTGCCCAATTTGTGAAGAGGATTGAACACCCTCTTCTAGGGTGTCAGATTTGGTGACAACATTACCACAGTTTCATTATAGGATAAAGCTAATGTATTAATGACTATAACATATCATTTTAAAAATGCAAAAGTTAATGGATCTAAAACATCTTTAAAATTATCTAAAGGTAAAGCCTCAATATGTCTATAAGGAGATATAACTATATTCAACATCTTTTCAAATATATCATTAAAATCTCTAATGGTTTCATTTGAATCCTTCTTCACAGTAATAATTTTTTTGATAAAGGACATATGGAATAATGGTGTTTCTAAATTGATCAAAAAAATAATTATTAAAATCATTCCTATTGATAATGAAATTTTTAATAATGTTAAAAAATCAATCATATGCCTCATCCCTAAGAGTAAAATGAAAAATTGTATAGGAAACATCTTCATGAACAACATTTAACAATCATAGGATAGCTTTAAATAACTTCATGTGTTCTTCAACAATCACAACACTAGTAGGATTAAAAGAAGGAAAATACCATTTAAGATTTTGAGGCAAATCATGTACCTAACTAGGCACATTCATAGAAAGAAGATCCTCTTAACCATGACATACCTTGATGAAGATATTACTTGTAGCCATTCTAGGTCCAAATATTGTTCACAATACAATATAGAAACCAAATATTGGAAAAAATAAATGGATCTTCAAATCTTTGCAAAATTTTCTATATAGATCTTGAAAGAATAACTATCTTTAGATAAAGAATCCTAAATAGTAGTTTGAAACCATGAATGTCATTGAAATTTACATAATTGAGATAATAATAATACAAATATGCAAAGGATCAACTAATATTTTAAAAAAATCACTAAACTTAGCAAATATATTACATGTAGACACCTAAATCTAGCTATCGATAACCTCCAATCAGATTTTTGACCAATTTCCACCCAAAATGCACAATTTAGCCTAAAAATACTAAATCATGCTAAATGGTATGAAAATAACATATTAAAGTGATTATTTTGGCTAGGGTGTCCCTTAATGGGGTAATGCAATTTATGGGCCAACTAACTTTGATCAGATCATTTCATGTCAAAATGCCAATTTTGCACCTAGGTGTTCTGAATTGCTCTTTACTATAAAATATCTTACATGATATGCATGCCTTCATTATTTATTTTTATAAATATCCTAAATGGGATGGTAGATCCAATGCATTTGACATTGCCTTCCAATTCTAATCCAATCAAATATTGGACCAATAACAAGGCATTCTGATCAATTTGGGTAATTTGTGCACAAAGTGCTTAAACATGCTTAAGAGCTAATTAACCCAAATCAAGGCATAATTAGTAATTCCATGGAAACTTGTTGAAATTTTATTTTTGGAAATGAATATTGAATATATGCATCATCAAGTGACCTCATTTCTTGGGAAGACATCCCTAGGCCATAAATGCTACAAATATCAAGATTCATGCCCTCCATGCCTCATCAATGCCTTCCATGATTCTCTCCATACCTCTTAATTTCCCCTTATTCTAATTTCATGATCAGGATAATTAAAAAAATAATTCCAAAAATTGAATCAATCCTCAACCGCACATCTCAATGTCAAGATGGATGGTTCAGGTTGATTCTAGACATTCTAAAAAATTTATAAATAGAGAGGCCATGAACATCTTTTCTAAGCTATTTTGGTGCAAAGTTATAATGCACTAATATCTTCAATAAGCCATTATAATTAGTGTTACCATGAAAATTGAGGCCATAAATGCTACAAATATCAGGATTCATGCCCTCCATGCCTCATCAATTCCTTCCATGATGCTCTCCATGCCTCTTAATTTCCCCTTATTCTAATGTCATGATGAGGATAATTAAAAAATTAATTCCAAAAATTGAATCAATCCTCAACCACACATCTCAATGCCAGGATGGATAGTTTAGGTTGATTCTAGACATTCTCAAAAATTTATAAATAGAGAGGCCATGAACATCTTTTCTAAGCTATTTTGGTGCAAAGTTATAATGCACAAATATCTTCAATAAGAAATTATAATTAGTGTTACCATGAAAATTGATTTCAAGCCAAGGAAATCCATAAGCCAAAGCTTCCAAGGAGAGATGGAGGTAGCCAAGTTTCTATTTCCAAGGACTTCATGAGCACAAGCCAAACAAGCCACTACTACAAAGACATTTGGAGCCTCCGAGGAAGGTGAAAGAATTATTATGTGTTATTACTCACTTTTTAGTTGTGTTTGTCATTTATTTTTGTTAACTAAGATCTCCCTAGTGTCTAGGCCTAGAGATGTTATGATATTAGTGTGATTCTTTCATTTTTTTCATTATGGAACTAACACCATACTAACCATCCTCTAGTGAGTGAAATTCTTAGATCACATTAAAGGTTTGTTGATCAAGTGAGTGTTTATCAATAAAGGAATAATTAATCTTAATTCAACTAATCAAAATTTAGGTGTAAATTAGGGAAATGACAAACATCCCATTCAAGTGCAAGCCTCACAATAGGCACATGCCAATAACCAAGAAAGACCAAAGTAATTCAACCAAAATAAGAATGTTGTGGGAAATAGAGTAACAAAATCCCGTCATGTCTAAATGGTGAAAACATCATCTACACCACCTTTTTAGCTTACTCCTACCCAAAAACCTCTCTAATCAATGCCACAAGCACAACAACCAAGACCTAAATAACAAATACAATAACTTTTACCATTTCAAACCCCTCTTCCTAGGAGAACTATGTCTACATGTTGTATCTTTAGTGACCTAGGAGAACCCATTGAATTTGTATTTTGAAAGCTTTCTACTACTAATATAATTAGTTGGCCTATAGCAAAACATTATCTGCAATGTATTCCTTAACTTGATTAGTACCATGAAAATAAATTCTATGACTATCATCGGGTCAATGGGTATAATCTATGAAGATGTGCCAAAATCAAGCATTTAATTGAAAATATGTTGGAGAATGGTGAGATAAAATTGAATAATGGTGCTTCCACTTCCAATCAAACTCTTGATATTTATCAAAATGCTTTTCCTTGAGCTAAAAATTAGCAACAATAAAATAATTAGCAACAGCAATGGCCAATGCAATAGCAAAATAAATAGTATCAAAATCAGAGGCCAAAATGTTATAATTAAAAAATATATCAATATAACCCGTAATGAAAGAACAATGGACAAAACCAATGTTATAACGATACCAACCAATAAACCTACCATGTAGTTCACATGAATACAATAGGTTTGTAGGTCATATTACAGTGGGTAACATTAATACTATCTCTATTAATCCAAGACCAAGCACTAATCCTCTTAGATCATTGATAAATAATCCCATTCACCTAAATTATATTGATAATCCTTCTTTGACCTAGGAGTGCATATAAGAAAACAAGCAAACTAGGACCTCCCCATTTGGACCTTGTATCGATAACCTATCCTTGCCACATGACCACATACAATTGCACTGGCAATTGAGACTTGTCTTATCTAGTCCCACACTATTCTAAATTTTTGTTAGCAATAATATTCTAATATTTAATCTTGATTGTGAAATCACAACTCAAAGTTTGAATATTACTATCCTAGGCCCACAACCATCCACCACTTTACCTATCATCCAACCAACTATTCATCCTCAAACTAAACCATTCACTACTAACCAAGACAAGAAGTTTGATATTATGGAACAATTGTAAAAGACACCAACACAAATTTCTATTTTAAATTTTCTATGAATGTCAACAATCCATAAAAACATCTTGAATAAGGTTTTGACCCAATCACCATTTAAAATAATGGACTGAGATAATATGTGACCCATGATACATTTCATATTGCCAATCTTCCTCAAAATTGAAAAACCTTTCGATGACCTAAAGTCATCCCACATATGATTGGTAAACAAAAGAACAAGGATAACAGACCTATCACATTTGTACTAGCATTCAACCTAGAACCTGACCCTCTTGAAGGGGAAAAATCATGGTTATATAATGGCAACTAAGCTAATTACTATAAAAATGCAAAGTATCATATTTCCAATAGGATCATGGAGTGTCAAAATTATGAAGCAAGAGGCCTCAAACCAAATCAACAAGGAACCATCATGCCAATTTCCATGACTAAGTATGAAAGATCTTATGGGCTTTGATTTAAACCACCTAGGGTGACCCCACATAAATTATTCAAACTCCATCACCAATGACTAGTGATGATGATGCTGATAGTGAAGTAGAGTCTGATCATAACCTCACCTTTAATAACCTAGCTGAAACCAACTTGTTTCATAACAATGCTATTTGTACCCTTAACTTGGCCATTCATTGTAACCCTTTGCCATTATATTATCCCCAATTGATAGATTGGGACCAACAAGAATCCAGTCTATTGATTGATCAGTTATAAAATGATGAGGCATTCTCTGATTTCTTATGCCTTAGAGACAATGTTCTGTTGGGAGATCACAAATCAAGACTCTCAATCACATTGGATCTTTTGGCCTATTTTCGAGAGCGAGTGAACACCTTTAGCCAAAAATAAATAAGTAAAACATTGAGGTCCCAGAGTGAAAACCTCTTTGAGGTACTTTTTAACTTGGGAAAAAGTAAAGATAAAATCCAATCTAATAGTGAAAACTTATTTTAGGTGCCATTATATGGGGGTGTTCATTATTCTTTGAATTTAGACTAGGAGACCACCAATGATGAACTTGCATGTGGATCTAAGTTTATCTTTGATCGAGAACAAGTATTTGATCAAATTCTTTACGAATTTATGGCTATTTTTGTTATATGGCCAAATCTCCCATTAGGAGAATCAGATTCATCATGGCTAGGAAAATTTAAAGATCAAGTCTTAATAGAGGATGCTAACATAATTCAATAGTTCAAGTCACTACCTACTATCCTAGAAGATGGTTCAAACCTTCTATTCAAAGATACAATAGAGGTAAATATCAAGACTCCAAATGTAAAATTTATAAAATTAGGGGCATCCCATACTAAAGAGGAACATGCAGTCTTTATAGCTCTGTTGAGAGAATTTATAGATATCTTTGCATGGGACTATTTTCACATGCTAGGTTTAGACCCCACCTTGGTTCTACACCACTTTGTGGTTAATCCTAATGTTAAACTGGTAAATTAATATTCATGTAAGATGCATCCTCACATTATTTTAGTGGTAAAGAAAGAGTTGGAATTAGAAGCAGGATGTATCTGACCTATTGACTACTCAAAATGGATCTCTAATGTGGTACCTGTTAATAAAAAGCTTGAAGGGATCAAAATTTTTACTAATTTTTGAGACATCAACAAATATTGTCCTAAAGATGATTTTCCCTTGCCTAATATCAACATGATCATCAAATCTATGATAGGTTATGAAATTATTTCACTCATAAATGGCTTTTCAAGATACAACCAGATCAAAATAGCACCAGAAGACCAACATAAAATAATGTTCACCACTCCATGGAGAACATTTTGTTATTAGGTAATGCCATTTGGCCTTAAGAATGCTAGAGATACATATCAAAGGGCCATAACTATCATATTCCATGATATGATGCATGATATTGTTGAAGATTATGTTGATGACATATTAGGAAAATCAAAAACTAGGACTGACCATCCAGTAGTGTTGCATAAGATATTTTAAAGATTATAGGTGGACAAAGTTAGACTCAATTTAAAAAAATGTGTGTTTGATATAAATTTAGGCAAATTACTTGGCTTCATCATGTCTCGTAGAGGTATTGAAGTCAATCTAGCTAAAGTCCATTCTATAACCAAGATACCACCACCAAACAATTTAAAGCAACTTTATAGTTTATAGGGTAATATCCAATCAATTTGATGCTTCATCTCTTATTTAGTATACAAGTTCCATCCACTTACACAAATTTTGAGGAAGGGTGTTGTATTTCACTAGGATGATCACTACCAAACAACTTTTCAACAACTCAAAGACTATCTTGTTAATCTACCTATTTTATCACCTCTTATGCAAGGAAGGACATTCTTGTTATACCTATCAGCTATCGACCATGCTCTCAATGAAATTTTGGATTAACATGATGATAATGGAAAATAGCATGCCATATAATACCTAAACCTTACCTTGGTTACATATGAACATAACTATGCACCTATTGAAAAATCTTGTATTGCCATGGTTTTCATAGATCAAAAATTGCACCATTACATGTTGAATTATAAGACCATGGTCATTTCAAATGTAGATCCACTCAAACATATACTATCAAAAACATATTTAAAAGGTAGAATGTCTAAATGGATCATGCTTCTCAGTGAGTTTGACATAGAATATGTCAATTATAAGGTAATCAAGGGACAAGTTCTAGTATATCAACTTGGTAAAGCACCTCTCATAGACTTATAGCCACTCACATTTCAATTTATTGATGAATCTATCATGACCATCATTGATACACCCCTTGAGGAGTAGCCATAGAAACTTTATTTTAATGGTTCATTTATTGCACATGGATTAGGGGTAGGCCTATTGTTTATTACACCACATGGGGATCTAATCCCCAAATCATTTAGAATCAAATTTCCTTGTACCAAAAACATGGATGAGTATGAAGTACTTTTTACAAGACTTTGACAAGCAGTGCATTGGAGCATATCTCATCTCCAAGATTATGGTGATTCTCAATTAATCATTAATCAGGTCACAGATCATTTTCAGACTAAATAGTACAAGTTGGTTCCATATAAATCCATTGTCAACACTCTTAAGCAATAAATTACCAATATTTAGTTTGAGCACATACCAAGGGATATCAATAGAACTGTAGATGTCATGGCTACTATTGTCTCTCTAATTCAACAAATAGATAAAGCTAGAGAGTATTAATTCCTCATCAAGAATTTGTTAGCACCAGTTCATGAACCTTCAACCATTGTTATTATTTGTGATATTATTGGTCCTAATTCTATCTGGTACTTATACCTTTAAAAATACCTTCATGACCAAGATATTCCACCTAATCTATCTCAAAAATAATCTAAAGCCTTCATTCATCATTCCACTCATTATAACTCTACTTAGATCCACCCTTTACCATCATAGTTTTGATGGAACTTTACTTCATTGTTTAAATTCAATAGAGTCTACACAAGCGTTAAGAGAAGTTCATGAAGGAGTATGTGGATCTCACTATAGTGGGGTAGTCCTATCTAAAAACCTATTTCATACTACTTATTACTAGCCCACGATAGACATATATAGCACTACATATGTAAATAAGTGTGACAAATGTCAATGGCATGTTAATCTAACTCATGCCCTAGCAAAAACTTTGAAATTGATGTTGGCACCATGGCCATTTTCTAAATGGGGAATTGACCTCATTGGAAAGAAAAACCCCACTTCATCTGGTATCCATAAACATATCCTTACTACCCATAAATATATCACTAAGTGAGTTGAAGCTCTACCACTCACTTACATGACTAAAAAACAAATTTCCAATTTCATCTTCAACCATCTCATTTGCTACTATGGTATCCCCTCTAAAATTATATTTGATAATAGAGTATCATTCAAGAAAAAGGATGTAGACTAGTTATGTATTAAATATAATATCACACAATATTTTTCTACAACATATTACCCTCAAGGTAATGGCCAAGTTGAGGCATCCAAAAAAACCATTGTCAATATCCTAAAAAATATTGTTAATGATGTCAATCATGATTGGCACTTTTAGATATTCCCTACCCTTTGGGCATACAGTGCCAATCATCATACCCCTACATAATCCACCCAATACTCACCTGTTTATGGTACTAAATCCATCCTTCCCATTGAGTTTGAATTGCCTTCACTATGCATATCTTTTAATCATGTTTTAACTGATCATGACTATCGAGTAGCTCACCTGCAAGAGCTAAACCTACTTGATGAGAAACACATAGTCATGCTCAAAAATCTTCAATCATATTAGAACCAACTCAAAGGCAACTATAATTGACATGTTACATATATAACATTTAAACATAGTGATCTTTTTCTTAAAGAAAACCAAAAAAATACCATGGCTGAGAATAAGCGTAAATGGAAATTCAAACCAAACTAGATATGGCCTTTCATCATCACCACAGATTATGGATCAGGAGCATATAGGCTTGCCACACTAGACAGAGATTAAATTTTGGAGCCAATGAATATTATTCATCTCAAGCAGTACTATGTTTGAGTGTTAAGGTGTATTGTAAGGACCATTTTAGTTATGCCATTTTATCACTATTATTTTTTATAAAAATACCATCCTTATCCATCTTCTTGACCATATCCACTTTTTTATTCTATTCTATCAACCCAATGTGTTCTAAAGCATATCCCATTTGACCTTGGTTGTTTCCATTTATTATGTAATTTTAGCATCAAGGTATTTGATCAATTTCATCAGCTAGTTCAAGTAATTTAAATGGAGATCATATTTTGGGATAGTGTGAAAAAAGCTTCAGCAGTTGCATCCTTCATTTGTTATTACTTTCTTACCACTAATCTTTCTACTAAATATAACTATCTTTGAGAAAATTTATACCATTGATCTATGCCATTGTGTCTTGTTTATAACTACATATGGGCTAACTAGGGGCAACATTAAGCCTTGACATACCAACTCACCACTTCTTATGTCATACTATGCCTTTTTACCAAATGTGCCTATTTTGTTATAATTGACTACTACACTCATCAAAGTCCTCTATTGTAAGGGTAGAACTATAATGACTTGAGGTCTTACTCTGGGACTATGTAGGTAGTGCTCAATAGTTGTTGAGGTTAGCTCAGTTACCCTAAGCCATGCTCTCACCATTTTGTGATAAACCTAAGCCATAATATTGCCATTTTATGAGCAACCTAAGCCATGCTATCACCATTTTGTGAGTTTGAACCATTTATTGTCTCATCATTCTTGATCGAGTTGAGATACTTCAAAAAAATTCAAAAACATTTAAAAAATCAATAAAAAACAATAGAAACATTAACCACTTCTTTACCTTAAGGATTCTAGGAACCTTTACTAAGTTACAAGAAAATCACTCGTCATTTAGTTTCCCCATCCTTTTTGGCCTTTTCTCTCATGCACTTTCCATTTTGCAATACCATCTCTCTTCTTCTATCACATCCATTATGTTTGTTTTCCTTACTTATCACATTTTTCCCTTTCCCTGGGAGAAAAAATTTGGATTGAATTTTCTTATTGGATATTACATTCATGGAACTATGTAGGCATCATCCATTTGCCTAGTGCATATGGAGACAACTCAGCCACCCCCTTCCTTTTCTTCTATTCCACCATTTTGTTTGTTTCTTATGTTTTCACCTATTTTTAGGGGCAATGTTCATATGGGTTTTATTGCATTATTTCTTTGTTTATTTTTGCTTATTTTGTTTGTTTGTCAACTTGTTTATTTAATTTTAGCACTCTTGCCTTGATTCAATTTATGTGTGTTCATTGGGTGATTCTTTTCCCACACTTATACTTGAATCCATCCATATTCATATGTTTACATTGTCATCATGGTTTCTATCATTTGTGAATTGTTTTCTATTGAGTATTGGATTACGAGAGTCGGTCCTCATACATATTTTAGCCAAGTCCTCATGATGTTATACCATGATGCCTACTGACATGTGCTACAACAAACCTTAGCTTCAAAAACTCAATTAAAAAATGGTGGCATCTCTTTAGTGTTGACATCCTGATTCAATCCTAATCATATCCCAAATAGAGTAATTAAACATGAAAATAATTTCAATCTTTATTAGTTTGGATGAGCATCTCCCTACTAGTAGGTTATACTAATTCATCATTACCCTCTATGTTAGGTTATCATCATCCTCAACCCAGTGTATCATGTTTTCCATAATCAAGGTCCAATGATTATAACCACCTATTAAAAAATAATTGTACACCATCATACCTACATTTCTTAATGATTATAACCAACTTTGGAAAAATCATTGTGCTATCACCACTTTACTTTTTATACCCATATAGGGGCATGCTATCTTATTTGTCTATCTTAATTGGGGCAACTCCATCTTCTCAAAGATTATAATCACCTTTGGGCAAATCATTTTGTTATCATAACATGTTACCACTATTGGGGTATAATGCCTATAACTTCCCTTGGTAAAACCTTTGTACACCATCCCACTTGTATTCTCAAATATTTTGACTACTTTTTAGTATCATTGTGTTTTCACCCCATCATCTTTCCTTTTTTTGTTCTGCTCATTTCCCTTTTTTTTCTTTTTGAGGGACTATTTGCCAACTTGCTTGTGCCAACTATTCCCTTGAGGGGGTATCATACACTTAGTTTATCATCATTATAGATATAGGCATACAAGACCTTTCCATTTTTGTTAGGTTGTGGAGCTAAAAGCTTCACTGATGCAGACATGGAGGAGGTTGTAGGAGAGTTGCAGAAGTGTCACAGAGACTGGCGTTTTGTCTGGCCAACCGACATCGGTAGTATTAGACAAGGAAGCAACCGACGTCGGTCATGGATCGGCCGTTGTCGGTGACCCCCAGGCAGACAGGGACCAACATCGGTCCCCTGTGTAGTTCAGACTGCGCTTATTACAGGTAGTTAGCTAATGAACCAAGTGTTTGCATGAAGAGAGCTATTTTTAGACTGAGAGCTACGGATCTAATTATTGTAATTAGATGTCTAATCATTGTTTGGATGAGATCTATATAATAGACTCATGGTTGTATTGGAAAAGTGTTCTAGTTTGAGTTGAGCAAAGTTTGCTCCTTCTGTGTGTGAAGTGAGTAAGGGTGCTCCTCCTAGTTCCCTATCAGTGCCAAGCTTGGTACTGGTTGGAGAATCATAAGGACTTGGTGAGGCAAGGACAAGGGTTCTTTAGGGTGTAGAGTGATTTACATGGTAAGTAAGATCGTTGATCTGTAGGTGTATGTGTGTGCAAGGTCAAGGTTCACAGGTGTGCAGAACCATGTTTGATTTGCAGGTGTGTAGGATCATATAGACAGCAACACAACAGGAAGCAGTATCAGGCAGGATCTACTTGGAGTACAGGTGTGTACTCGGATAGAGTAGAGAGGAAGGCAAGGGAGTTCCTTCCATAAGTATGGTCTGTTGAAGTGCAGGTTTTTGCAGGTTCATGGGAGATCTACTTGAAGTACGTGGAGTACTTGTTTGAGTGTGTGGAGCACTTGTGGTGTGCATGGAGCACAGGAGGTGAACACCAACTCTATATTTTGAGTTGGGTGTTGGGACCTGAGAGGGAGAGCTTTGGGGAGAAGAACTACTGTTCACTTGAGGTGTGGGAAACCTCTGTAAGGTGGTGGAGAAGAAGTGGCATCTTCTTTATTGTATTCTTTTCTGTATAAAGTGTTAATACGATTTGTGTATTGTCTCTCATATCATGTGTTATTCTAAATTCTAGTTACTTGGTGAATCTGGTTAATTTCTGCATATTAAGTTGCTTGGTTTGGTAATCAAATTGTGTGCTTCTGGGTTTTTTATCCCCCAACAAGTGGTATCAGAGCTAAGGTTGCAGGAATCAGGTTTTGTGTTTGGTTACAGGGCACTCTCAGGGGTTTCTGATCGAGTGGGAGTAGAGCAATAGCAGATCAAAGTAAGCTAAGAATGGAAGAGTTGAAAAGCACAGATGGTTACTCACGGTCCTATGGAAAGAAAGAGCAGGTAAAAGATTATTGTTGGTTGGTAGTAGATCAGCATGAAGAAACTGAAAAAGCAGATGTTGCAGGGGTTATTGCACAAGATGTTCTTAGAGGTTTCTTGGATAAAGTTGAATCTTGGATAAAAGATTCAGTTGCCTCTTTCCATGTAGTTCCAAGTAGAGGAGCTGGTAAGCCTTGCCAAAGAATTGGCAAAGGGGAAGTGAAGCTGAAATTGCAGGTGGCCAACACACAGGTGTTGATGAAGGTCATGTAGGGCCCAGGTTTGGAGATATGGCTAATTTCTTCAGAAAGATTGGGTGATGAGAGATGCACAAGAACTCTCACAGCGGATGCACTTGAATTAGCTGGTGGTAAGAAAATAGGTACCCTTTATCTACTTGTTTATATTACTGATTCTTCTTTTGTTGCGGAGACGTGGCTTCGTAGGCTTGGTCACATGAGCAGGAAGGAGATGCATGTTCTTAAGCGGAAGACAGATATATTTGACAGGCTTAAGAACTGGAAAGCCTTGGTGTTCTTGGAGGAGATAGCGGATAGAACCCAGTGGATGTGGATGGATACTTCTGAGCAGGGCAGTTTGGACATGGGTTTTGACTCAAAGAAGCTTGTAGGTAAAAAAAAAGTCATCACTCACAGGCGAACACAGGTACCGATGTCGGTCAGGAGGAACCGGCGTCGAACAGATAGGTGCCGATGTCGGTCATGTGCAGACCAAAGCCGGTGATGTCGGGTAGGGTAAGACTGACGTCGGTCATGGGACCGACGTCGGTAGTATGTAAGACCAATGTCGGTCAGAGGACCGACGTCGGCAGTAGGGACACTGCAGGGTCGGTAGTCAGGGACAGACGCATGGGAACCGACGTCGGTTCGATGCAGACTGTGGGGTGACCGAGGTCGGTTACTGTAACAGATTTTGGGTGGATAGCACGTTGTCAAGGAGTCTCAAACACCCATACAGAGGACTGAAGGCATAAGTAGGCCCTCAAATTTGTTGTTCCTCTTCTTTATACATTTTGCTGATTGTAGAGTAGGAAGGATCCAGGATACAGGTATGAGCTTGGCATGGATGAGGATGTGATTCCTTGGAAGAGAACCAAATAGGGGTGTTTTGGCAAGGTTGCCAATAGGTATTAAAGCACAGAGATGAATGGATACCTTAGTATAAGAATAGAGAGAACGGATACGTGAGACGGAAGATCAGGTATATGGTCTTGAGGAGCTGTAGGATAGTGGTACAGGTTTTTTGACAGGTGGAGGATGAAGCATGGCTTCAGTCAATGTTAGGGTAACTACTGTGGTTTTGTCTTACCAGGAGGATGATGAGTCATGACATCATTCTATTGCTATATGTGGATGGTATGTTTTGCTAGCAGGACTGTACATACAAGTTTTTTGCTGAGCTAAGGGTAAGATTAGTTCAGTGGCATGTCAGGAGGAGTTTGGAGCAGCAAAATTCTTTGACATGGGAGACATGGAGATCACAGGTTGATTTTGTCTCGAGTGGGAGCTGATGTGAATCAGGTGTTGGCGAGGTTCAGGATGCAGAGTCAGAGCACACTAAGGGCTGGACAGGTACAGTGTCCAAAATCACATGAGGTCTGGTATAGACCTGAGTATTCCCATGTAGTGGGAGCTGTCAGAGAGTTAGGAGCCAATTCAGGGAAGTGGGTTCTTAGGTACTTGAGAGGGACCGACAGCAGGGATTCATGCTATGCAGGGTCAGGACTTCACTACATGTGTTTGTAGGTTCGGATGTGGCAGGGTACTCGGATGACAGGTGGTACACCACGGGATGTGTGGTGGGTTGTCTTCAGGGGTGAGCCTGAAGAGGGATACAAACCAGGAAATAGATTAGACAAAGTATAGGTACAGGTACAGTGCAGTTGTTTATCTCCAAGTGGGAGATTGTTAGGTTGTGGAGCTAAAAGCTTCACTGATGAAGACATGGAGGAGGTTGCAGGAGAGTTGTAGAAGTGTCACAGAGACTGGAATTTGGTCTGGCCAACCGACGTTGGTAGTATTAGACAAGGAAGCAACTGACGTCGGTCATGGATCGGCCAGCGTCGATGACCCCCAGGCAGACAGGGACCGATGTCGATCGCCTGTGTGGTTCGAACTACGCTTAATACAGGCAGTTAGCTAACGAACTAAGTGTTTGCATGAAGAGAGTTATTTTTAGACTGAGAGCTGTGGATCTAATTATTGTAATTAGATGTCTAATCATTGTTTGGATGAGATCTATATAATAGACTCATGGTTGTATTGGAAAAGTGTTCTAGTTTGAGTTGAGCAAAGTTTGCTCCTTCTGTGTGTGAAGTGAGTAAGGGTGCTCCTCCTAGTTCCCTATCAGTGCCAAGCTTGGTACTGGTTGGAGAATCATAAGGACTTGGTGAGGCAAGGACAAGGGTTCTTTAAGGTGTAGAGTGATCTACATGGTAAGTAAGATCATTGATCTGCAGGTGTATGTGTGTGCAAGGTCAAGGTTCACAGGTGTGCAAAACCGTGTTTGATTTGCAAGTGTGCAGGATCATATAGACAGCAACACAATAGGAAGTAGTATCAGGCAGGATCTACTTGGAGTATAGGTGTGTACTCGGATAGAGTAGAGAGGAAGGCAAGGGAGTTCCTTCCATAAGTATGGTCTGTTGAAGTGCAGGTTATTGCAGGTTCATGGGAGATCTACTTGAAGTACGTGGAGTACTTGTTTGAGTGTGTGGAGCACTTGTGGTGTGCGTGGAGCACAGGAGGTGAACACCAATTCTGTATTTTGAGTTGGGTGTTGGGACCTGAGAGGGAGAGCTTTGGGGAGAAGAACTACTGTTCACTTGAGGTGTGGGAAACCTCTGTAAGGTGGTGGAGAAGAAGTGGCATCTTATTTATTGTATTCTTTTCTGTATAAAGTGTTAATACAATTTGTGTATTGTCTCTCATATCATGTGTTATTCTGAATTCTAGTTACTTGGTGAATCTGGTTAATTTACGCATATTAAGTTGCTTGGTTTGGTAATCAAATTGTGTGCTTCCGGGTTTTTTATCCCCCAACAATTTTTTGAGAATATTTTACTATGCTTATGTCTTTTAATGCCTTCCCAAATAGGGGCAAATTATAGACACTTAAATCTAGCCACACTTAACCTCCAATTAGGCTTTTAACTAATTTCCACCCAAAATGCATAATTTGTCATAAAAACACTAAATGATGTGAAACATACATATTCAAGTGTTGATTTTGTCTAGGTTATCCCTAAATGGGATAATGCAATTTATGGGCAAACTTTGATAAGATCATTTTGAGTCAAAATGTCAATTTTTCACTTAGGTGCTCTGAATTGCTTTCCTATCAAATTTCTTGCATGAGATGCAAGCCTTCATTATTTGTTTTTGGAAAAATCCTAAATGGTATGGCATATCTAATGCATCTAACATTACCTTGCAATTCTAATCTAGTCAAATTTTGGACCAATAATAAGGCATTCTGATTAATTTAGGTAATTTGTGCACAAAGTGCTTAAACATGATTAAGAGATAATTAACCAAATTCAAGGCATAATTAATAATTCCATGGAAAATTGTTGAAAACTTATTTTTGTAAATGAATATTGAATATCTAGATCATTAGGTGTCTTCATTTCTTGGGAAGACATCCCTAGTCCATAAATGCAATAAATATTAAGAATCATGCTCTCTATGCCTCATTAATGCCTTCCATGATGCCCTCCATGACTCTTAATTTCCCCTTCTTCCAATATCATGATGAGGATTATTAAAAACTTAATTCTAAAAATCTAATTAATCCTCAACCACACATCTCAATCTTAAGATGGATGGTTCAAGTTAATTTTAGACATTCTAAAACATATATAAATAGAGAGGCCATGAACATCATTTATAAGATATTTTGGTGTAAATTTATAATGCACAAATATCCTTAAAAATCCATTATAATTAGTGTTACCATGCCAAATTGATTTTAAGCCAAGCTAAGTCACAAGCCAAAGCTGCCAAGGAGAGATAGAGGTAACCAAGCTTCCATTGCCAAGGACCTCATGAGCACAAGCTAAGAAAACCACTATTACAAATACATTTGGAGCATCTAAGGAAGGTGAAGGAATTATTTTGTTTTATTCCTCACTTTTTAGTTGTGTTTTTCATTTGTTTTTTGTTAACTAAGCTCTCCCTAGTGTCTAAGCCTAGAGATGTTATGTTATTAGTGTTTTTCTTTCATTTTATTTTCATTTTGGAACTAAAACCATACTAACCATCCTATCTTGAGTCAAACTCCTAGATCAAACTAAAAATTCATAGATGTTTAGCTAGAGGACCTCCTTCTATCACCAGTTTTCCCTTATTGATGCACCTAAATGTATCAGCAAGTTCATATAGTGTTTAAAAAACACTTCTCATTTATGGATTGAAAGAATCCATTGTATGAGTTTTTGGTTGTGATCTTCTTGAGATCTTTGGTAGAGGAGGGACCAAGCTAAATGAATGATTCACAAAATGAACATATAAATGGTTGTTGGGATCAATAATGGTCCTATACCTTTGTGAAGATGAAAGTGATTTAAATTAAAATCAATGAATAATGTCTAAAACCTAAAGTCTAACCCATAAGATAACATGAATATTTAAAGTGACAAGCTAAACTAAAGTGATCTTGTCAAAAAAAGAGTGAAAAAAGGGTAGGGTAGAAAGAAGGTGTTTCTAATCTTCAATCCCAACATTATGATAGGGCTTAAATTTTATCAATACATCCATAAAACCAATGTATATCTTGAAATTACATAGGCACAAATCCTACTATATATTAGATAAATGTCTGAAGAAAGGTAATGCAAATAACAAATTAGGTTCACTTTCAAGATTTACTTCCATAGGAAAATAACTTCTACACATCTTCGATAAAAACAAAACAAAATGAAATGAATCTAAGATCTTTCAATTAACGTAGCATAGGAATAAAAAGACAACTTTGCATTAACATGTGCTAATCTAGCATCCATAAAAATAATTCAAATCTAAATATCAAACCAAATAACTGAGGAACTAGCCATGATGGCAAACATACAGACAAATATTGAACATACTTTGCATAATTCCTTTCTTATATTGCTTAATCCAAGATTAAGTAGTATTAAAAAGTAAATTTGGCTCTAAGAACTCTCCCCTTTTTATAATGAATAATACCTCTTTATATAGATAATTCATGAGGTATGACAGTTATTGCCTAGTAACATGTAACTAGACAATTGTCATATACAAGTATCCCTTTACTAATTTTAATAGAACTCATGACATTGTTTGAATATGATTAACCTAACATAAATATGTGTTACATGTTGACCATGCCTTTATAGAATAAAATATTCCTTTGAAAGGATTTACAGGGTCTTTAACTCAAAATAATATACTATGTTAACTTAATTGACCATTGAGATTCCTTTATAACTGTAGCCTTCTCTTATTCTATTTTCAAATCTTCATTTTGATATGCACTAGCTAAATTAAGTCTAAGATAGGTGTGTTCAGATTTTTTATATTCAATGGTTTAGGAATCTAATGTGTCATGTCAATGTGGTAATGCACATGCTAAGATATCTATTTGATTAAAAAACATTACCACTATTGTCCTTATACATGTGTCCTTACCTCATGATCTCCCAGGTCAAATCAAGTTTACATTATTGATATGTTTTGGTGTCCATTAGCATTATCTTTCACTGTGAGCCTTTGATATTAATCTTCAAACTCAAAATATTATGCCATGTGGTAGAATCACATGAGATTTGACCTCTTCTCATCATTTAGGCACTATCATGACATTTAGGATCCTCTCACTTGCTCTAAGATCCTTTGAATTATCTACCTTTTATTTTCACCATTAGATAATCCTTGCCTAAGTTGATGTGGTCCATCAGATCTTGTCTACCTAAGTGAATTTACTCTATAAGATCTTTCCATTGAGCTCTAGGATCATATCACTTGGCCTACCCTTGCTTGTTTTGGGGGTCTTGACTTTTACACTTTCTATTAGATTTTTAGGTCACCCACTGAGATGGTGACACTTGTCACTCTCATAATTCTCTTTCATCCTTTTGACATTTCAACCCTTTGCTATACATTATATCTTTGATCTTCCCTTGAGATGGTGACACTTGTCACTCTCAAAGAGCTCTTAGAACCTTTGACATTTTAAATTTGATATCACATCATTAGATCATCTCTAAGTAAGAAAAAGTGTACCATTAGATCATTTCCTTGACTTATTGGCCTTTTAACTTGAAACATGGGTCATTTATCTCCTTTTAAAGCCCTGAGATTTCACCACCTATCACCTTTGGGTTTGTCCATTTTTGCAGGCATAAAATTAAATACATATTTTTGAGACTTAAAGGAATTAGCATAAATAATTTAGACTAAGGTTTTTTTCATGTCAATAAACATGATTAAAACCTTAACATAAATTTTAAACTAAGTTCAAATCATAATAAAAAAAATCCCCTCGTTAATTAGTCCTTGTGAACCATAATATATAAAGGATATAACATAAAGATTTTAGACTAAAGCCTTCATTGTATTAATAAATATGATTAAGACCTAGGCTAAAGTTTTAAACTAAGTCTATAATATAGTAAAGTGCTTCCCACATAAATGGTTCCTATGTAAATTTGAATTTTATTCAAAATAACTTGAGCTAGGATAATAATAATGATGGTTTAAATATGACCAAACATATATTCAACTTATTTTAAGAGACCAAAGGCTAGTAAAAGATAAAATTAAATCATGAATATCAAACATTGTCCATTCTAGATGCACTCCATTAATCATATAACTTAAAACATAGAGATTCAAACATTATCACAATAAATAAAGTCAAATGAAGATTATGCCCTAACTAGACAACTTAAATATGATGAGAACCATGATATTCCAATAATGCACTTTTATCAAGTGGATGTTTAATTTATAACACAAATTAGCAAAATTTGAAACAAGGATCCCTATTTTTAGAAATGGGGATATGTTGACCTCAATAGAAACCTTTATGTGAAACACTTTTGTATAGGACTCCATTGAAACTGTTATATTCAAGATTTACATTACTTAGTTATGTTATTTGGATTTCAGATTGAGTAGATGAACCAACAATATAGGTGTATCATTATCACTAGAATATGATTTCCCTTTAAGTTATATTTCTAACTCTTTTCACCACAAAAATCAAAGTAGGTTTTAGTAACAAATCTAGGGTTGATACATTAGAGGATCTACCCTTATAATCTAGAGTTTTGTTCTAAGATAAATGTATCTGATAGCCTATAGACCAATCCAATGTTAGTCTAGGTTTGAAGGAGATCTAATCAATCTACTTCAATAGGGTGCAACTTGGGTTGCTAATAGTTATGGCACACCCAGCGGGACATAGATTAAACCATTAGAGTATTCATTTATATCATCTTGGTCTTTACAAGTACTTTCAAACATTCATATGGTCATCATATCTAAGATAAAGGGAATCTTTTATTCATAAATTCATGTATTTAATGTGTCTTTAGAGAAGTTATTGCTACATATGAGGAAAATTCCTATCATTCACTACCTTATCAATAGCCTTATTATCCATCCTAATTACAATATGATCCATATCCATCTCATTGTGACCCATATCAGACTTATATTCACCCTAATTAATAATATAAGAGTCATTATCAGACCTATAATCCTTGTGAACTTCATTCAGTTCCTTGGTAGACCATTTATCAAGTAATTATTCATCATAATCTCATGACATTCTTGATCAACTCATCCAAGTTCCAATATAGTTTTATACATAATATTCTTAAAATTTTATCGATTACTGACATTTTGTATCTTGTAGGAACTTGTCGAGTATCAATTTCTCTGAGTGCATGCCTTAAGGTGTGCACCAAAAAAGGGGTGGGCAGACCATTGGTGATTCATAAGATTATTATCCATTTGACCACTTGTTATCTATGAACTTGTCTCCTAAAAACCATTAACCTTAAGCTTGTTCTTTTCTATTGTACCCATTTTAGGCATTTTCTATATTTTATCCTCCTTTTCATCACCTAAATCGCATTTTATCAGTCAGTTGTATTGATTTGACTAGGTCAACATTGTATAGTTTTAGGGTTTTTTTCACTTAGGAGGTAGTTGACCTTTAACCTACCTAGCTCATGACCTAGTGAATTAATATCTTGAATTGTACATGGATTAAAGGGTTGACCCTATCGATCGACATTTTTGGAAGGGTTTAGGGAAAGATCCACCTATAAATATAAGTTCATTTCCATCATTTATTATAAGTGGAAAGAAGTAAGAGTGAAATAACATCTACTTATTGACCATTATATTTGAAAATTAAATCTTAGGGTTACATATTTTATTTTGAGATATTAATATTGTCTTATGGAGAAGTCTTTTGGATGCATCGATAGGTTGTGTGGCCTAGAGCTGATTTATCTTTGTCATCCTTGCATACCATGACAACTTCTTGTGAAGAACGTTGGCCAAAGGAGAGATTGAGGCTCAAATGGTCCATCTTAAAAGTTAAGTATTCCTAACATTATTTCTCCTTTGTAAGAGTATATATATAATTCATTTGTGCTTCTCTTTCATATATTAGGATTTCATATACATTTACGTGAGTATATGTATTCTATGCATGTTTAGTTTTATTTTTTATAATCCCCACTTTATGCCACAAGATTTGGTGCTAACTATACTATAATTACTTTAATTATTATTATTTTAGGTGAAATATAAAACCATAGGACCCCCTCAAGGTTATTATGTGATTATGTTATACTAAAGGCTTTGGAACCCTTCTCAGCATGGTGTATTGTGATAAATGATCCCCTGATAGGTTCTAGTGGATCCCCATATTGTTCATGATCCCAATTAACAAATGTATTACAAATTTTAAGTGTAGGTATGTTGTATCTTCTTTGAGTTAGGATTGATTTATAGACATGATGCATTTTTTATTACATAAATTCTGGTGAGCCTGACATGAACTAACCTTGTTGGATTTATTCACTTATTTTTTATTATTTTATCATAATTTTTATCATATATATTCCATATTGGGTCAACTTCATCAACATAATTCTAAATTATGTGCATATGTTTAACACACAGTCTCATCTAAATGACTATTCTTTATGTGTAGGTTCTTTTTTACATATAGGCTACTTGATCAACCCAGTCGACCCAGTATAGTTTTTCACACTTTTAGAAATACCATCAAGACTAATAGGTTGACCCAACCAACCTTGTACATTTCATGCACTTAGAAATAGGATTCTGGAAAGCTAGATCAACCTAGTTGACCATGTTATCAAGATTTACAAGCATTTATTAGGGTTCTTTGAAAAAAATCTCATTTTTATACATATTCAAACTCACCAAGGTTCCTTTCTAGCCTTTCTCTCTTTTCTTATAGTCTTTCCATTCACATTTTGGATTATTTAAAACTACCATTATATAGTCAACTGGGTCGATCCTATCAACCTAGTTTGATATTTTATACCATTGCAAATATATATCCCTTTCAACCCAAACATCTTGAAACTATCCTTAGATTTCTTTCTAGTTCCTTATGTATAGCCAACTTCCCATCTCATTTAAAACTATATTATAATAATCTAATAACATTTAGGCTGACCACCTAGTTATATTTTACTTTTCGAGTTGATTGCTTGCTCTTTGCTCAATTGTATTTTATATTGAAAAAACTTGCATTAGTCAATGTTGGTGAAAGGTTTTGTGCTGTGTGTCTCAATTAGATCACCCTAAATGATGTAATTGATTGTTTTTTTCCCTTTAATTCTTAATTTTCAAAAACACTTGCATTATTATTCTTATCTTAGCATATGGTGATTTCATTTAACACAATCTATTATATGCTATCTGCTTTTCCTTATCTTCTATACTTGGTCAACGCAGTTGAACCTATAAAATTTTATAGCCTTTGTTTACTATGCTAGGTTGACCCAATCAACCTTATACAATTTATAGGCCCCATTACTTATGCTTGGTTGACCTAGTTGACCTTGTACTATTCTATTACTTCATATTTCCTTGATTTTGCATTTCTATTACCTAGTTTTAGTCTTTTTCCTTCATCATGAATTTTATGTTTAAAGATAACACTGAGTTAAATTAAACAAACATGATGAGTTTTACCAACCCTCATAGGGTTTCCCATATGCATAGTAGGGTTCCTCTCCTAGATGAGACTAATGTTCACATATCCACACACACTATGAACTATGTGACCCCTCTTAATACTTATTTATGGTGTAATCCTCTCTTCTACCAAACTCTTACCCAAAACCCTCATGAATGATGCCTTAGATTGGTACAATTAACTTAGAATTGATTCCATTTCTAGTTTGGAGAATTTAATGAATTCTTTAGTTTAATAATTCCAAATTAGTGATATTCTCAAAAAAACTTTGGCCCACTTCATAAATTTCAAATAACTTAAAAATGAAACTACACAAGATTTTGTTAAAAGGTGGAAAATGTTGTCAAACAAATGAGAACATAACATGGCTGATGATAACCTATTTCATCTCTTCATTAATACTATTTTTCACAAGTTAAAATATCATGTCTTTACTCTCTTTCCACATACTTTGGAGGAGGTTATTGACCAATACAAATATCAAGATTTCCTTACACATCACTCTGAGCCACCCCAATATTTTGTGGGTATTCATATCTTACTTAAGAACAAAACTCATAATGCTACCAATGATGGTGTTATGGACTCTTATGACACCATTCATACCATTCAATATGTCATTCCTAACCAATTATCATAGATAGCTCCCTCTTCCCAACACTATACCAATACTTATTTATCTTCACTAACTACTATCAATGTTCAAAAACCCTAATCCTCAGATGAATTACTTAATCATCTACCTAGGCCTCTTCCAAGAAAACTTGATCATACTCACAATATGAAATCCTGGTATGATCCTAACAAGTTTTGTTGGTTTCACATTGGTTTGGGTAATTCTCATGAGACATGTAGGCAACTCTATAATTTAGCTATATATTTTATTCTTGGTCCTAATTTTGATCATGATTTTGTCATTTAGAAGCATCAACAAGCCTATGACATTGATTGTAAATCTCACCAATCACATACTAAATCTCAATCCAATGATCATTTGGCCATCTAAAAATACCCTCTTCTTAATCAAGATAACCAAGATAAGTCCACCCCTTCCATTAAAAATGTATAATGTCTTGTTTACCCCACTTTTGATGACAATGTGGTCAACATGACTAATATTTGAAGGGTGGTTGATTTTATTGATTCTC
This sequence comes from Torreya grandis, assembly GCA_037957365.1. Classification (NCBI taxonomy): domain Eukaryota; kingdom Viridiplantae; phylum Streptophyta; class Pinopsida; order Cupressales; family Taxaceae; genus Torreya; species Torreya grandis. The sequence continues at coordinate 750,505 of JARHVA010006439.1, read as the reverse complement.
TACCTATCTACAATCCTCCATTGTCTTTCATATTTGTGTTATCTATGATTATTTTCCAAATCACTTAAATGAGTGGGGGAAAGATTATATTATGAATTTTGATGATCTAATTCCCAATTTTCCATTGGATAACACTTCCCATTCTATTTATACCATCCTTCCATCTTCTAACACTAATGATAATTGAACTTATACTAAAAATTCGTCTACCAAATCTCAAAACCAACCTAAAATAACCACTAATTAACATAATTTAAAACCTTTTTCTAAAAATTCTCCTTATTATCAACATAAATTCCAAAGAACTATGGTTCCTCCTTCTGAAGACATTCTTAATCATTATGCACCTATTTCTAACAACCTTTCTATGGGTTATGATGAGTGGGTTCCCATTATGGAACTCAATAATATCCCATCTCAAATTTAACTCCTTGAGCTTATAATGACCTATCTACATCATAAATACTATCTTAAGCAAATATTTTTCAAAATGAACATCCCTCATCCTCCCCTAGCAGGACGTGAAACAACCTTATTTTGATTTGAGGATAACATACTATAATAATGTGAAAAGATGTCCTTCCATATTGATGAAATAATGGACACTTCTCTTTCCTTAAAATTTCCTATCACTTATGTGATTCCCAATGAGATTCAACTTTGTGCGAATGATCCTCTTTTATTCATTAGTGTCTAACTAGGTGATATCTAAGTCAAGTGTGCATTGATTGATAAGGGTTCCACCACCTGTGTTTCCTCTCTAGATTTAATTAAAACCCTTAGATTTTTTGAATAAAATATCTAGTTAAGATGTAACACATTTCAAGGATATGATCAAATTTAAATGCCTATATTATGTTATGTGTGGATTCCCATTACTATCTGACCTATCACCATTCATGTTAAGGTGATGATATTTGACTTTCCTCTCTCTTATAACATCTTTTCGGGTAGGTTATGGACTCATTATATGAGAGTTATTACTTTTTATACCTATGAATGCATTAAATTCCCTCACAATGAAGCCACTTATAGGATTCAAGGTGACACTAACCCTTAGAATTTTGAATAATTCCAAGACCATGGTGTTTTCAAGATTATTACTCTTGAACCTTTACCCAATGTTCCATTCCATGAGTCTCAACACTTTAATTTTCTTATTAATTTGACTCAAGGTTACAACAATCATACTAAACTCATTTTGAACATTTCTCCTAACATATTAGATTCTGATGATGATGAGCCTATTGATATTAACCTAAAGATTGAAACTTCCAATCTCTCACCTTATCTCATCTCATAGCTTTTAGCTTCTTTGTAACCTCATTCTCATAAACCTCCTTATGATAATATTCTCATCATTTTGATTAATACTTGGCATTCCATTCATCACACTCCATCAGATGACAAAGTCATCCCTATCTACATCATTGACCCTTACACACCTAATTACTATGATGGTTATTCCTTCAATGATCCATTCCTATGTGGTTTTGTTCATGCCCATGATATTGAGATTATCCATTATCATTCTTCCTTGCTTGATTATTTTTATATATCTTCCCATTTTACCTTGTTTATAATTCCTAATTTTAGTATTTTTCCTCTTTATCACAGGGTAGAGATGGTTCTAATTCTTCTAGTTTCTAAGGAACATGTTATAAGTATGCTCATGGACTATGATATAATCAGGCTTTACCACTTTTATAGGTACCTTGACCCCTATAGCCTTATTATTCCTAAGATGTGTATGACCCTTATTTGGCCTTTTATATATCCCACCCCTTCCTTAGTAGAGCCTAAATTAGATCCCACTCATACTTATACTATAGTTGAGCCCATTATTACTCCCACTATAGCTAAGCTTGTTCTTACTTTCACTGTTATTGATTCTATCCATGATTTTGATCCCATTGTTCCTTTTATTGAGATTAGTTAAGTTCCTTCCCTAGCAATACCTTCCCTTGATGATGTTTTACTTCCTTTACCTTAGATATCTTTATTGCCCACCAAATGGGCTAATGAGCCTTCCCCAACTTCTTCCACTCTTATTATACCTTCTCCTACAAGTACTTCTACTAAGACCAAACACAATCATGTAATTTACATCCATGGCATAGATAATCATTCATCCACCCATTGTCACAAGCTACAATAATACATTAATAATTTTCTTCCTTCTTCCCCTCAGTCCTCAGATAAAGCCATGCCTACCCCAAAGTTTCTTCCTAAATATATGCCTAAGTATGGCAAGGTCTATTATTTATGGCACCAATGTGGTACCCATCATATCTATCATTACTACATCCTTTAGAAATACCTTAATAATCAACTTATATCTATTCACAAACCTTCTACCATTATTCCCATAGTTCATTCCCATAGGAAAGATCCTCCTTATTATCTCATGGTTCCACCTCATATGGTTCCATCCCCTCTTATTGTCACTTTATCACCTCCTATTCCTCCACCTATGAACCTTCCCTCACCTATGGCTCCTTTTCCACATTTGAGTCCCTCACCTATGGATCCTTCCCACTGATGATCCCTTCTTCTCCTATAGAGCCCACTCCCATGCATTCTCCTAAGCATCCCTTACCTAATTTCCCTCATCAACATGATCCATCTAGCATTCCTAATTTTTCTATGGAGTAATTTGATGATAATTATTTTGATAGCTTTCATTGAAGATAGATGAGACTTTAGTAGAAATTCATATCCAACTTCATAAAGATCTATCTGATGTTTTAGATAATGTGTGTGGGTAGATTTATCAATATTTATGAGCACATGCATGGTGATTTTACATTTAAATATTTATTGGACATGTGATCTAATATTATCTTTGTATTTGTTATATCATTTGACTCTATGTCAAATTCTTATTTATCTGACATGATGACTTTACTTTTTCATCCTATATTTCTTATATTATCATTTATGTTTACTTATGGATGTCTTTCTTTATCATTTCTTTCTCTTTCCTTATTAAATTTTATTTCTTA